>CM039123.1:10658592-10704081 GCA_022036555.1 Microstegium vimineum | reverse complement strand
CTATTACCAAAACACTAGAGATCTCTCAAAGTTTTCTCTATAAGCTAGCACACACACACACATACACACACACACACACACACACACACACATATATATATATATATCTTAAAGAGAAGGCATAACTGCTTGTCTTTATTGAGAATCCAAAAATACCACATACCTGAGAGACTTGAAAGATGTCATACACATGAATCTCTGAGTTTTATTTTTGAACATTTGCAAAACTCTAGAATTAAGGAAAGATATAAGAGTTTGTGATATATTGCTTGACTTGATCATTCTGTTTTTCAATTGCTGAAGATCTAAGCCAAGACCAAAAGAAGCTTCATAGTTTCAAGGTAATATGAGTAATACAATGAATCAAATATCTTTTGTTCTAGTTAAATGAGAAAATCTTTTTCCAAGGTATGAGTATAAATGTTTAGGGATATGTCTTATGTTTCTAAAGTTTAGCTTTGCTAAGGTACTAGCAAAGGGTAAGCTTGGGGGAACTTGTTGACAATCATTATGGTCTAATATAAACCATCAATATAAACTGAGAAAAGGATAAAAAGGATCACCAAAGTAAAGTATAGGGTTTAAACTAAAATAATTCCATAGCTTAGGTGAATCTGTGACTTTTTAGGGATTACACCGAAAAACCAGAAAATGATAGATTCCTCCGACGGAATAATTCAGAATTGTGGGCAAAGGAATAACAAAGAATACTCTAGAAGGATCGACAATACACCAGAGTGAAGGAAGCCATGGACTGGGGCCAAGAGGGGTCGATCGATGGGCCCTAGGCCCATCTGACCCTCGCCACCATGTCGCCGTCTTTGTTTCCTAGGGTTTCGATCTACACCCTTGGTTTAAGTTGGTTTGATTCAATGAACAACGTCCATCCCATAGGACTATATAACTAGACCCCGACCCCGAGGGAGGATCCTTATCACAATAGAAGAGCTACAATTCAGAAACCCTAGATGGGAGATCAAGACTCAACAATTCAAGTCTAGATTAGTTCTAGTTTAGCTCTAATTCTAGTCAAACTAGTTCTAGATTAGTTCTAGTTTAGAAGTAGAGGAGAAAGTGAAGAAGAAGTCTCTGGAGTAGCTACGGGCCTGTCGATGCTATCTCTACGCTTTATACCCATGGATTCAAGTTATTTTGGAGCTTGTGTCTGAATCTACTAGTGTGTTCTACATTAGTCAAGAGTCAACATCTAGTGCAAAAGCCTTAGCAAGAAAACTACAAATGATTACAAATAATCACATCAGTAACAATATTTATAGTACGTTGCGATTCATAGAAAAAACCATAGATTTGTGTCATTGCTAACCCTTCAACTTATGTACGTCTATAGTTAATAATGTGTCTTAAGGTCATTTTACCTCGACAGTAGAAGGCTATAGTAGTTTTTACAAGTAAACAATAAGTTTCCACAAATAAACTACAAAATATACTAGGACTTTTGTTGTTACCATATAAACGAAGTGTATAGACATGGATATGCATACTGCAAACATATAATTAGATATTGGCATCAATGAAATAAGAATAAGAACAAGAACCACACACATCAACTAAAAAAGAGAAGATCATAATATTTTTACGACTGCATAGTAAACAATGCCGGAAAAGGCACTGTTACCATCATGGTTTCATTTCGTTGAATATGCAAATGCCAATTTAATTTCATTTCTTCTCTCACTCAATGACACGATAGACACTCATTCTCATGTGAAATTCTGAACTGGGGAGAAAATTTTGTACGCTATTTATAAAATTATATCGGCGGTTTTCATGCACAATAGAACCAAATGATGTATATACTAAACTGATCCCGGGCGAGCAACGTTGCAGCGGTAGTATACCTTGATTTGGACACTGATGGGACTTGGAGAGCATGCTGCGCCGAGCAGCTTTCCTGCGGGTTGGCGCCTCGCGCATGGTCGCGGACCTCCTCAACCCTTGCCGCGCGAGTTGAATAGAAAAAAAATTGACTATGCGAGTGACAGGTTTTGACAATGACAACTTTTTTTTTCTATTGTGTTTCTGCCCTTCCTTTGAATCCTATTGTGATTTTACCCTCACTTTCTTTCACTTTGTATTTTTACCCCTCCTTTTCAAAAACAAAGACTCTGTTTACCCCTATTCCTAACGCCGTTACCTGCATCCGAAATACGATTGCGTTTCTGCCCTTGTTTTGAACCCTAATTGTGATTTTACCCCCCACATTCTTAAAATGGTGTGTCTAAATATTGGTTAAAATGATGTGTTCAAATATATATGTCAAAAGAGGGGTAAATTCACAATGCATTAAGATTAGTAGGGGTAATCTCGCATGTAAAAACTCGTTCTTACTCAGCCTATTTGACACCGTTACCTGATGTTCACGGAGTAGGGGTAAACTTAGGTTTCGTTTTAAAAAACAGGGATAAAATCACAACGATGACAAAAGCAGGGGTAAAATCTGTTGAGAAACGGAGCTGATGCGGATCCCTGATCCAGTTCCTTTCCCTTACCCGCAGCAGATGAGACGTGAAGAAGTTTTAGATGATCTCCCGTCTACCTTCCCAATAGCACAATAGATGAACACACGAGAGCCAATATTGTGGAACTTGTATTCTCTTATTCATTATAGACGGGTACATGTTCCTTTATATAGTTTTAACCCTTCAGGGATATATTTGGTATGAGCCCATAATTATGTCTAGGGTTATTGTTTCCCAACACCCCCCCTTGGGCGAATACCGCGATCAACTCATGTCTCATTAAAACTCCTAAAAACCCAGTGGAAAAAATATGGAGAAAGAGTACATAGTGCCGCTAGATGTATTGCACTTGTTGCCTCATTAAAAACCATTATGAGAAACTTCTGGAAAACTCATTTATGGAAAAAAGAGTACAACAGTTGTCTTCAAGACATTTTATAACCTTCAGGATTATAAATTTCAGGATCTTCTGGACCCAGTTTCAAGGGCAATTCAGGGGTGATCTCCCCCTGAACTTTGCAAGTCTCTCAGTCGTCTAATACCAATATCATGGATACATTTCCTGAATGAAGTGGCTGGTAAAGACTTAGTGAACAAATCTGCTAGATTGTCACATGACTGGACTTTCAAGATATTTATCTCACCCTGCTTCTGGAGTTCGTGAGTATAGAAAAATTTAGGAGATATATGCTTAGTCATATTACTCTTAATATAGCCCGTTTGCATTTGTGAAACACATGCTACATTATCCTCATAAATAATGGTGGGTGTATCAACGGTACTAAGACCACATGACTTCTGGATATGGTTAGTCATCCGTCGCAGCCAAGCACATTCACATGCGGCTTCATATAGCGCAATAACCTCTGAGTGGTTTGTAGACGTTGTTACCAAGGTTTGTTTGCAAGATGTCCACGATATAGCAGTACCACCACAGAGAAACACAAAACCAGTTTGAGATATTGCATTATGCGGATCAGACAAATATCCAGCATCTGCATAGCCAACCAATCTTAGGTCCTTATTCTTCGGGAAATATAGACCGAGATCTTGGGTGCCATTCAGATATCTAAGTATTGTCTTAACGCCTACCCAATGCCTTTTGGTCGGGTTTGCACTATGACGAGCTAACAAATTAACTGCAAATGCAATATCAGGCCTGGTGCAATTTGCAAGATACATTAGTGCTCCAATAGCACTCAAATATGGAACTTCAGGTCCTAATGTCTTCTCATCATTACTTTTCGGTCTAAATGGGTCTTTGTCCTCCTCAAGTGATTTGACAACCATCGGGGTTTTCACGGGATGAGCCTTTGACATATTAAATCTTTCTAAAACCTTTTTCGCATAGGTAGATTGATGTACAAAAATTCCTCCAGGGAGATGCTCGATCTGCAGGCCTAAGCAAAACTTGGTTCTACCCAAGTCTTTCATTTCAAACTCCGCCTTAAGGTAGGTGCTTGCCTCCTCAATATCATCTTCACAGCCGATGATATTTAAGTCATCAACATAGACTGAGATTATACAAAAACTCTTCTGGGACTTTCTAATAAATACACAAGGTGAATCAGTATCATAAACATATCCCTTCTTCAGGAGGAATTCACTTAGCCGATTGTACCACATCCCGCCAGACTGTTTAAGCCCATATAGTGCCCTCTGCAACTTGACACTATACATATTGCGATTTGTTTTAGATTCAGGAATTTTCAGTCCATCTGGGACTTTCATATATATATCCGAATCCAGCGACCCATAAAGATATGCGGTCACAACATCCATCATCTGCATTTTCAAGTTTAAACCTGCTACCATAGATATTAAATATCGGAACGTTATGCCACTCATAACTGGAGAATAAGTTGCATCATAATCGATGCCGGGTCTCTGCGTGAACCCTTGTGCTACAAGCCTCGCTTTGTATCTCACCACCACATTGTTCTCATCTCTCTTTCGAACAAATACCCATTTGTATCCTACAGGGAATACTTTGGGGGGCGTGCGGGCGACTGGCCGAATACTTGCCTCTTAGAAAACGAGCGCAATTCCGTCTCTATTGCTTCTTTCCATTTGACCCAATCTGAGCGCTTCCGGCACTCTGCCATGGACTTTGGTTCAGGATCCTCATTAATCGCGTCCGCGATCTTAGAGACGAAATTAATGTCGACATCTGTAGTCTTTCTGTTATACAGTTCTCCAGATTTAATATAATTTATGACAATTTCTTCAATTGAATCATTCAGCTCGTCGTGATTTCCCAAATGACTCGAGCCTGGTTGTTCCGTTGTCCTTGTGCTATTATTTGTATTTGTGCGCACATTTGCACTAGGACTCTCATCTTCAGGATGTGCCACTGCTGGGACGACTGAATGGGAGCGTAATGCGTTCTCTCTAACACCTTGCTTTTGCGAGCGTCCCCGCTTAGTTCGTGCCGAGTCATTCGGATCTCTCCCCTTTTTCCTATGATTGGGGATTTGAGAAGAGTTCATGCCCTCCAGGGGTATTTCCACTCTTTCCGGTGCATTAGCCGCAGGAATATACGATTTTGACACTCCTCTTATATCAGTAAAAGCATCTGGTAGATTATTTGCTAATTGTTGCAGGTTTACTATTCATTGAACTTCAAGTTCAGTATCTTTAGTGTGTGGATCAAGTGATTGAATGCTACTGGCAGTCCAATCTATTTCCCGGCATTCTTTATTATTAAGGTACAATCCTCCCCCTAACGCCGGAAAATGCTCTTCATCGAAGATGCTATCAGCGTACCAAGCTGTAAACAAATCCCCGGTTTTAGGCTCTAAATATTTGATTATGGACGGAGAGTCATAACCTACATATATCCCCAACTTCCGGTGAGGTCCCATAGTTGTACGCTGGGGTGGTGATATCGACACATATACAGCACAGCTGAATTTTCGCAGATGAGAAATCATTGGTTGTTGTCCACGCGCTAATTGATGGGGAGAAGCAGAGTGATATGCAGATGGCCTATATTGGATTAAGGCAGCAGCGTGTAGCACTGCGTGTCCCCAACAACTGGTTGGGAGTCTGCTATCTTGTAGAAGAGGTCTGGCAATTAATTTTATTCTTTTTATTAACGATTCATCAAGCCCATTTTGTGTGTGCACATGGGGAACAAAATGCTCTACATTTATGCCCAAAGCAAGACAATAATCATTAAATTCTTTTGAGGTAAACTCTCCAGCATTATCCATTCTGATTGCTTTTATGCGGTTCTCCGGGAAACTAGCACGCAATCGAATAATTTGGGCAATAAGTTTTGCAAAAGCGTGGTTCCGCGTAGACAACAGGCATACGTGGCTCCACCGAGTAGAAGCATCTATAAGCACCATGAAGTACCTAAAAGGCCCCGACAGGGGGTGAATAGGACCACAAATGTCACCTTGGATTCTCTCTAGAAAACCAAGAGACTCGACATTTATCTTCAGGTAAGAGGGCTTAGTGATTAATTTTCCTTTAGCACAAGACACGCATAGAAAGTCTTTAGAAATTTGTGTGGTTTTAATGCCATGACCAACAGATCCATTTATGATGTTCCGCATCATCCTTAATCCAGGGTGTCCGAGTCTTTTATGCCAGATCGTAAAAGACTCAGGATTTTTAAATATAGTTGACATCGCAATATATTTTTGAGGTGGCTTAATTTTTGTGTAGTATATTCCAGAGGAGGTGCCTGGCGCTTTCTCTACCACTTTTGTCTCACATTCATCCGCCGCAGTGATGTTGAGGTATTCAACACCATTTTCACAAGCAGTTGAAATGTGGTAGCCATTACGACGAATGTCTTTGAATGTGAGGAGAGTACGTACAGCTCCCGGGTACAAGAATGCTTCTTCTATAAAGATGCTAGTATTATTAGGGAGTACGACCACGGCTCTACCGGAGCCTACAACGTGGCCGTTGCGACCAACAATCGTGGTAATATTTTCAGTCTTTTTCTGCAGTGTCTGAAAATATTTTGTCTCTCGAAGTATTGAATTTGTGGTAGCGCTATCAACCAGGCAATATTCTTCTTCAGGCTCCATGGAAAATACGACTCTTGTTCTATTATTAAATAGAGTACTAATTTAATCCCTCATGCATTTAACTAATATAGCAATCAGATTGAAAATAGCAGGTAACTTTAAAAAAATACGTCGACGTACATGCATAGCATGTTGTATTAACCGACGTGTCACATGCCAGGACGAGATCCAATCTAATATGAAAACTAGCGAAAAAAAACAATCTGTTGAAGATCTAATAAGCTAGTATCTAAAAAGGAAGAAAAAAAACATCAAGATTGAATCTGTTTAAAAAAATCTAGAACACGTCTAGATAGCTAGCAACATGTACTGGTCTAGCAAAAAGCTCACGTGGGGCTGCCATCAGGGTAGGCAAAGGGGATTTACGTGAGGTAAAAAGTAAAGATCAATCTAGAACATATGAACTAGCCACGGAAAAAAAACTGGTACGAATCTACCATGCTAGTTCGGTACGCATAACCAATCTAGATTGAAAAACAAAGACAACAAAGAGAAGGATCCGGAAGGGATCAAGAGCAGCTTACTATCGTTGATGAGTAGCGGTGTTGGTTAGAGCCTGGTGCTGATAACTGGACATCTAAGTAGGGGCAAGAACGTAATAGTTCTTTTTTTCCTAGGGAATGACATTTTTTTTAGAAGCTGACAATGACTTTTTTTTTTTCAAACAGAATTACCCAAACCAAATGAGCCCAGCAATCTCTCTGTCTATTTCCTTGCAGACCGAATCGGCCCAATAAGATCACAAACCAGTTTTGGCCCAAACCATTACCTGGTTTAACACACAGCCGTTTCCCGTTTCTTCTTCCATTGCCCCTAGCATGTCGTCGCTGCTGACCTAGGTACGCCGGGTGCCGACTGCCGAGGTCTTCCTCGGGTCTTCACCGGCGACGGCCACCACCAGGTATACCCACCCCCTTGGTCTTCTATTCCTGCTGTGCGAAATCGAGCACCCAAATCCTAACTTACTATTTGCATTCGGATCTTATCTATTTAAAGTGTATATGCTGTATTATGCGGTTATGCCTGCTAACTTTGAGTGCTCTGAAAAAAAAAATTCGGCTCACCCATGTTTATTATTGGGTCCGTCCCTGGCTGATGCCATATCATATTGAGATATAATAACATCCGTTGGATGAAAATCATGTTATTCCAATTTTCCTATACACCGCATAGTGGTAGCAGTATTTTAGAACTCATATTTGCAATTTTTTTCTTCGCATAGCTCAGCATCTGATGCGAATTCACTGCCAATATTTATAGAACAAATTTTATCCCAAATAGCTTTACAAATTACAACTGATGCCATTTAAGTGCAAAAAACATAAAACTCAGAAATTTCAACGACTTAAAAGTTAAAACACCTGTTTAGTCGGCAATTTATGATGGGACATAAAATTTAAGATTTTCAGATTCATGGTGCAAACTATTATTAGGCATTTTAAGCTTCTCCATTTATGGGATGGGATTAACATATATACAACACAAAAGATTGGCCACTATTTCTTTTTTCTCTATGCTAACTTGCAGCAGCATGTATATGTAGCATATGCTTCAAGCAAACAAGGACGAAATGGGTTCGTCTGAGGATGACTTCACCCCACTGTCTGAGTTGACTGTTGGAATGAACAAATGTCGAGTCCGGGTGCGCGTATCGCGGCTGTGGGAATCCTTCAATCCGAAAAATGACATTTGATTTGGCCTTGACTGCCTTCTGATCGATGATCAGGTGATGCATTCCCTACTTAAGTTAAACACCAAATGCCTGGTCACATTGCATGCTACTTATGTAAAATTCCCATCCTTTGAGTTTGCAATACACTGATTGTTCAATTTTTTTCACTTGTAGGGTGAAACTATGCAGGCACATGTACTTCCTGATGATATAGACCAGTTTGAAGGGCAGCTAATTGAAGGGAAGGTCTATGCCTTGTCGGATTTTGCAGTTGAGGGCACTAGGGAAAGCTACATGACCTGTAGCAATGAGCTCACTATATACTTTCGAGGGCAGACAGTGGTCGATGAGATAGGAGATATCGATTTGATACCCTTCCACAGCTGAGTTCATTGATTTTAAGAATCTCCGTTCTAGGTGCGACGACAATAGCTTATTGACAGGTAGATTCTTTTGGAACTGCAAATTTGGTCAGAGTTAGACCTGCCACATTTAAATCTCTTTTTCTCCCGTTATTATATATGTGGATATAAACTACGCAGATGTTCTGGGCCACATAGTATATGTTGGGGATCTGCAGGAGGTCGCGAAAAAATCTCGCACTATAGAAATTTGCAATGCAACAATTCAGAATTTGAGGTAATTGAATACAGTTCCTTTTTGGATGATTGATGTCCCTTGGTAGCTCCTTACTGCTGGAGTTACCGTTACAGTGAAAGGAAACTGGGTGTCACATTGTATGGAGATATTGCTTGCGGTTTTGCTGAAGATATGCTCGAGAAAGGCCAAAAAGCCTCAGTTGTTGCTGTCTTTGCAGGGATGCGCGTTGAAAGCTCACATTCAGGTTAATCCTTGATCCACCTTTTCATTGTTGGCTTCTACCATGTAATACTATCAGATTATATCTCTTTATTTTCTTACAAAACGTTAGTGTCTATCATTTGATGCAACCATAGTGTGTACTGAGATATTCTAGTGCCATTTGTTCTGAAGTCATGATATTTTGTGTTATAGTTTCCTCTACAACATGTTCGAAGTACTATCTAGATTTGGAAATACCAGAGGTTCAAGAATTCTGTGCGAAGTGAGTGGACATCACAAGTTCATACCTACATTGATGATTGACCTATGATGTATTAGTACATGTCTAACTGGTTTGTGTGCATGCAGTCTGCGCATTCAGCAAGAGAACCCTATTCCAGAAAAAAGCCGAGCTCAGAAGTTAGCCGAGAGTTGGCGAACAGTTGAACAGCTAAAACGCCTCAATCCAAAGGATTATGAGGAGGTTAATTAAGAGGCTGCTCTTATCATGACGTGCAAAGCTTATCTGTTTTACTCACATACCTGTCTTCACTTGTAGGATACCAAGTTTCTGTGCAGAGTCTCTTTGATAGATATAGATTGCACCAGTGGTTGGTGTTATCTTGGATGCGATACCTGCTACAAGTCAATGTACAGTGCCCCAAGAAAATACAGATGCAGTCGATGTGGCCCGATTAAGAGGCCAATTAACTGGTATGCTGTCATTTGTTGCTCAATTGGTCATCAACTTTTACTTGTTGCTCAATTTGCAATTCACTAATTACCACACTGCTGTTCTTAACATTCAAGGTACAAGCTGAAGACGACGGTGAAAGATGAAACTGGCACAATGAACTTGATGATCTTCTGTGAGGTGGCAGAGGAGCTGGTTGGTATCTCCGCGGAGGAGCTCGTTGATGAGATCGAGGATGACGAGGAGTGGTACACCTTGCCAGATGAGATCGAGGATCTTCTTGGATCGACCCACACCTTCCAAGTATTCGACAAGCATCTAAGCGGGAGCTTCTCGGTATATTCAATCATGTACGGTGATACCGTCCCAGTCCCTGTTGCAACCACTAGTCAATGCAAGGAGGAGCGTGTACCTGAGAGCAGTGTTAACGCAACAGTCCCTTCTCCAGCCACTACTCAATGCAAGGTGGAGCCCGTACTTGAGGACAATGTTGGCATGGCAGCCCCTGCTCCAACCATGATTCCATGCAAGGAGGAGCCTGTCCTTGAGGAAAATTTTAGCCCTGCTCCAACTATGAAACGTGAATGCAAGGAGCCATTCCTTGAACAAAGTGTTAACATGGCAGTTCAGAAGCCAAGCACTGCTCAATGCAAGGAGGAGGAGCCTGTCCCCGATGGCGGCAGCGCTGTCACGGGAGAAGCAAGGTTGAAGTCCACTCGTCTCCAGAAGCCTAACAAGCGTCTGCGAGGGGATGACTGGATCAACTAACTCGTCGTGCCACATTCAGAGTTCAGACGCTCTGTGACTTGTTTAGCGTACCTTAGGTACTTAGGTTAATGCATCCTCTAGGATGGGTCCTGTTCTCTTCTAGTACCTGGGAACAACTGTATCTACTGCTATGTGCTGTGACTCGATCTCGTGTCAGTGTCAGTGCTAGGTTAACAGACCCTTAGTGTCGGTGTTATGACCCAGGGGGTCAAGACCACCGGCTAGTAAATTTGTATATTGCGTGCTCCCTCTCCCAGACGTGATGCAAGAAGAACACAAGATTTATCCTGGTTCGGGCACAGAAGGCCTTACGTCCAGCGGGGAGGATGGATTGTATTATCTTGCACCGAAGTGCTCGTACATACAAGCAGGTTTACACGGGGGTGCTCAGGATGAGCTAAGACCTAGGGCTAGCGGGGCTATCCTAGGTGGTCGGTTGATTGCTTGAGAGGTCGATCAAGCAATCAGGTGTGTGGTGTATGAGGGTCAGAGCTAATGTCCGAATGCGAATACCTATGCCCTCTTCTATCCCGGCGTCCCCTTTTATAGACCAAGGGGAGGCCGGAGAGTAGAGTCCTAAACTGTAGCGGCATGGAAGGCGTGTCCGTGGCACCATGCTGGCGAAGGGACGTCCATCACTGTGGCAGCGTGGCCTTCCCGTCCTTCCGGTGTTCAGGGCGCGGTGATGGCTGACTGGGCATCACCGCACAGCATGGCGCAACAGGGTTGACCTTCGGAAGATGGGTGCGAGTCCCACAGCTGAAGCGGGACGGAGCGGATGGGACGGGTCCCATACCGGAGTGGTTGGAGGCAGGGGTCGAGCCCCCTGGTCGAGGGGGGGTCGAGACCAGCGTGGTCCTGTCGTATCCCTGAAGACACAGTCGAGGGCTGTCCTGTTCATGGCTCGAGGGGTGCCTCTGGAGTCCGTACTCGCGACGTGGTTACAGCGGCAGCACAGTTGACGGAGGTCCAGGGCATGGGTGGTGAGTTGGTGGATTTGACCGCGGTAGTGGGCGCCCATGGCGTTAGGCGGGGCAGGTAGGCGCATCGGATCCCCTTTACCCCATACCGGGAGCAGGTGAGCTGATCGAGCTTCCTACCCGGGGGTCGTTCGTTCGACCCCCCCGTCCGTCATTCGGGGGTTGAAGCGGAGGGGTCGTTCGTTCGACCCCTTGTCCGTCTATTTTTCCAGGAATGGGCCGGCCCACGACTAGTTGTTGTGGCCGGTGCGGGGGGCCTCCGTGTGATGGGCCTTTTTTCATGGACTCGAGCGGCTGATCGGATCCTGTCTTAAAAATGGTTGCTATGTTGAGCGTTAGTTTATCGAAGGGTTTAGGGTACCCCTCACCTTTGTACCCGACAGTAGCCCCCGAGCCTCTGTGCGGATAAGAAGAATCCGCATAGGGGCTTTTGGCATTGACCTGCAGAGTTAGTAGGAGGTTGGATTCTCCGCGGGGTGCGCGCGAGCGCCTCCCGCGGGGGTAGCCCCTGAGGCCTCAGAGGAGTGATTAAGAACTCCTCTGGGGGCTTTGATGTGTGTTTTATCAAGGGCATTTTAGGATTACCTAGAGTCGTGGCGCCCTACCGAGCGGTCGATTCCGTTCGCCAGGTTATAAGCGTTCCACTTCCTGAAAAAAAAGAATGCTCGAGGGCGGCTGTCAAACCCTTCCGAGGGCCAGCCTTCGCTCCCTCGAACGTTACACTGGAGTCATAGTGCCCCTACCGAGGGGTCAACTCTATCTGCCAGGCTACGAGTGTTTTCGACTCTCTTTCGTCGAGGGGTGCCATGCGTAGTCTGGCCCTCGAGCCCCGCGTGGCTGGGCTTTCACTACCTCCTAGCGTCCTTCCCACGGATCCTTGCGTTCGGATTGCAGGGCGAAGAGCATCATGCTATCCTCGTTAGGACGAGCCTCGAAGTCCTCTGTGAGCTGGTGTTGGGCAGAAATCCGTAGAAATCGTGCCCGGTACGGGTAAAAATCCAAGTGAGAACTCGTGTCCCATTCGATAGGGGTCGATAGAAGCCCTGAGGCGTTCTCATTAAGCAAGACCGTATGACTTACCTAGGTGCCAACTTCGTTCGATGGGAGTTGGTGGCTCGATGCCTCCCGGCGTAGGGATCCTTGGGTATTCCGTGGTTATGCCTCGGATATGTCCTGGGGGCCTCGAGAGTTCGTTCTCGAGCTAGGGGCTCGCGCCGACCCCCCTGGGTCATCCCTGACTCGAGTACTCGATGGCGGCTGTGAACCCTGTTCGTGGGGCCAGCCTTCGCCCCCTCGAGATTTAGGGGTGGACCGGAGTCCGTAACCCTGGGTCCTTCCTGACCTCAGGTACTCGAGGGCGGCTGTCGAACCCTATGTAAGGACCAGCCTTCGCTCCCTCGAGATTTTGACGGACGGGTCGACGTTCGCCACTTGCCTCCGAAGTTGACGTCCTATCCTGTGGAATACAAGGGGTAGGTAGGTAGGTATATTAAATGCGGGGACATACCTGTGTTTTTGTTGGATCCGCCCGTTGGGCTCGAGTACTCGAGGGCGGCTGTCGAACCCTGTTCGAAGGCCAGCCTTCGCCCCCTCGAGATTTGGGGGTGGGCTGGAATCCATAACCCGAGGTCCCCTCAGACCTCAGGTACTCGAGGGTGGCTGTCGAACCCCGTTCGAGGGCCAGCCTTCGTCCCCTCGAGATTTGAGGGTAGACTGGAGTCCATAACCCGAGGTCCCCTCAGACCTCAGGTACTCGAGGGTGGCTGTTGAATCCCGTTCGAGGGCCAGCCTTCGTCCCCTCGAGATTTGGGGTGGACCGGAGTCCATAACCCGAGGTCCCCTCAGACCTCAGGTACTCGAGGGCCAGCCTTCGTTCCCTCGAGATTTTGACGAACGGGTCGACGTCGGCTGCTTACCTCCGAAGATAACGCCCACTGTTGCGCATTGTCCGCCGTAGGCACGCCTTTTTAGGAGGTGTCCGTTCGACTGTAACCGCATCAGGAGTAGGGTGTGGCGTGGAGTGTGGTGTGGAACCCGATGACGCGACGGGTGCACCTTATCCTGGAGGAATACGAGGAGGCGGTAGGTGGACGCATTGAATGCGGAGATTTACCTGCCTTTTAGTCGAATCCGTCGGTTGGGCTTCCGGTTATAAATACTGAAGGTGGGGAGTCGGCTGCTTTCTTCTCCTCATTGCCTTCCCTGCCTCCTTCTCGCCATTGCCTTAGTCGCCCTCCGAGCCAGACCTCTACGCGCGCGAGAGTAAGGAGAGGAGAGATTGGGAACATACCTTCCACCACCACATCCGAGCGCACCAGTCTCCCTGCACTCATGGCCAGCTACAACATGTGCGGTCCTGATGCTTGGCTCCCGTCGTCGGCGACCGTGGCGCGCCTGGGAGATCTGGTGGAGAGCGGCCTTCTCCGGCCCATCACCTCCGTCGACCGGCCGGAGTGGGTAGTGCCGCCGAGGGAAGATGCCGAGCCCAACCCGCTGGAGGGTTACGTGGTCAGCTTTGAAGCCTTCCACCGGGCGGGACTGGGTGCTCCCCCAACCGTCTCCTGCGCGGGATCCTCCACTACTACGGCGTGGAGCTCCAACACCTTTCCCCCAACGGTATCTGTCATGCGGCGGTTTTCACCGCCGTGTGCGAAAGATACCTGGGGATGGAGCCACACTGGGAGCTGTGGCTCCACCTGTTCGAGGCGAGCCTGTTCCATGCCTCGGCCGGAGCGGCAACCGCAGGGTGGTCAGGACGGGGTGCTACAGCATCGCCCTCAAGAGGGCGGACAACTGGATCCCGGCGAAGCTTACGTCGAGCCACTCCGGATGGCACTCCGGGTGGTTCTACCTGAGGAACGATGACGGCCTGCTCCCCGCCTACACTGGGAGGACGATCGACTCGAGGCCCGACCACTGGAGGTACGACGTGGAGAAGAAGAAGCAGTCGCGCCTCGGTCACCTGCTCGGCGCGATTGCCCGTCTGAAGGAGGCGGGACTCACGGCGGCGATCGTTGCGTCGGCCTTCCACCAGCGACGGGTCATTCCGTTGATGGCTCGCCTGCGACGCCTCGACGAGATGCGCCCGGGGGTGGATCTGATGGGGTGCCGCCTCCTGGGGGACGAGCTACCCCTCGAGAGAGTGGTCCACCGGGTACGCGCCTCGTTCGCCAGCGCGTTTGAGATCGGGGGCGTCGCCAGCATCCCCATGATGCCGGACCAGGGACACATCCAGCTGGTATGACTCCCTTCCTCTATTAGTGTTCTCTTGTCTGCCTTGTTTGCCTTCTTCGCCTTCATTTTAACTGCCTTGTGTTCCTCAGGGGGACGTTATCTTCCGGAAGTCGCTGCCACCAGTGAAGGAGGAGCGGAGCGACTCCCAAGCGAGGCGCCTTCAGGCCGAGCAAGACAAGATGGACAAGGACAAGGCCAAAAAGGACAAGGGCAAAAGGGCCCGGGAGAAGCAGGAGCGCGAACAACGCCGGGCCCGGCAGAGGCGGGCCAACCTTTCCGAAGAGGAGTCGCCTTCGGAGGAGGATGAGGAGGAGGAGGAGTCGAGCAGCGACGGGGAGGCCGAGCCGCATCGAGGGCTCGAGGAAGAACAAGCGGTGCCCGAGCGGCGGGGGGCGGCCACCGGTACCGGAGGTGAAGGGTCGACGTCGAGGTCGGCCCCAACTGGCAGGATTGAGCCGCGGGATGAACGCCCCACGACTCCTCGGGGTGAAGTGCCACGGCAGACGCACGGCCATTCGTCCCGGTCCCCGTCGAGGGGTCGGTCGAGCACGCCGCCGGCGCCTACTCGGTCGAGCGCACGGGCGCCAGGCCCGTCGACGCAGGAGGAGGTCAGGAGGGGGGCGACGGGGACATCGTCGGCCCCTGCCCAGGAGATGGCGGCGAGAGCGGCCTCGACCCCTGCCGCAGCCAGCGCTGGCGGGAGAACTGGCACCCGTCGCGCCCCGCAGAAGCCCCCGAGCGGCTTGGGATCCACCGGTCGGACCCCCGCGACTCCGGTAGGGTGAGTCGCTTTCTGTCGGTCCGAATATTTTCCACCGATTATGACTTTATGCTTACTGTCGCGTATGAGTTCCTTTTTCAGGACAAAACGCTTGGCGGAGGGCGCGACCATCACTCCGGCCAAGAGGCTAAGGGCAGAGGCCGCGGTCAAGATGGCCGTCGGGGCCACTTCCGCCACCTCGTCTCCCTCGACCCCCGCTCCGGTCAAGGCGTGGGTGGCCGAGGCGCGGGAGGCGATGGAGCGTGGTCGGACGCTGGCCGCTGCGGAGCGAGCTCGGGCGGAGGAGGCAGGTCGACCCATCGCACCGGTGGGGTCCGCAGGAGTGGCAGCCGAGGCCGTGCTCTCCTGCCCGTCGGAGGGTGGCACGTCTGGGACCTTGGCGGGGACGGAGCCGGCACCAGCGGAGGTCGCAGAGGAGGAGGTCGAGCCGGCAGGTTCGACGGGTGCGGGACCGGCACCGGAGGCGGCCGTGGCGACGGTGGTCGAGCCCCAGCCCTTTGCTGAGGTGGAGGTGGTGGATGTGACCTCCGCCGACGAGGAAGAGACGTCGGCTCGCCCGACGCCGAGGCGGTGGCCCGAGAATCTCGCATCGTGGGAGGCGCGCCAGCAGCGCGAGCACGGGGGTGCGGCTGCTGCCGCGCCGAAGGTTACGTCGCCGGTGGTGGCCCATGTCGAGGAGGCCTCGGTGCCGCTCCCCAAGCCTGCCGAGGAGGGGGGATGGGCCAAGGAGCTCGAGGCAACACCGGTGGCGGAGATGACGGCGATGACGGGGGAGGCCACCGCTGAAGAGGTGGCTGAGATGGTGGCAGAGCTAGTGGTCCCGGGGGAGATGGCTGCGGCGACGGCCCTCCGGTCGGAACCAGAGGGGACCACCGTCGTAGTACAGGGGAGCGGCGCGCCAGACGCGACAATGTCCGAGGCGGCTGCTCGGCCTGTCGTCGAGGACGGGCAGTCGTCTGAGGCCAGGAGTACCGGGCTCGACGGGGCGAGCTCCTTCCCCACCTTGGCGGAGCGGGTGAGGCTCCACGGGGGTGACCCCCGAGATGCGCCAGGGTCTCATGCGAGAGGTCTAGGGGAGGATCGAGCGCCGCAGCAGGCTCTGGGGGCAGGAGCCCCTCAAGCTGGCCGACCCCCAAGACCCAGGGCGCACCTCCCTCGAGCTGGATGACCAAGCCAAGCTCGGGGAGTGGGAGCACCTGGAGGAGTTCCGGGCGTGTCTTGCCCACGTGGCGTGCGTGTCGGCGAAGGTCGCTTTCGCGGATTTGCTTCGGGGGATGGAGGTAAGTTTTGTCCTTTCCCTTTCGATTTGCCTCGGTTATTTCGCTGCTCCTTTCTGATGACCTTCCTTTTTGTCCCTGGTAGGTACTAAGGGCGAGGTCCTACGACAAGTCCCAGTTCATCCTTCGGACGCAGGAGTCGTTGGGCCAGCTCCCTGTCCTCCACGCCTCGCTGGAGAAGGCCGAGGCCGAGGTCGCCCAGGAGACGGCCTCGGGGGCGCAGTCGAGGGTTGAGGCCGCCCTCAAGGCAGTTATCGAGGTTAGGCAGCAGCGGGATGCTGCCCAGGAGGCCCGGCGCAAGGCCAAGGAGGAGTCCACCTAGCTGAAGGAGGAGCTGGCCCGAGCGGCGGACTGTGTCCGCCAGCTCGAGGCCGACCTGACGCAGGCGACTACTGACCGCACCTCCCTCGAGGGGCGGGTGCAGGAGCTCCAGGCGGACGTCGTCACCATCTCCCGCGACCGCGACGTGCTTGGTGTCGCGGAGGAGAGGGCTCGAGCCCAGATGGCCACTCTGGGGGAGGTGGCAGCCAACCAGAAGAGGGCCCTCGATGGTACTGGCCAGATCATCGAGGACCTCCGGACTAAAACAACGACCAAGCTGCAGAGCTCGTCGAGGTCCGCCACCAACTCCAGCGGGCTGAGCAGGACTACGTCGTCCTGGAGGGATACGCCAATGGTGAGTTTTTTGGAAATGT
Organism: Microstegium vimineum; assembly: GCA_022036555.1. NCBI lineage: Eukaryota > Viridiplantae > Streptophyta > Magnoliopsida > Poales > Poaceae > Microstegium > Microstegium vimineum. The sequence continues at coordinate 10,686,653 of CM039123.1, read as the reverse complement.
CGTTGAGCTTGCTTGGTTTCGCTCCTTCCCCTGCTTTTTAGTTTTGACGCAGCCTTCTATTTGCTCTGGCAGAGGTCGAAGGGGATAAGGCCTGACTCCACGAGGCTGACCAGTCTCCAGGACCTCCTCGGGGCGGAAACGAGCCTGAACGAGAGGCTCAGGAACGCCATCTCCTCCTTCTGCGACAGGCTGGGGATCGAGCCGGAGCTGCCGGTTGCGGGAGATGTGCGTGGAGACGCCCTCTTGCGCTGGCTCCTCGCCACGTCCGATGGAATAACGGAGCAGGTCCGGGCCGCCCTTCACATAGGCGTGAAGCGGGCGCTTGCGATTGTCCGCTCGGGTTACATCTACGACCTCGATGTCATCTCCAGCGGCTTCATCACCGACCCGAGGCTGACTGATGAAGAGAACGTGGCGAGATGCCATGAGCTGATCGACGCCGCAGAGGTGCCTAGCGGTGAGCTGGCGAAGCTGTTCGAGGTCGAGGTGCTCCCTTCGGCGAATGGAGATGGCGACGAGTAGTCGAGCCTGTGAGCCAAATCTGGGCAAGAAGGTCCATCTAATAGATTAGCTTTTGTGACAATATGATGTCGAGCCCGCGAGGGCTTCTTATGTTTAATGCATTTTATTCGAGATGCATCTGAGTGTTTTTATTTCTCGAGCTGTCTCTATTTCTCTTCGTCTGAGTCGTTGCTTATGGACTAAGTATTCGACGCACGCTCGTATCCCTGGAGGGGGGAGCGAGTGGGGGTACCATAGCCCTGAGGCGTAGGAGAGTCCCCGGCTCGGCGGCCCTCGACCCTTAGGGAGTCCGAGGCGTTTTCTACTTAGCCGTGAAGCGTGCTCGGGGCGAAGGTGGAAAGAGAGGTGCTGAGTTTCGAAAAAACGTTCGAGTTTTTAGAGAGCTTAAGAGGGGGTCCCCCCCTGTTAGCCCCGAGGGAGGCTTGACTTTGCCGGAGCAGAGTCGAGGCTACCTTAGAGTCATGAACGAATGTGAAATGTATTTCGAGAACATTTTATTCATTCATAATGCGATAAGTGTACATAATGCGAAAAATGTACAAGGCGTCGAGGCCTTAGGGATAGAAACGACGTAGTTGTTCGATGTTCCATGCGTTGGTGAGGATCTCGCCCTTTTCGTTCTTCAGCTTGTAAGTGTCTGGCTTTAGCACCTCCGCCACGATGAAGGGTCCTTCCCAAGGTGGCGTCAGCTTGTGACGCCCCTTGTTGCTTTGTCGGCGGCGCCGCACGAGGTCGCCGACGTCGAGGTCCCTTTTGCATATGTTTTTGTCGTGGTAGCGCCGCAGTGTTTGCTGGTACTTTGTCGACTTGAAGAGGGCCACGTCTCGGGCTTCCTCGAGCTGGTCGAGGGAGTCATCTCGGGCTGCTGTGTTGGCCTGCTCGCTGTAGGCCTTTAGTCGAGGGGACCCGTACTCGAGGTCAGTGGGGAGGACGGCCTCGGACCCGTAGATCAAGAAGAACGGGGAGAACCCCGTGGCTCGACTTGTTGTCGTTCGGAGACTCCATAGGACAGCGGGCAGCTCATCGACCCATCTCTTGCCATGTTTGTTCAGCCGATCGAAGATCCTTGGCTTGAGGCCCTACAAAGCCATACCATTGGCGCGCTCGACCTGGCCGTTAGTTCGAGGGTGGGCGACTGCAGACCAATTCACCCTGATGTGGTGGTGGTTACAGAAGTCCAGGAACTTTTGGCCGATGAACTGCGTGCCGTTGTCGGTGATGATGACGTTGGGGACCCCGAAGCGGTGGATGATGTCGGTGAAGAATAGCACGGCTTGTCGAGACTGAATATTGGCGATGGGTCGAGCCTCGATCCACTTTGAGAACTTGTCTACAACCACGAGGAGGTGGGTGTGGCCACCTTTGGTTTTCTTCAGGGGGCCAACCATGTCGAGCCCCCATATCGCAAATGGCCAAGTTATGGGTATCATCTGAAGAGCTTGGGCGGGTAGGTGGGTCTGCCTGGCGTAGAATTGGCATCCCTTGCAAGATCGAACGAGTTTGGTAGCGTCGGCGACGGCTGTCAGCCAGTAGAAGCCTCGTTGAAAGGCGCTTCCTACCAGCGTTCTTGGCGCCGCGTGGTGGCCGCAGGCCCCCGAGTGTAGGTCCTTCAGCAGTGCCCTCCCTCCTCGAGGGTGAGGCAGCGTTGAAGTACCCCGGTAGAGCTGCGTCGATACAGCTCGCGGCCATCCCCATACAAGACGTAGGTTTTGGCGCGCCGGGCTATGCGTCGGGCTTCGGTGCGGTCCTCTGGGAGCTCACCCTGTATTAGATACTCGAGGTAGGGTGTGCGCCAGTCCGTCGAGGGGGTTGGTGTTGCGACTGTTCCGTCGATCTCCATGACTTCTTCCCCGTTCGAGGGGGGATCGGTCGAAGGGGGTGGATCGACCCCTTGCTCGAGGGCAGGAGCCCCCGAGCCTAGGTCGACGGATGGCTCGTGAAGGTCCCTCAAGAAGACGTCGGGAGGAACTGTACCTCGAGTAGATGCGGTTTTGGCAAGCTCGTCATCAGCTTCGTTGTACCGGCGGGCGATGTGGTTAAGCTCGAGGCCGTAGAATTTGTCCTCGAGCTTTCGGAATTCCTTGCAGTAGGCTTCCATCTTGGGGTCATGGAAGCTCGAGTCCTTCATCACCTGGTCGATCACAAGCTGCGAGTCCCCTCGAACGTCGAGGCGTCGGACCCCGAGCTCGATGGCGATGCGCAGACCGTTGACGAGGGCCTCGTACTCGGCTACGTTGTTGGAGGCGGGGAAGTGGAGACGGATGACGTAGCGCATGTGGACCCCTGAGGGTGATATGAAGAGCAATCCGGCGCCTGCCCCCATCTTCATCAACGATCCATCAAAGTACATGGTCCAGAGCTCGGTCTGAACTTGCGCCGGGGGTAGTTGGGTGTCAGTCCATTCTGCAATGAAATCTGCCAATACCTGAAACTTGATGGCCTTCCGAGGGGCATAGGAGAGGGTTTCCCCCATGAGCTCGACCGACCACTTGGCGATTCTTCCAGACGTCTCCCGGTTCTGGATTATCTCCCCGAGGGGGAAAGATGAGACCACAGTAACCGGGTGGCCTAGGAAATAGTGCTGGAGCTTGCGCCGAGTGTGGACGATGGCGTACAACATCTTCTTGACGTGGGGGGTATCTCGTCTTAGTCTCGGAAAGTACCTCTCTCACGAAGTAGACAGGCCTCTGAACCGGCAGGGCATGTCCTTCTTCCACCCTCTCGACTACTATGGCAGCGCTGACTACCTGGGTAGTTGCCGCGACATAGAGTAAGAGGGCTCGGCTGGGCTCGGGGGTACCAAGACAGGTGGCGAGGTGAGTAAGGCTTTGAGCTTGGAGAGCGATTCCTCGGCCTCGACGGTCCACGCGAAGCGTTCCGTTTTCGTCAGGAGGCGGTAAAGGGGTAGTGCCTTCTCTCCGAGCCTTGAGATGAACCGGCTGAGGGCGGCGAGGCACTCCGTGACCCTTTGCACGCCTTTAAGGTCGTTGATCGGGCCCATCCTTGTGATTGCGGTTACCTTCTCAGGGTTGGCCTCGATCCCGCACCGGGAAACTATGTACCCCAGGAGCATGCCTCGAGGGACCCCGAAGACACACTTCTCAGGGTTTAGTTTTATGTGATTTGCCCTGAGGCACCCGAACACGATCTCAAGGTCCCGACCAGGTTTCCGACTGTTTTGTATTTGACCACGATGTCATCGACATAGGCCTCGACGGTAGGCCCTATGTGTTTCCCAAAGACATGGAGCATGCATCGCTGATATGTGGCCCCGGCGTTTCGCAAACCGAAGGGCATAGTGAGGTAGCAAAACATGCCAAAGGGGGTGATGAAGGAAGTCGCGAGCTGATCGGACTCCTTCATCTTTATTTGGTGATAGCTAGAATACGCATCAAGGAAGCAGAGAGTTTCACATCCCGCAGCGGAATCTATTATCTGATCGATACGTGGTAATGGAAAAGGAACCTTAGGACATGCTTTATTTAAACTAGTGTAGTCTACGCACATCGTATCCTTTCCATTCTTTTTCTTGACAAGTACGGGATTTGCTAACCACTCGGGATGATGTACCTCCTTGATGAATCCGCCCTTCAAAAGCTTGTCGACCTCCTCCCCGATGATTATGCGCTTCTCCTCGTTAAAGCGGTGCAGCCGTTGCTTCACCGGTTTGGATCCGGCTCGGATGTCCAAGGAGTGCTCGGCGACCTCCCTCGGAATGCCCGACATATCCGAGGGACTCCATGCAAACACGTCAGCATTCGCACGGAGAAAGTCGACGAGCACGGCTTCCTATTTAGGCTCGAAGGTGGCGCTGATCGTCAGCGCCTTCCCATCCGCGTGGCCGGGGTCGAGCGGGACGGTCTTGGTGTCCTCCGCAGGATTGAAGTTGTCGGCGTGTCGCTTTGGGTCGGGGATCTCCTTGGAGAAGTCGTCGAGGGCCGCGAGGACGGCCGACTCCTCGACGGCTTCGGCGTTTTCCAGGCACTCGATGTCGCAGTCGTATGCGTGCTCGTAGGAGGTGCCGATGGTGATGACCCCCATGGGCCCTGGCATCTTTAGTTTGAGGTAGGCGTAGTTCGGGATCGCCATGAACTTGGCGTACCCTGGTCGACCGATGATGGCGTGGTAGATGCCACGGAACGCGACCACCTCGAAGATCATATCCTCCTTTCGGAAGTTCGAGGGGGTACCAAAACAGACGGGTAGCTTGACGCGGCCGATCGGGAGTGCCTTCTTTCCTGGAACGACCCCGTGGAATCCTCCCGCGCTGGGCAGGAGCGCGGTCCTCAGGATCCCTAGGAGGTCGAGGGTCGCGACATAGACGATGTTGAGGCTGCTTCCCCCATCCATGAGTACCTTGGTGAGGCGGGTGTTGAGTATGATCGGGTCGACGACGAGCGGGTAGACCCCTGCGTTGGGGACGTGCTCGGGGTGGTCGTCCTGGTCGAAGGTGATCAACATGTGGGACCAGTCGAGGTATCGAGGAGCCTGGGCTCGAACGGAGAAGACCTCTCGACGCTCCCTCTTACGCTGACGCGTACTGAGTCGAGTCGAGGGTCCCCCATAGATCATGTAGCAGTCGTGAACCTCGGGGAAGCCCCCGTTCTCGCCATCGTCCCCGTCGCGCGGATCCCCCTTCTTGTCGTCTTTCTTGAAGCCAAGAGAGTCGAAGTACTTCTTGAGCATGCGACAGTCCTCGAGACTGTGGTTGGTCGGTCCCTTGTGATAGGGGCAGGGCTCTTTCAGCATCTTGTCGAAGACGCCCCCGTCGAGAGGGGGCCCTCGAGGCTTCTTCTTGTCTACCGCAGCGACAAGATCGTCTGGCTCGACGTCGTGTCGACCCGGCTGCTTCTTCTTGTTGTTATTGTTGTTGTTGTTGTTGTTCCTCTTGGGCCCGTTGTTCGAGCCCCCGGGCTCGTCCGCCTTGGCCTTCCCCTTGTCTGGGGATGCATAGAAGAACGCGCTAACGACTTCCTCGTCAGCTGCGTAGTTGGCGACGATGTCCATGAGCTCGTTGGCGGTCTTGGGGGTGTTCCGTCCCACCTCCCGCACCAACTCCTTGCAGGTTGTTCCGGCGATAAACACAGTGATAACGTCATGGTCGGAGATGTGGGTTAGCGCGGTACGTTGCCTCGAAAACCGACGGGTGAAGTCGCGGAGGGTCTCCCCTGGCCTCTGCTTGCAACTGCAGAGATCCCAGGAGTTCCCTGGCCGCTCGTAGGTGCCTTTGAAGTTCCCCTCGAAGATCCTGACCAGGTCGGGCCAATCTTGGATCAAGTCTGGGGGGAGCTCCTCGAGCCATCTTTGAGCGGTGTCGGAGAGGAAGAGCGGGAGTTGCCGAATGATGATGTGGTCGTTGTCGGCTCCTCCTAGCTGACATGCCAGCCTGAAATCTGCAAGCCAGAGCTCCGGCTTGGTTTCGCCGTTGTACTTGACCAGGCTGGTGGGTGGACGGAAGCGGACAGGCAAGGCGGTTCGCCGGATGGTCCTGCCGAAGACTCGTGGCCCTGGTGGTTCCGGAGATTGACGTCGATCTTCGTCACTGTCGTAGGGCCCACCTCGGTGAGCGTTGTAACCTCGAGCCTCATCGTCGCCGTGTCGGCGTCGTTTGTTCTCCCGCGGTGGTCGATCGTCAAGGATGCGGTCTCGAACTGGTCGTCGCTCTACTCCGTCTTGGGGCACTTTGTCTTGGTGGACGGATACCTCTCGAATTTGTCAAGGGGGTACGTCCTGATGCTCGGAGGCAGCTCCTTTGCGCCTCGAGGCCGAGCTCTCCGCCTGCTGCACGGCCGCGGTTTAGAGAAGCCCCTGGATTTCGTCCCTTATGCGTCGCACTTGGGGTGTCGATGGCATCGGCATGTCACGAAGCAGCATTGCGGCTGCTACGACATTTTGGCTGGCACGGTTGTAGACGCGGCGCTCGTTTGCCCCCTCCTCAACGATCTGTCGATGGACTTCCCGGACCCGCTCGCGAGCTCCTCCACCTTGTGGGCGCCCGTAATCTCGCCGAGGGCGTGCTCGAGCTGCTGAAGTCGTAGGCGCTCTTCCTCGAGCTTGGCGAGCAGCTCTCGGACTTGCGTGATCTGGACGTCCTGCGGTGGATCGGCTTTGTCAGGACTCGGGGGGTCGGCGTTTCGCGCTGGTGTAGCGTTGCCCCCTCCTCCTTCATCCGTGGTCGTGGCGTCGTTGACGTCGTCCTGGGAATCAACCTGACCGTCGAGGTGGAAGCAATCCCGGGTGGGATCGTAATCCTCATCGGGGGAGTCCGAGTCGGGGTAGCCGTGGTAGAAGTTGGGGAAAGATCCCCTGCGCTCCTCCTCCAGCCATCGCCGTAACGTGCCTCAGGTGTGACAACCCGGGATCGGGGCTCGTCGTGGCTCCGGGCGCTCGTCCAGCGGAGAGGTGGTGATGAGGTTGATCGTCGGTCGTAGCAGGTTCCCTGGAGACCCGCAACGTGTCTGCATCTGCGAGCCTACAAAAGCATAACAGAGTCTGGCGCTGTTGTAGAGCCCGTGTGGAAACAGGTTATGCGGCGGCGGCGCGGCCGAGTGTGTCAGAGAAGCCATGGGGACCCTCTGAGATGACGGTATGGCAGAGCCAAAGTCAGGCTCAGCGAGGTACCCGCCCCCGACCCGCAAGCATGGGTCAAACAGGCTCCCGAAGGGAGGAACTGTGTCGCCAGCTGAGGCCGGGGGGACGGCATCCGGTGTCTCGGGATCCGCGCGGTGAAGAGTGCGGCGGCGTCATTTGCGCCCCCTCCTGGTCGCAGGCAAAAGGCGCGAGTGGTGGGACCGTCGCCTGGTCCTCCTTGGCCCCGGCGTACCGGAGCTGTTGCTGTCCATGCCACTAGCTGAGAGTAGAATCATATCGTGGCCGTGGCCCATAGACATGAACTCTAGACTCCCGAACCAGACGGTGGTGGCGAATGGAAGCAATGGGATCGTGGAATCCATCTGGGAGAGTAGTTCGGAGTTGATCGACACGCAAACCCCTCTACCTGGCGCGCCAACTGTCGGTGTTATGACCCAGGGGGTCAAGACCACCGGCTAGTAAATTTGTATATTGCGTGCTCCCTCTCCTAGACGTGGTGCAAGAAGAAAAACAAGATTTATCCTGGTTCGGGCACAGAAGGCCCTACGTCCAGCGGGGAGGATGGATTGTATTATCTTGCACCAAAGTGCTCGTACAGGGGGGTACAAGCAGGTTTACACGGGGGTGCTCAGGATGAGCTAAGACCTAGGGCTAGCGGGGCTATCCTAGGTGGTCGGTTGATTGCTTGAGAGGTCGATCAAGCAATCAGGTGTGTGGTATATGAGGTTAGAGCTGATGTCCGAATGCGAATACACATGCCCTCTTCTATCCCGGCGTCCCCTTTTATAGACCAAGGGGAGGCCGGAGAGTACAGAGTCCTAAACTGTAGCGGCATGGGAGGCATATCCGTGGCGCCATGCTGGCGAAGGGACGTCGATCACTGTGGCGGCGTGGCCTTCCCGTTCTTCCGGTGTTCAGGACGCGGTGATGGCTGACTGGGCATCACCGCACAGCATGGCGCAACAGGGTTGACCTTCGGAAGATAGGTGCGAGTCCCACAGCTGAAGCGGGACGGAGCGGATGGGACGGGTCCCATACCGGAGTGGTTGGAGGCAGGGGGTCGAGCCCCCTGGTCGAGGGGGGGTCGAGACCAGCGTGGTCCTGTCGTATCCCTGAAGACACAGTCGAGGGCTGTCCTTTTCATGGCTCGAGGGGTGCCTCTGGAGTCCGTACTCGCGACGTGGCTACAGCGGCAGCATAGTTGACGGAGGTCCAGGGCATGGGCGGTGAGTTGGTGGATTTGACCGCGGTAGTGGGCGCCCATGGCGTTAGGCGGGGGCAGGTAGACGCATCGGATCCCCTTTACCCTATACCGGGAGCAGGTGAGCTGATCGAGCTTCCTGCCCGGGGGTCGTCCGTCATTCGGGGTTGAAGCGGAGGGGTCGTTCGTTCGACCCCTGTCCGTCAGTCGGGGTTGAGGCGGAGGCGGAAGGGTCGTTCGTTCGACCTCTTGTTCGTCTATTTTTCCAGGAATGGACCGGCCCACGACTAGTTGTTGTGGCCGGTGCAGGGGGGCTCCGTGTGATGGGCCTTTCTTCATGGACTCGAGCGGCTGATCGGATCCTGTCTTAAAAATGGTTGCTATGTTGAGCGTTAGTTTATCGAAGGGTTTATGGTACCCTTTACCTTTGTAGCCGACACTGAGCTTGTTTAAGAACGCTGTTTATCCTTCCAGTATTAATGCCAAATGTGCTCTGCGTTGAGTGGCGTGCTTTCTCACCGCCTGTACGACGCGGTGCTCATGGGTTTATAATCCGAAATATTGTACAGCAGCAGTGTAGCAGAGTATTTTGCTTGTGGACATGTTACTACTACTAGAGGATCTTACAACAAGCAAGCAGGCTAGTCATGCAGCTTCGATGGGAAATTGAACTTCCGTCATTTTGCAAACGATGTAGGTGCCGAGGGCCGATGCCAGTTTGCCGCAGTCCGATGTCGGTGCCGGGCCGCTCGGCGCAGAAATGGAAAATGGGCATAGGTGATCGACTGATCGCTCTGCCTCCTCAAACGCAAATGCCGATAGTACAATATCATCAAATACGTGGGATAGTACTCTTACAAAATCAAGGATATGGTCATTTTCGATTTATTTCCGACAGTCGCGTGCGCATCACGCTTGATCAGGTCACTTGCATCGATCTTCTCACTCCTTGAATTGAAAGCAAGCAGGCGAGGGAGGTCGTCACCGGGTAGCATTTGGTCAGGAGATGAGATAGAGTGACAATGTCAGCACGGTTCATGAGCACTATTTTTCAAGTGAAAGAATAATATTTTTTCTCACAATAAATTAATATAAGTATTTAGCATAAGTTAAATTTTAGCGTAACAAACATGTCGTCTTGTCTTTGATTTTTAGGATGGGACGATTCTCTTTTTCTTGTTTGATATATAAGAAGATTGGGGTCAACCTAATTTTTTTGTTTGGTTTGAAGACACAAAAAAATAGGATGAGCTTGGGGCTAGCGATATAAGCGGACTGACCCATGAGTCCATATATAAGCTTAATTTTTGCAGGTTTCACTGCACGGCTCCCGCCCCTCCTAACATGGAGGCTCCACGGCATGGAGACTCCGCCTCTGAGCATGAAGGTTATGCCTAGGGCAATTAAGAATAAGAGTGAAAAACATACGAGTTTTTGTGTAGGCTGGATGATTGATATGTTTATGCATAGTATTATATAAACTAGATACCTCTTTGAGCTTCCAAGCCATCCTTTTGAGTAGTGACGAAAACGATCGGAAACGGTCGATACGAGGCTACATCACTTTTCTTTTCATTTTTTCTTGAAAAAAAAATGATATGATATTGTCGGAAACAGATACGACATCGGTATTTTGGTAATTTAAAAAACGATATAGTCGATCGGAAACACAACGATAACTATCGATATCGATAAGAACGATATCCTAAAAACGATAAACATGTCAAATCTTCTGAGAAGAGTCGTATAACTTGACCTATCTCACATGACAATAATAAATAAAGCCACCATTAACTAGACCATAAACTAAATCACACATTTCACACCAATCTTACTCTCGAACAGTGATAAACCACGTAAGAGCACGACAATTCCTAACAATGACACAAATAAACCTTAAAGTTTTAAGTTGACTTGGCAAAGCATAGTGATAAAAACATGAATTATTAAAGTCCCTTCTCCTGTGCACCTAAAGTATGCATTGTATAACCTATAAATAAATTAGGATTCAAAAACTTTGAATCGGTAGTTACCAACGGTAAATTACCGGCTAAATACGGTAATCTTTGAAATAGGTCGGAAGAGGGCAAAATCGTTTTCGCTTCATTTCCGTTTATTTTTACTGTTATCGTTTTCGGTTTTTCATTACCGCTACCGTTTCCGTTTAGGCCTAAAAAAAAGCTTGAAAATGATTTTAAAAAATCGGAGTTTATTATTTTTGTTTTCATCCCTACTTTTGAGTGAGGTTCTCAATTAGTGTCTCGTGCACACACGACAATTAATATGCTATTAACACTTAAACAAAAAGCTATTAATCTTTTAATTATGTGATCAACATCGTCAATACCTATTTGGTCTAAAATAACTAGACATCAATTTTTAAAGTCAAAGGTTTTAAAGTTGATAAATTAAAAAAACTAATATTTATAATACAAAATAAGTATCAACATATTAATCATAACAAACCTTTTTATATCAAATTTGGGATTTGCTAAATTCCAGGTACCTAAATTTTAGTTTTTTTAGGCGACCGTTATTACATATATTTTATACTAAAATTTCTGTTTTAGTTAGTTGCAATTTAGGTAGACACAATCTGCAATTTTTTGTTTTAAAAATAAAAAATATGTTAGACAAAACTACAATCATAACAAAATCTTATATATGTTGGCACAAAGACAATTTAACAATTACAATTATTTCTATAGGAGGACAAGGATAAAAGATTAATATGTTAATAACAAAATACAAAAATTACAACTAACTTATATTAGATGGTGGTATATTAGTGTTGGTTGAAATTCGGCCTGTTCGCTTGGCCGTTTTTTTGGCTGATAAGCTGACTGATGTTGTTTTTTGCTGTTTTTCTGTGAGACAAAAACACTGTTTCGTTGGCTGATAAACTAAGCGAAAAGGACGATTATCTTAAATTTCAGACATTTGAACTATAGAAAAAAGTGAACAAATTTATTTGAAAATGAAGCTTATTTATTATTTCTATAATAAATTTAACTGAACTTGAGAAAATAATAAAGAATAATTCTTTAAGAAACGACATGTGCAATATTGGTACGGTGGAAGCGGACGCACGTGAGCAGAGTTGCTCAGGAATCGCAGGAAGTCGGATCGCGAGCAGACGGCGAACCGAAGGAAAAAAATGTCGCACGTGGCGCCGTCTCCGCCGCGCCCCGCTCCTCCTTTACAGCCTCACAGGCTCACTCACTCTCACATCCTCCCGCGTCCGGACCCGCGCTCCAGGCCTCCCGCGCGGTCCCGCCTCCGGGCTCCGGCAACGATGCCCGCCGCCGCGCACCTCCTCCTATTCGTCCCGCTCCCTTCTCCTCCCCGCATTTCAAATCCCGCCCCCACCCGCAGACTCTACGCCCTCGCCCCCGCCCGCCGCCCTGCCCCTGCGGCCGTGCGCGCGCGCCGCGAATCCTCTGCCTCAGCGCCCTCCCCTCCAGCCCCGGCCGACTCGCTCGACTGCGTCGGCACTGGCTCGGATGTCGAGTGCATCGTCGACGCCGGCGCCGAAGACGCCGCTCCCCTCCTCCCCGCCCGTTCCCCAGCCCCAGGCGCGTCCAAGGACGATGGGAAGAGCGAGGGCGACGCGGCGGCGGTCTCGGCTTCCTCTGCGGGGAGGGAGCTCTGGGAGTGGGCATCCCTGGTGTCGCCCTTCTTCTTCTGGGGCACGGCTATGGTGGCCATGAAAGGGGTCATTCCCCGCACGGGTCCCTTCTTCGTCGCCGCGCTGCGCCTGCTCCCCGCGGGCGCGCTGCTCGTCGCCTTCGCCGCCGCGCGCGGCAGGAAGCAGCCCTCCGGCTGGGAGGCCTGGCTCGCCATCGCCGCGTTCGGACTCATCGACGCCGCCTGCTTCCAGGTGCATACCCTGCTCGTGGCCATGTTGACAGCTCAAGGCGTTGAGCTTCTAGCGTGTGTGCCTGTGGTTCGTTCTTGAAATCAAACGCGCTGTGCTTGCTTTCGCAGGGCTTTCTCGCCGAGGGATTGCAGAAGACGTCGGTTGGGCTCGGGAGCGTAAGGCGAAATCCAAACTCGCGTGCTGTTCTTTAGCTCATCAGGCAAGCATTTGCCTTGTCGGCTTGGCCCGGTGAGCTGGTAGCACTTACGAAGCTCAATTCTCCATTCCAGGTCATCATTGACTCGCAGCCATTGACGGTTGCTATCCTTGCATCACTGCTCTTTGGAGAGTCGATTGGCGCCATAGGAGTTGGAGGGCTCGTGCTGGGTGTCGTGGGGCTCTTGCTTCTCGAGGTTTGCCTTCTGCTCATGCTGAGTTCAAACTTTTCTTATACAGTAGACAGGTTAGCAATCTTTAGACTGAACATTGATTATAGTGACAAAAGTTTAATGGTTCATATTCTATTTTCACCATCTTCAAGTGCATATTTGCAACATTTGAAGGCAATCATTCGTGCATATATGCTATTTATTATGCAATATTTTGGACCACACCTTAACTGATTTGGTGTTTAAAGCAATTGTCATCTACAAATGTTCTAAATTCTTCTCCACGACTCCACCTCTTTCTATGTCAAGTGTATATTTACGTCACATTCATCTGTAAAATGTTCAAAAATGGTTTATGGTCATTTTGAACTTTATGGAATTCAGATCATGAATGCCAAGTAAAGCCCTTTTTTACAAATAATTTGCTTCTATTTATGGATTCTGCCTTGCACTATAGCTGGATTTTTGTCTACCCTTTCAATGATTTTTTTATTTCCCTAGGTTCCAGCACTCTCAATTGAAGGAAATGACACAACAATCTGGGGAAGTGGGGAATGGTTGATGTTCCTCTCAGCTCAAAGCATGGCTGTCGGAACTATCATGGTCCGCTGGGTGTCAAAGTATTCTGATCCAATTATGGCAACAGGATGGGTATATTATCCACAGCTGAACAATCAGTCTATGTTATGTCTTAGTTTGTGTCACACGCGCCAAAGCTCTACTATGTTATTGGTTATGTTGCTTCAAGTTATCCTTTTTGTGGTCTATTTTGGCAAATGATTTTGCATGCTTCCTGGAATCCTTAATTTAGCTAGTTCATTCTGCTGTTTCTGCAGAATGCAACGTATATAGTATTTGTTGCTATTATAATTGCAAAGCTTATTGCATACTCATGTAGTTCCAATAATATTATCCATGTAGTTGAAGGCAGATGCATAGATTGCAAAACAGAATTGCATTTTTTATTTCTTGATATTCTTAAAGGTACCTAAGCCTCCTAACTTGTTTAATGTTCTTTGTTCCGTCAGAATGAAGATGTTACCTGTAATGCATGTTGTCGAAATTTTTTCCCTTTTATGAGATGATTTTAATGTTCCTCACAATTAGTATCAAATCTGTCATTACCTCGTTATTAAATACTAACATCGACATTATGACAGCACATGATTATAGGTGGGCTTCCTCTGCTTGTTATATCTGTTCTTAATCATGATCCTGCTCTGAGTGGCCATATTCAAGATCTTACATTGAGCGACATATTAGCACTTGGCTATACATCTATATTTGGCAGTGCTCTCAGCTATGGTGTATATTTCTACAATGCCACTAGGGGTATGATTGTTTCATACTAGTCCAATGATATTTCCATGATTCACTCTGAAAGGTATCTCACATAACTAGTTCTTCTTCATTTTTTTTCAGGTAGCTTAACCACACTTAGTTCTCTCACTTTCTTGACCCCCATGTTTGCATCCATTTTCGGGTAAGATCCTTCTGAGCATGTTGTGCTACCTGATTTTCAGTTTTGGCACATTATTCTCTTGACTACTTGGCTCTTGCCACCTCTTTGCTGTTCAGGTACCTGTACCTGGGTGAGACCTTCTCGCCAGTACAGATTGGTGGTGCGCTTCTCACACTGGTTGCCATCTACATGGTCAACTACAAAAGCATTATAGGCGAGAAGTAAGAGGCTATCAGATACTTGTGCGGTGTCTATCACTTAAGTGTGATTGCGTCTAGGAACATGAAGATTAAGTACAGTCGTGAAGACTCAGGCAAATTATCGGATCGGAGAGAGATGTGCTCTGTTTCAGGTCTAGAATGAAAATCCAGTATAAAGTGGTGCAAAACCAAACAGGTTCTGTCAGTTGCTTCGACATTACTTTTAGATTTCCTGGCTATGTCATCGCATGCTTCTAGGTTAGCCAGCAGCCTTTTTCTCTGTTATGTGGAGCTGAGAAAAAAAATCAATTTATAGGATGCTTCCACATTGTAGTTGATATGCATTATCAGGTAGGGAGCTAGGGGGGATGGAATCCCTCCCCCCCCCCCCCCCCCCCCCCCCCCCCCAGCATTGTGCAATAGCTAGAGCATGGCAATAGTTGGAAGGAAGGCTCATTTGTATATATGAATTCGCTCCATTTCAAATATATGCTAGATTTTTTGCATGCCATGTGCATCCTACCAGGTAGACAGTGGAGAATTTCTTAAGCAAGTGGTGTCATGCAGTATTCAAGTGATACTAAGTAGCGAGTGTCGTGATACTGAAGTGAAATAAGAGCTTAGTGGTTACACAAATAAGTACAATATAATCAATCAAATCTTATTAACATTTCTTGGGTCATCAATATCTGCAATTTAAAAAGTTCAATGCAAAATACATTGGAATTTGACATTGTTCAATGCACTAATATGTTCAATTGCCTTCTTGGAGCATCACCATTTCTTTCCATTGGTTCGCTGTCATCTTCCAAGCTCTAGGTCAGAGTTTGCATTTGTGTACTCTTGATTGAGACTTCTGCATTGACTTCCATTAACAGAGGCAATTTAACTTGAGAAGAGTTGAACATCACAAGGACCAATTTTTTGTTTGGTCTTGACTATGTGAAAGATATCCCACATAACAAGTTCTTTGCATTTTTCATGGTTCACTGTAAAAGGTATCCACCATTACTAGTTCCTTGTTTTTTTTTTGGGTAGCTTAACCACATTTAGTTCTCTCACTTTCTTGACCCCCATGTTTGCATCCATTTTCATGTAAGATCCTTTGGAGCATGTTGTGCTACCTGAATTTCAGTTTTCAGTTTTCACACAATGTTATCTTGACTGTCCTTGGTACCTCCATCATGTTCAGGTACTTGTATGTGTGTGAGACATGAGATGCCGCCTAGATGCGCGGGGAAATAGGAGTTCCTGAAATTTAAAGAACTTGCAGTGGATTACAGGACTGGAGGACTGGTCTAGACCACCAGAAATCTGCTCTGACTAGATGTTTGAGGTACTATGTAACGGGAAAAACACGAATGGAGAGGGATTACATCTAAGTAATACTTAGGGCATGTTTGGTTCGTGAACCGTCATGTTCCAGGTTAGTCATGTCACAATTATTCTAGTAGCTATTTGGTTTGCTGCCATAACTATGACGTCCTACACTTTCATAGCACCATGTCCCACACGTCATAGACTTATTTTCTTGTCAATCTTTGTCATAACTTTAGCTTCAATTTTGTTCGCCGAACTTTTTGTGGCAGTCATAGTTTACTGAAGATGTGGCTTGGCAAATTAGTGCATGAACCAAATAGACCCATATTACTTGTTACCAGGGGTTGTTGGATATGTAGTGAGTTCATTCCTCCCAAATTCTACAATGACAAACGTAAGAACAAGTAGGTCAGGACAAAGCATTCAAGAGTCAACTTGCACAACAAGAACAGACAAAGAAGACATGTGTTTTGTTTATGGAAGTTCAGATTCACCTTAAATCACACTTGCGTGAGACCGTCGCGAGCGGCAAATGGGCAGGATCAGGAACGACGTGATGTGAGGGTGCTGTTTTCGGCGTGAAAGAGGGAAGATAACGGGGGAAACTGTAGAATGGGGCCTAATTTGATAGCCCACCTATTTTTTAAGCCAAATCATTGTTGGACCCTATGTTTTTAGGCCCACCTCTCAAAAAATGAGCTTTGAGGTTCCAAGTAGGAGCGTACATTAGATTAACTTTCGCGAATGTCGTTCAAAGACATGTATGCCCTTGTTCAAGGATGACATTAAAAGTTGAGGAATGGTCCATGTTTTTTTAGTTTCTAACTTATCCTTTTTTTAGTTAATCCAAATTCACAGTATTCACAATGAAGCTTTTTAATTTATAACTTATTCCTTCTTTTTTTTTTGAGTTGATCCGAATTCAGTGTTCACAATGAAGCCCTTATAGTATGTTTAGGACTTGTTTGGATCTAATGCTCTAATTTTTTTTAGAGCTTTTAGCTAACTTTTGAGGTCTAAAACCCTAACATGATCTAATGTGAGGTGGACTAAAGTTGAAAGCTAATTTTAAACCACCTGTTTAGACCTTTAGCTCTAAAGTTTAGAGTAGAGGATTCAAAGAGGCCCTTAGTCGCACTGAAATGATTATGGCCTCGTGCTCATGGGGGTGGGCTCCCCCTATGGCCTCATTTCTCTATTATATAGCTATAAATTTCACTCATTTCTCCATCAAATTTCTATAAAATTCACTTATTTCTCCACTAAATCTCTATAAAATTCACCAAAATTTTCTAGATTGTAAGTATTAGTTCTAAATCATGATTAAATTTTCATCGTAAATCATCATCTTTATCCGCCACTGCTCGTGCTCTCGTGTCTAATTTCGATTAAACTGCCTTGTGCAAAATAGCAACACTCATTTGGACGTATATAATAAAGTTACTAGTTCTACTGGTAATTTTATGCAGAACTTCGCAAAGATCACAGGTTATGCTGTCTGCTTCTGTAACTCATGTTTTCAACTTGCAGGGGAGCCAGTTCTTTCACACTGCCGCTTCGCAGGCACTGCTATTATGGTGACCAACGAGGCACTGACAGAGATCCTTGCACAAAATGGAAAGCGTGACATTTATAAATCTAGTCATGCTAGAAAAACTAACATTTCTTTTGTTTCGTTGGACTTCGCTTCTTTGCAGTAAACATCATTAGCAGGCGCTGTAATATTCGTCATGCTGAATTGCAATTTAATATTGGGTTTCTGTTTCCTACGAAGGAAGTCATGCAGCTGTCTTGTTCTCCTAGACTTCCGAATTTGAAGTACAGAATAATACAGCGATCAGAATGAAAATGTCTGCAACTGGAGTCTTCGTAAGCAGTTTCATCCTGGACTAACATTCTCTAGGGCACTATAGTTCACAAGCAACAGCTACAATATGGATCCAACCACACATTGGATACCAAATTAGTTGCAAAACTTCTGTACACATCAGTTACATCTTCTGCCAAGAAACAAGAAACAGAAAACCTTTTCAGTGCCGACATGTTTGGTATTCGCTGCAGTAAACTCAAGTATAAATCTATCCTGCGATTGTTAGACTCACTTTACCAGCGCACTGTACTGTAAACGTTTTGCTACCGTTGTTGATGGTGTAAGTAATATCAGTAGCTTCAAACTGAACCCATGTGGTTCTTTGCAAGCTACTCCAGATCAGTGGTTTCACATGGGGTGAGTGATGAAGAAGTTGAAGTCATGGTGCTGGACTCCAAGCTGCTTCAACCAGGAGTCCGCCGCACCGAAGAGGACGTCCATCTTTCTGTGATCTCCTGTTATGGGGTTGGTCCAGAGCGAACCTTGTATCTTGTGTGCTGCGAGGCCAAATGGAGGCAGTGATACAGTGTTGCTCTTTTTATCCATATGGCCATTTTGTTTGCCATTGGCAACTGTATGGCAACAATCATTGGTCATGGTCTCAAGTCCGTGATCTGTAAGAAACATAACACACGTTACTGTGGTTTGAAAACAGTACTAAGGTCATCACTGGTGCAGCTGCAATTAAGCAAATAGCTGCCAGAAAGTCAATGTCTTAACATGCAAAGCGTAGGCAAGTTAAAAGATCTGGCTTCATTTGGACTCTAATAGCATTATTTGTTTTCTTAGGAAGGACAGCTGGTGAACCTAGGTGTTTTTGCAGATATCGCAATCCAAGCAAGTTTTCTCCAAAAATGTGTCTATGAACAACTCTTTGTCCATGTTATAGCATACACAATTTTAGTCTCCAAGGAACAACTGCATGTCTAAGAATAAATATAAGACATGGAACATGACAAGGCTGTCACTTTCCTTCTCTTTAGTCTTTACTGAGCAAAGAACTGCTGACACCAACTTTTTGTTTAAGTGGTTTCCTTAACTATACACTTAAAAGCTAAGACATGAAACCTTTTGAAACCAACGTTGACAAACTGGATGCAAAATAGCAAGCAGAACAAAGCCTTGAAGGAAACTCTCATACTCTTGTAAGCTAAGCCATCGATTGATTTAAGAATAGTGTGCCATACCAACTGGTATGCAGTATAAAGCACATAATCATCAAGTTATATAATATGAATCTTTCAAGATATAGGAACGTAACTGAAGCATCAGTTACACCTTTTCCCAATACAGTTCATTGTTTGAAAACTAAAGACCACTCAACCAACCAGTTACAAGAAGAATGAGAAAGCAACAGTTTAAATTCCTTTCTTCTGGTATAGGCCACCAGATTGACATTCCTCTTTCTTAGTGTACATTAAGCAATATATCGATGACTCAGGGAAATCTTTTCTAAGGTACACAGACATGAGAAATACTCTTTCCTGTGAATGATAATAATGTTGCAATACATATCATATGATTTGAGCTTGAGCAAATGGCAACCTTTTCACTCTTTAAGCCCTAATGTTTTATATGGAAATAAGTTCTTACTCACAACAGAACAGAAATATTGGAAGACAAGATGTTTATTAGAATACTGCATTAGAGGAAAGGAACTGTCATTATATCCTGTAGTCATGCTCTTGCGGGTACAACCGAGTTTGAAATTTCAACCAATATGCCAACACAAATAGCATAAACATCATAAAAGCGAAATCAACTCAAGGCCCTAAAAAATATGAAGATTGTTGAGAACAATATCAACGATTTATACAATGGCTGTGTGGCATTGGTACAAAAGCCTATTAATTGTGCCATAAGAATTTACCAAAATGGTAGAGTTTAGTGTTTGATACTCTGATGTGCAACAAACATGGCTTGAAATAAAACAAAGAGGAAAACATACCTTGAAACGAGGAGGAGATGGTATGGTAAGTTAGGAAGCATGCAGATAGATCCTTCACGCTGCGCTGGTAAGGAATGTGGTATATAGGGTACCTAGTTAAAGTAGCAGACGTGAATGATATTGCTGACCGCTATCATCACTGAAAAGAAAATCAACCAAGAATCGATTTCTGAACCTAGAAATAACGGTTACTATTTAGAAACAAAAGATCATCGAAGCACTCAAATCTGTCATCAAACTGCTATAAAGCACAGGTTTAGTGTGGTATGCAACTGCTTGATTCAATTCTATAAAACTATTTGCAAATAGGGAAGCTAAAGAAGAATGATCTTATTTACAAACTACTAGATAATATAACTACTTCATCAACTAATGGTTGTTCTTTCAGAAGAACATAAGCAGTGGACATAAATTTGATCATACCAGGCAACTGACATCCAGCTAACAGGCGAAAGGTCAGCACTCTTCAGTGATGTCAATCCAGGAAAGCCCTGGGATAGTTCATAAACCTAGAAAGGGCAATGATCATGTAAGAAATGCGACCAAAACCACAGTGGAGACAACGTCACAGCAAAGCCCATAGAAATTCACCTTGTCAATGAGCGGGGCCCTCCCATACGGTGAACCTACTTCAAAGAACTCAAAGTACAGGTGCCCTGGACGTTTCCTATTGGACCATAACACATCACAGTTGAACAGTGATTCATCAGAGGTCGAACTCCAGGATCTTGACATCTTCTCGTTGTCCTCGTCATCACTCCAGAAATCCATGCCATTGTCTTCACCAAAGCTCCTGCAGGAAACAGAGAATTGGATTGGCCTACAGCTCAAAATCAGCATGAACTCGAAATCTCCCCCCTAGCAAGGTACCTGGATGCAGTCAGGGCCTTGTTGGTGTACAGCTGCATCCCTGACAGGTATGGAACATAGTACTGAACTACTCTCTCCCCTCCTGGGAGCTGCACCGTAGCTCCGGCGCCGTACGCGCTCCACTCGTAGTACTGCTCCCAGAGGTCGGCAAGATTGAAGTACTCGACGCCGTCCATCTCAGCGTGGTGCCAGGCATCGGTCGGCAATCGTCCATTCGTCTGGATCAAAACGAACGGCGAGTCACTTTCAGATATGATCCGTCACCCAACCCAAGAAGCATTAATGGAACAGTTGAGGAGCAAGCGAAATTGGCACGAAGGAAGCCGAATTCAAGATGACACGAATCACCGCAGCGTGCATCGCAACTTTCTCCAGCTAGTCAGACTTGGTATCGTGCAAACAATCCTCCTCCAAATAATTAAATAAAAGGGGGAAGCAATTTGACATGGGCCTTTACCGTCAGAAAACGCAGAACGATGCATCAGTAAAAAAAAACAAAAGATGAGCCGTAAAAGAAAGACCATCTTTTCCACCCCACCACACTAAGCGGTGCAGAGAAAGGAGTAAATGACAAATCCGAAACTCCCAGGACGCCGCAGATCGACGGCGAGCATGGGGGCATGGCAAGCCCCGGGCAGAAACCAGAAAGAACATCAACTTAACGGGGGGCAATTGCGTCACCTTGGGGAGAATGTGCGTCTCCACGGTGGGGGTGGTGCAGTCCAAGAAGCACTGCAGGTTGGACGGCGGCATCCCCTCCTGCACCCACTGCCCGCCCATGCGCCGCCCCCTTTTCCCTTCCCTTGCCTCCTCCTCGACTCTGCAGTCACACGCCCACAACAATCCGCGGCGCGCGCACCAAATCGCTCGAGGCAAACCAAGAAACCGAACCCGGCAGGACGGCAGGGAATCCAACCGAATCTTTCGGCACTCTGCGCCTCTCTCTCTCTCTCTCTCTCTCTCTCTCTCTCTCTCTGTGCTACTCTTCAAGAACCCAACTCGTGCCGCGGGGAAGATTGAAGCGCGGAGGAGGAAAACTGAAGAGGGAGGGGACTTTATTCGAGCTGCGGAGAAGAGAAGGAAGGAGGAGGAACGGGGTGTGATATGAAACCGGCTTCGGTTTGCTTTGCTTTGCTTTGCTTCGCTGTGTGTCTCTTCTCTTCTCTTCTCTTCTCTCTCTCGCTTCGCCTTGTCGGACTCCAAACCAAACGCCGCCCGCCCGCGATATCATCCACCCCACGTCACGTAGAGTACCTGGGGAAGGGAAAGGAAAGGCAGGGGGAGGAGGCCCAGTCCGTGGACCCGGTAGCCCGCCCAAAGACCCGGTATGGTTTCTTGCTTGCGCGCAGGTTTGGGTAGTGTGTTATTTATTTAGTAGATATGGCTATTTCTAGAGGCTATTAAACCTACATGAGTTGTGGCTTGTAACCATGGAATGTCCATAAATGATTTCTTTCCAGGTTTCCTCTTATCCTCTGCGCATTTATTCAAAACCATAATACTAGAACCGTTTCGGATTTAACATTACTATTTTCCAAAAAAAAAACCCTGATTTGAGCATATTGGGAATTTCTGCTTTGGAGTTTCCCTCATTGTATCAGGAACCAGAGGATGATACGGCATGCGATTATTTTTAGGAAATTTATTACAAGCAATAATCCTAATCCAAGTGCGTGATGTGGTGGGCATATATAATCGACCTTGTGAGCACATCTTTTCCTATATATAACTACAAAAGAGACTTTTATTGTTTTTTTTCAAGAAAAAAGAATGATCAGTATGGTGACGACAGAAGGCACTCTTATAGTCTTATGCATTTGGATCCATCTATATAGGAGTAACTTTGTACTTGTGGATATGTAGAAGAGGCAAATCATTTTCACAAGGAAAACGTGTGGCTTGGCAAAATGCACAAGCAAACTAAAAAGAAAGAGACACCGTCCCTTGCCCCCTTAGCCATATATCTCACAGAATTCGCAAGCAAACTAAAAAAAGAAAGTGACATTCTGTCTCTAGAACCTCCGCGGGCCCAGAAATTATATAGCCCAATAACCCGTTAGTTTAACCGCAACATAAAACCTTTTGTGAATATCATGTCAGTCAAATATTCTTTTTTACCTTTAACTTTTTTTTTTTATATATATATATATAAGAGCAAGGCTAATAACACAGCCGGTCGTTGGCTATATGAACTTTTGGAACTCATCTATTAGCTCATCCATATAGTAGTTAGTTTTTCATCGTTATTAATACATAGCTTATTTGTATCACTCACGAAGTTTTTCATTGCTTATGTCTAAACCTGTTGTCATGACATCATGTTATTATACTTACCCTAATCAGTTACCATGACATCCCTCTGGGTCCACTTTCTTATCTATCTATCCAAAGAAAGGAGCCCACCCAAGCGAATATCCGCATATACTTATACTTGAGTATATAACGCGTAAAAACATACTATTTTGTGTGGATCCGATAGCCCGTCAATTGCCATGATTCTTCCAGCTTTGTCACACCGCCTCCTATGTGTCCCGTTTTGCAAGCCAGGACTTCTCCTGCGTCATTTTCTTGGCTTTTTTGCAAAGCTCCCCCATACAAAGGATGCAACCATCTGTACATTTTTTGAAAAGTTGCTTGCCCTTTTTGCAACTAACCGGCCAATGGGTTCCCATTTCCCTTGACCCTTTTTCTCATGCTGATTGAAACACTGGCTACTTTTGAAGAGATGTTCCATCTCCTAGGTGCACTTGTACGTCCTTTTGTTGCTTCGGTGATGTTTTGGGTTTAAACTATGAGATGAGATGAGGTGTTTAGCAAGTTTAAGCAGCCATGGTCCATGCCTTTTTAACGAGTCAAGAGTAGTCCAAGCAAGACAGAAAATTGCCAGTGACTGAGAGGCGTGTGCAAAATTGCATTTCAAACGAAATCATGCAGGTTTGATCGTCTTGGTTAATTGCATAATCTTTTCATTTCACGGAAGGAGATGGATATTAATAAATACACGATATCCTGCGATGATATGCATCTTAAATGATTTGATTGGATATCGAGTTGGCACACATATAGGTGCAGAATTTATGAAAAAGTGATTTGCATTTAGAATTGGTGTGTAGCTATAAATGCGCTTGTGGATGCAGATAACTATGGATGGATATGAACGGCTGCCTCTGTAATCAGTTCATCGCCCAAGCCGATCCTCATTGAGACTTTTGTTTGCATTTAATATATTGTCATATAAATATTTTTTTATAATACAACACGTACTACTTTTAAAAAGGGATGGAAGAAATACTCCTTCTGTCCCTGAAGAATAAATTTCTGAAGTTATCCTAAGTCTAACTTTTAAAACTTTAACCAAATTATAGAAAAAAACAATTAAAGTTATGATATCAAATTAATACCATTAGATTTTAGATTTATCATAGAATATATTTTCACATGGTGCTCATTTTAAGTTATAGATGTTGTTATATTTTTCTACAAAGTTAAAAATAGTTTGACCGACATGAATTATGGGAATTGATTCTTTCAGGGACAGAGTGAGTAGGTTTTATCTCTAGATAAAATCTCCTTTGACACTATTACCAACATATGATTACTAATTCTCTACAAGCCATCAAATTAATTTTCTATGAAACTATATAATCAAACTTTTCATTGGGAATGAGTGTTTTCTCAAATTTTACTTCATTCTATATGACATGACACCTCCTATAACTCTCCGCGGACTCACTAGCTGGGCGTAAGACTCACCAAGGTCAAAACAGTCTCCTCAGTTCTCACTACTCCAAAACAAGCAGCAGCGGCATGTCCCCCAGCACCCGCCATTGGCATGCTGAGTTGGTCCGTGCTGACCGAGGTTGCTATCCTTGGCCAAAGATCCAAAAAACTATTAGCTGTCTTGGCCACAAATTCGATGGGATTTCTCGAGTGGATCAGCCTGGTTTGTTTATTGGAAGTGGACATATGGAGGACCTGGTTGTGGTTGCGCAGTTGACACTTGACAGACTGGCCCATCCCAGTGCCGTTTCCAAGCTGGAACGTGACGCCCGCCCGCCCTGTACCAAATCCCAAAAATGAAGCCAGAGAATACAAGAAAAATACACTGTTGTCTACTGTACTCACTTGTTCCTTCTCCTTCCGAGTGTGGACTGATGTGACGAGCAGAAGGGTATCTTCACTGGGAGTCTGGTTTCGTCCCCTGCAGGACAGGAACCATTTGATCCTGATATTCCCCTTTCCTAGCCTCTACTACTACTAGAGTAGTACTACCCTGTTCTCTAAAAAAAAAAAGAAAAAAAAAGAAAGAGTAGTACTACCCTGTCTACATGCTACTGGAAAAAAGATGCTAGCCACAAAAATTTTGGTGTGGTAGTAGGAGCTAGCAGCGGCTTTATTCGCGTGCCTCAGCATGTTTGTGCCTCCATTGCTCCATGTCTGTTGTCAATTGGCATTAGAGAACCCCTTTTCTCTGAAACTGAAAGCTTTGCTTCAAGGATTGGGGTTAATGGTGTCGGCCATTAGACAACGATGAATCTAGCCAAGGACTTCGTCAAGGTCATCGGGGTCAGCTTCGTTATATAATATATATATTTTTTATAAAAACTTTAATAATGTTTTGCTAAAGGATTTGTAGAGAAAGGCAAACGTTTCTTCTGGATGTTAATGAGGCGCATCAGTGTAATGCAAACATGATAAGTACTGCACTGTCGATGTTTCGTTAGGCACGCATGGGATACTCTTTGTTTGAGTGGCCTTATTAGATACTCCCTCCGTACTCAAAAAGATTATCGTTTAAGATAAGGTTTTAGTCAAATATCAAAATATAAATCATTAATAACTTTTAAGTTTTTAAGTTTAAAAATGTAAAAATTATATCAATATATTTATCTTGAAAAATACTTTTATAAATATATATATTATTATATTTCAATAAATATTTTTTAAAAAATAAATGGTCAAAGTTATACTTTGAAGATCATGTCATCTTCTAAAACGATAAGTTTTTTTTTAAGTATGGAGGAAGTACTACTCCATTCTTGTTTTGATATGGCTTGAGCATATGTTCCGTTCATCATTCATAATATAAGATACTCAGCACTCACAGTCACAGATCAGCAGCTTGACGTTTGTGGCTTGAGTATTTGGGTTAGTGAAACTCTTTTCTTAAGTTGTAGACTTGACCAGTACTCTACTTTTTATACTGAGATATACGTATTTAACTAATATACAATAATCAGCATGTTCAGTAGAGCCTGTTGCAATAGCTATGTCAGTGTCTAAAATAGCGGTATCTAGACAGCCAACGAGTGAATTTCTAAGCGCGTCTGAGATCGGATGGTTGCGCAAGGAGGACATAACGATGTATACTGGTTCAGGCACGAACGTCGTACGTCCAGTGTGATGCGAGGTCGTGTTACCCTACGCGGAGGCGCTAGTAGAGGGGAGCTACAAGCGGTTGAGAGAGGGAAGGGGCTTCTCAGGTCTCGTGCGTATGTTGTGTTAGGCTCTGGTGAGAGTTCGCGTGAATGCGAGTGTGTGGATCAGAGTGTCCAGAGAGAGCTTGAGAAGGGCTCCGCTCTCCCCCTTTATACGTAGGGAGAGAGGGCAGGATATAGCAGAGTGAGAGGTAGGAGACGTGTGCCTGGTACGGACTGCTGGCTTGGGGGCGCCCTCGCCCGCTTCCTTCCCGGGGAAGATTTCGTATGTAGATACACCGTCGGGACTGTTCGCCTTGTGGAGGAGTTGTAGCCATACGTCATGTGATCGGACGCTCCCTGTTCACCGATTCGGACATGGACGGAGGTTGGCAGCACAGGGGGCAGGTAACTCTGTGTCCTGTCATACAATATTACACACATGGTGTTCCCTGTTCACATGTCCCGTGTGTATACCTGGCGAGGGCATGGCGAGTGTCATTCGGGGGTAGGTAGCATGGTCGTCATACCCTATGACCTCTACAGGGGTAGTCATGGCGGGCCATGCCTGGTTGTTCGTGATTGAATAGTGAGGAGGACGAATGACGTTGTGCGCTTTTGGTCGGACGAGGCGTGGGGCGTCCGAGGGAGGAGGTGTCACAGGTGACGTCACCCTCGCTCGGACGAAGCGGAGAGCGTCCGAGGGAAGATACGTCTCGGACGACGTCACCCCCGCTCGAACGAGACGGAGAGCGCCCGAGGGAAGATGCGTCTCGGATGACGTCACCCTTGCTCGGACGAGGCGGAGAGTCCCCGAGGGAGCCCCGGGGGACGATGGGTTGATTTTGTTTTTGCGAAGCGCGGTGTTAGAGTACCCTATTTTCTGGTACCCGACAAGCTATTTTAACTAAAAAAAATACAATAGTTAGCTTGAGCTTGCTGCAATATATATTTAACTAAAACTACTTTTTCTAGACAAATGTCGGTCTAAAAAATCGCATTTTCAGTTAAAGATGTCAATACCCAATAGCCTAATGTATAAAAGTTTGGCGAGGACCATATTCAAGTAGCTAAATTTCAATGGCCGGAGAGAAAGCGCCTACCATTCCAAGTTCAAGGTCATCAAAGCTATCGCCATCTGCATCATTCTTCCTTTTCCTTGCGGGATGCTCCGTATGCATTCATTCATAATACCAATACACTGTGTGCCATTTTTTCACCTTTAGATTTAGACTTTTGTGCCTAACTTATGTTTTTATCAAGATTCCAGACCGTTATCAGATCCCGTGCAATCCCCAAAATTTGACTTGTTGCTTGGATCGCCATGGAATTCCGTGGGCAAATCCGATGCCCTTCACTCACGATAAAATTCAGTTGACAAAATTGACCTCTGGGACTGTGCGGTTAGGCAGCTCAGCAGGAGCAGCCAGTCAGCCACAGCTCGTCGATGCCATGCCATTAAGATGAATGAAAGCGACGTGTGTGGAGTGACGTGGCACGGATAGTTAAACCAGGTCCTGATCAGGATATTATATGTGAAAAATAGACCTTGACAACGCTGTCCCTGTCCTTGTCAGCACAGCTAGTCTGCTTGACAGATCACTACTAGTAGCCACTGTGTAGACACAGACACATGCTTGGTGGCCATTAGCTTTTGTCAATTTTGCTACAGAGGGCTTTGTGGGGCATCCCGAACAAACGATTTTCCCTCTCTTTGATTTGAGGGCAATTTAGCATGCCAACTTTAATTTTGGAGAATTGTTTTGTGCCTATTGATTTTGTCGTAAAGTTGTATCGCGTTATTATTAGTGGATGGTGATGGGTGCACTCGGTGTGGATGTGATTGTGGTCTTGTGGAGGTACTAATTGTGTTTTAAGATGTATGTAATTGGGATGAAACTTAGTTTTTATTGGCGATGGGATCAATAGTGGTGGACTATAAGAAAGGAGGAACTAGATTTTGTAGAGCCATATTAGAACGACATCTAACAAACTTCATTCTTAGTAGATATGATTGTTGATTGATGTTCTACTGAAATTGGTAATATATGCATTCGACTTAAGTAACGTAGACAGATATATTATGATACCACTTGTTGAACAATATATAGATACCCCTACCTATGACCTATCTTGAGAAACCGTTCTAAAGTCTCATATAGCAAGGTGGTTAGGACCTAGATCTTAATTTGAATTCTTTCTTGTTTGTGATCCTATAAGGTTTAGAAAAATATATTCTTATGTAGGATTTGTAAGATTAGAATTTGTGACATTCATGTTGTAAAATTCAAAGCATGTAATGTTGATTTTGATATATTTAATGCATGGTGTTTTTTATAAACTTGACTTGACTCGTTCACATTATTTCCAAACCTTATATTATTAATTACAGTGCAATGCCTTGAAATCTGA
>CM039123.1:10312229-10658492 GCA_022036555.1 Microstegium vimineum | reverse complement strand
CTCCAAAATGTTACTATGTGATTGCTATATCTATCCATGCATTAGTTATACTTTCTAGTCTAAACTATAATAGACTCAAAGTAATAGAGAAGTATTTAAAAACCTTGAACTTACCCATTGTCCTCTCAACTTAGTTTGTCTACTCATCTCTTATGGAATTCTCCTATGTGTGTCATTATGCATAACTCCTATCTTTATAACTTATCCCCAACATTAGTCTAGTCGGTATACTAGTTAGGAGATACATGATGGTTTACTATCACCTACTTTACTATTGCTTCTTATGGATACGATACTATGGAATATTCCTAGGTAAAGCTACAATATTATTTCGTGCGCTTACAGATTTATCTGTGAATGTTAAAAAATACCTATAATGACTATGAGTATATATATATATATATAGAAATACATATTTTTTTGCAAAAAACGTAAGGTGGGGATTTGTGACCTGTACATTATATAAATTGATGTAAATAAAAATTTAGATCAACTTAATTATATTTTTATAACCTTGCATGGACTCTGTTTGCATTATTTTCAAAGACTATAATACTGATTTATATTAAGATGCCTTGAGGTCGAGATCTCATGGAGGTAGGTAAGTGTTCTAAATTGTATATTGTTTTAGCTTTTCTAGATAAATAATTATTTCTATTTATACCATTAGTACATAGAAGCATTATACAGGCGGTTCATAACCTATTTTTATTGGAATTTTTTAGGGGTCGGTGGAAATGTAAGATTTCTATAGGCGATCACTTTAAAACCATTCAGTTAAGACAACGGCCTGTAGAGATGGTTGTGCAGAAAAGTGTAAATCGGGTTTCAAAAATAGAAAAAAAAAGAATTTAATTATAGGAAAGGCCCACTAGAAGTGAGAGTTATAAGTCACACATTTTTACGTGTAAATTACATATTTTAACGCGTAAAATAACGTGATTTGCAACCGATGGGATTTGAACCCACAAACTCACTCTCATGCGTAGCCTCCTCTACCACTCCGCCGATCACTTAGTTATGACAAATATTTGGTTTGATTCACCATATATTACACTAAATGAATTTTGGTATTGTAAATTGATTGTTTGAAGCTCTAAACGAATTCAAATGAAAAAGTTGCCAACTACAAAGTTTCATAACTTTTCCAGATTTACAACTTTTATTTTGGTATTTTCTCCATCTGAGGTCAGGTCGTTTACAAAATTTGAATTTCAAATTTAACAAAGTCGAATGTAGTTTTCGATGACAAGATGATTTCAAATGAAAAATTTATCAACTACAAAGTTTCATAACTGTTCGAGATCTACAACTTTTATTTTGATCTTTTCTCCATCTGAGATTTTTTTAACAACTCCAAAAATCAATGTCCAATTATTCTACAGGCTCCAGAAATAATAAGAAATCCGCATGTAGAAATACATGATTTCTAGTGGCGGATTTCTTAAAAAAATTGCATGCACTACTAGAGAACAGACCTTTCATCGATGTCTAAAATGAGCTTTAGTCCCGGTTATTTTTACGTTCGGGGCTAATAGACCTTCAGTCCCGGTTCGTAACACCAACCGGGACTAAAAAGTCTTACCAACCGAGACTAAAGGTCCAGAACATTTAGTCCCGGTTGGTAATACCACCCTTTAGTCCCGGTTGGTGTTACCAACCGAGGCTAAAGTGTTACCAACCGGGGTTAAAGGTCTCTCTACGGTGGGTTCAAAAGGAAAATGTCTCATTCATTAACATATGTATTGTGTAGGTGGGATGGTTAGCTACGTGCGAGACAATGCGTGAGGTCTTAGGTTCGATTCTCAGGTGGGCGTAGTTGGATGAGAGTCTTTATTTTTTTAACTAGATGGGACCTTTAGTCCCGGGTTAGAAAACCGAGGCTAAAGACCTTTTTCAACCGGGACTAAAAGTTGTTTTTGTACTTGTGATATACAAATCAATTTCTTGTGGCGGTTTAGAACCATTTGATTTCTACTTACATACGCTAAGAAAAACCGCATCTACGCAGTAGTGCCAATATAAAACTATTTTGTTCTAGTATATATGATATCT
This sequence comes from Microstegium vimineum, assembly GCA_022036555.1. Lineage (NCBI taxonomy): Eukaryota > Viridiplantae > Streptophyta > Magnoliopsida > Poales > Poaceae > Microstegium > Microstegium vimineum. Next base: position 10,656,437 of record CM039123.1, on the reverse strand, counting down.
AAATTTACGTAGAAAACCTAATACAATCAACCTAACATTCGGAATAGAACGGAGGGAGTACAGTAATATTTTATCACAACGAGCATTCATACCTCGCACAGCTGCATGTGCATGTTACTATGTTAGTCTAAAACATGCCGCTCATGCATGTCAGGTACACTAGTCAAATAGTAGTCAGTGATGGATGTGGAGACCAGCTCAGAGGTATATTTTTTTTTCGTGGCATTCAAGGCGAAGGGAGAAAGGGACAGCTTGGGTGTTCCAAAACCAAAAGCGGTCACAATTATCTGATGATGATTCGGAGGTCCCAAAAGGATGAGGCAGAGGGCGCCAATTTTTTTTAAATTTTAACAATTTTTTTAACTAAATATAAAACTAATATCGATTGTCTTTTTTTTATTGCTAACACTTTTAGCCGCTCCATGGAGCGACAACACCCGAGACCGGTCAGAGGCCATGCAGTGGGCCCGGCCTTGCCGCTCTATGATCTGGGGCAGATCATGGAGCGGCAAGGGTGGTGCCTATTTAACTGGTAAGTCCTCCTTTCTCTCCCTCTCTTTCCCCCTCTTTCGTTTTGCTGGTGCTGCTGCTCGGCCTGGAGCCGCCGAGGGCGACTCCCACGCCGCCGCCACCCGCCGGACGCCCATCAAGGATCCCCAGCGGCACCTCCCTCCTCCGCTGTGCTCCCTCCACCCCGACATGCTCCCTCTGCCCCGATGTGCTCCCTCTATAAAGGTTAGTAGCATAGTTAGTTTAGTTAGTTGATTTACTAAATTGAGTAGTATAGTTTCCTTTAGTAACTTACCTTAGTTTAATTAAGTGTAGTTAGTATCATTGCTTTAGGGTTTAGCTTACCTTAGTTAGAATATTTTGTTAGATACGTAGAGTTAGTTGATTAATAAGGTTAGTTACATAAGTATTTGTAGTTGAGTTATTTTGATTAATTAAGTAAACAAGTTAGTAAACTTTGTTTAGTTTAGTTATGCTTGTTAGTTGTTATATTTCTATTATATGTCATTTTTTTAATACATATGTACCGTCGTTTTATTTGATGTTGGTACATGGAAGACTTGTATCGTATGAAGTATTGGAAAAAGCGTGGTCGACCTAGGGAATTATACATTGACAGTTCTAGCAAGGATGACCCGTTCCTCCTGAACTTCCGGTCCCTAATTGTGACTGTGGTTTTCCGGCCGACATACAACAGTCGAGGCAGCCGGACACCGCGGCTCGTTGCTTCTACACATGTAGCCGTATTTGCGTAAGTAATTATGTCATCAATTAGTTCATCATTTTATATTCTTCAGTTACAATTTAATTTCATACAATTTTGTTTTGTAGGACCATACTAGGTGTTTTTTCTTTCAGTGGATTGATGGTCCAGAAAAGTGTGATCCTAAGATCTTGCTTTTCTCTACATGGAACTTTTATAACACCACGGATCGCTTCAAGCAGTGGGTTCCACCTCCGCCTAACTCTCCTCCAATGACGAATGAAGAGAAGACCTACGCAGCAACTAGACGTCTGGAGTCGCCTCCTCGGTGCCATTGCGGAGAGCGAGTGGTGATCAATCCTCACAATTCGAATGAGTTCATTTGTGCTCTGCAGCATGAAGTAAGTGGTTCTATGGTGATAAACTCTTTTATCAGTGTCATCTTTATGTTTACATGTACTAATACATATTTACCTATTTTGTTTTTGAAGAATTTTTCTATGTCTAGGTGTAGTTTCAAGGAATGGATGTATGGTCCTAAGGATCTTTGGCTAGAGCAGCCAGGGCAAAAAGAGAAGGAAAAGCAGAAGCATGTTAGGCCGGCGGACGAACCCGCTAAACCTGTTGTGATGTGCCAATGTGGTGTGCAATCCAACTACGACTTACTTCCTTCTGAGCTAGGCATTGGCCACTACTGTGGGCATATGATCGACTACGATGCGGTTCGTTATTTGACTCCGTAAATTGAAGTGTACGTCAATTTGTTTTAGAATAATTTATCTAACTATTTCAACAGAGTACTCGGAAATGCATGTGGGAAGGTTCAGCGGGCAAGAAAAAATTCCTCGAGGAGATTCAGGGGAGGAAAATATTTGGACAGGTAAAGGGATATGGTCCTAATTACGTCAAGCGTTTCATAGAAAACCGGAAGAGAGATATGCGTGAGAAAGCTAGAGTCAGAGGTATTTCGAGCCCTCAAAGTGTCGCGTGGAACAAGTGGGTAGTTGAGAGAAATGCGAGAATGGAGACAGAAAGGGCTAGGAAGGCTGCAGCTGAGGAGGATAGAGTATTAATGAAGTCTCTGAACGAGAATATTGCTTCATTATGTGCCAGTAAGTATTTGCAATCCTTGTTCATTATTAGTTTCTTATGTCTCTGACTTGATGCACTTTAAACTTGCAGAGATGGGATGCACCGGGAATTTCGAAGCTGATGTTGCTCGTGCAAGACATGTGGAGACAAAGCGTCAAAAGACACACAGTCGAGCTGGTGGTACCGTGCACTGTCCCATTCTGGTGGATGCTGAGGCCCAGGAGGAGGAGGACCTTGCTTATGCAAGGCTAAGAGAACTCATCGCTCTAGCCGAGGCTGGGTTACAGGAGGAGGAGGCCAACGATGAGGATGACCCCGCATATGGCAGGCTCACCGAACTCATCGCTCTAGCCGAGGCTGGGTGAAAGGTCCTATCCCAAGGCTAGAGGGGGGGTGAATAGCCTAAATTGACAACTTAAAACAAACTCAACAACAAGTTAGATACTAATGAGGCGAGGCTTGACTTGCACTAGCCTACTAGGGGATGCTAAGCCACCTAACCACAAAATCTATCCTAATAAGTCTAGAATCACACAATGCCTACTCAATTCTAGTAGCCCTCTAGACACAACCTAATATACTAAGACAAGTATGAGTAAGGTAATGCAAGGATGGAAAAGGTGATTATACCTCCGTGGGAAGAGTGGATGAACCAATCAAGTGATCACCAAGAAAACCAATCAATCACAATAGAGACAACAAAGTTGACACTTGATTTTCTTTCGAGGTTCACTAGTTTGCCAACTAGCTAGTCCCCGTTGTGGTAAGACACTCACTTGGAGGTTCACGCGCTAATTGGCCTCACAGACCAAAACCCGTCACCGGGTGCCGCATAACCAACACAAGATGAGGCTATTGAAACGCCACGAGAAATCCACTAGAGTTACCTTTGCGATCTCCCGCGGGGAAGGCACAAGAACCCCTCACAATCAACTTGTAGTCGACGAAGCACAATCACCAAGCTTCTCGATCTACCTCCGCTGCTCCAAACCGTCTAGGTGATGGCAATCACTAAGAGCAACAAGAAATCCGCAGCGAGAACGCCTCCCAAGTGCCACTAGATGCAAGCTATATGCGAAATGCACTTGGATCACTCAATCTCTTTTGGAAATTCACTAACCAAGCATGGAGATGAGTGGGAGGGAGTTTGCTCAGCTCAAAGGAGTCTCAATATGTTCAAATGTGCGAGAGAGAACCTCCCCAAGCCGGCCAACACATATTTATAGACCCCCTCAAAGTTTTCTAGCCGTTACCCTCTTAAGTTGGCGACGAATGCTCGACACGGGGGCGACGGACGCTCCGTCGCTAGCGTCCGACACACTGTCAGAACTAGCCGTTGGGCTGCTTCACGGGCAACGGACACTCCGTCGCCAGCGCTCGACGCTCTGTCCTCCAGCGTCCGGCGCCTGTCTTCAAACTGCTCGCTCGCAGAGCTCTCTGGAAGCCCGACGGACGCTCCACTCGTTTTGCGACGGACGCTGCGCCTCAGCGTTCGATGCCTTATGGAAATTCTCTAGAGCTTCTCTGTGGCCGACGGACGCTCGGAGTTCACAGTCCCAGCGTCCAACGCCATCGTCCGTTGCGTCGGACAGCGTCCGACGCCCTTTTCTTCAGCGTCTGACGCCCTTTCTGAATTGCTGCTTCTTCCATCTTTGCTCCAAGTTGCCAAGCACTAAGATACCTCTTTAGTAAACACTTCTTGGCATGTTTTACTTGACATTTAGCATGGTGTATATCACTAGGTCCTAGATGCACATGCAATATAGATAACACCTAGTGTCACTCGACAAACCGCAATCACTTTTGCATTTCCCCTCTTAATAGTACGGTTGTCTAACCTAAATATGATCACACCCACTTGGTGTCTTGATCACCATAAGAAAAGCCCTAGCATATACCTTTGCCTTGTTTAGCTTAGGGTCATTCCACTTGCCTTCTTCTCCAAGTGTGAGTTTTAGTTTTCCACCACCTTTGCTTGCTCCATCACTTGTCATCATCTTTAATGAGTGTACTAGACCTACTCAAACACTTAGAGCTAGGTTAGTACTTAGGCTTCATCAATTACCAAAATCACTATGGAGTCTTCAATCTCCCCCTTTTTGGTAATTGATGACAACCCGATATAAAGGATAGGAAATATGATTTTGAATCCTCACAAGGTTTGCAAGTGTTTTACTCCCCCTATATATATGTGCACTTATTATGATTATGAGTCAAAGCTTTGCACATATGCTTAGATAGATCTTTTGGGAGGGGTAAACTACTTGTAAACTATGACATGATGCTAAGGTATAAGAAATGGACCTTTGAAGCGTGATACCAATCGAAGTGCGCCAAAAATACCTTCCTTAGCAACATGGTTAGCTCGATACCAATTGAAAGACATGAAAATATCTATGGTTCTAGCTAACATCTATACATGCTAGTGATCAATTCATCAATCAAGATTATACTAGGCATGTACCACACAAGAAAGTCATATTGAATTGAAGTACAATGCAAGCAAACATATGTGTGAATGCACATTCAAATGCAACAACTTGTTCATAGGCTTGCTCCCCCTACTTGTGTGCTCAAATTTTAATTTTTCACTTTCAAATCTCCCTCTTTGATCTTTCTTCTTACAAACTTTTACCCCTTTGTTAAGGTCGTATTTCATATCACTTTCTCTCCCCCTTTGTCATAAATTACCACAAAGGGTTCACTTGTTGTAGTTTCATCAAGTTAATTCATAAAAGAGGTGGGGTGAAAAATAACCAATTTTTGTTCATCCTAGATCACTTGTCCTATATATTTAACACGGTTTAAACCATGGACAAGCTTTTTCACACATCTTACAATGGTTATCTTATCCATGTTGGTTAAATACAAGAGCAAATGTTCTAGACTAAACATGTGAAGATGCAAGCTTATCAACATGCCATATGATACCACTTGGACAAACAAGTCAAAGAAGCAAGAGTGGTAGCATATGCACATACAAGGCATTTTATTTTTCATGAATGAGCCTAAATGAGTGATGTCTATATGCTCTACACAAGTCTAGCAACGGATGAATGCATATGTCAAACAATTGTACCTTGCTATCTTGGAGTAGAGGTATGTCATAAGTGGAGTTGCATCAACTCATGTTGGAGAAATCCAAGATGTTCAACTCATTCCTCAACTTGCAAAACCTCTTCTCATTAAGTGGCTTGGTGAATATGTCGGCTAATTGATCATCGGTGCCCACATTGTCAATGTAAATGTCACCCTTTTGTTGATGATCTCTTATGAAATGGTGTCTCACATCTATGTGCTTTGTTCTAGAGTGTTGGATGGGATTGCTTGTAAGCTTCACCGCACTTTCATTGTCACATAGCAAGGGAACCTTCTTGAATTTGATTCCATAATCATTCAAGGTGGCCTTCATCCATAATAGTTGTGCACAACAACTCCCCGCACTAATGTATTCGGCTTCGGCGGTAGAGAGTGCCACACTATTTTGCTTCTTGGATGACCATGAGACTAGTGATCTTCCCAAAAGTTGACATGTTCCACTAGTACTCTTCCTATCAACCTTGCATCCCGCATAATCGGAGTCCGAATATCCAATCAATTCAAATCTTGACCCCTTGGGAAACCATAATCCAACCTCTTGTGTATGCTTTAAATATCTCAATATCCTCTTTGTGGCTTTCAAATGACTCTCTCTAGGAGATGCTTGAAATCTAGCACACATGCATACACTAAACATGACATCTGGTCGTGATGCAGTTACATAGAGTAGACTTCCAATCATTGACCGATATAGAGTTTGCTCAACCATCATGCCACTTATGTCACTATCCAAGTGTCCATTTGTCCCCATGGGAGTACTAATGCCTTTAGCATCTTCTAACCCAAACTTCTTGATCATATCCTTGATGTACTTGCCTTGACTCACAAATGTACCATTCTTCATTTGCTTGATTTGGAGTCCAAGAAAGTAACTAAGTTCACCAATCATGGACATCTCAAACTCATTTGCCATCATTTCACCAAACTCTTCACAAAAATCTTGATTTGTAGACCCAAAGATAATGTCATCCACATAGATTTGCAAGACAAATAAGTCACTTCCAATCTTCTTAGTGAATAGAGTGGTGTCAACCAAACCAATCTTAAATCCCTTAGAGAGGAGAAAACTTCTCAACCTCTCATACCATGCTCTAGGTGCTTGCTTCAATCCATAGAGAGCTTTCTTGAGCTTGAATACATGGTTGGGCTTCTTTATATCTTCAAATCTGGGTGGTTGCTCAACATACACTTCCTCATTGATGTACCCATTCAAGAATGCACTTTTGACATCCATTTGGTACAACTTGATATTATGTGCACAAGCATAGGCTAATAGAATCCTTATTGCCTCTAATCTTGCCACCGGAGCATATGTTTCTCCAAAGTCAAGACCCTCAACTTGAGTGTACCCTTGTGCAACTAGTCTTGCTTTGTTTCTCACCACTATTCCATCTTGATCTTGCTTGTTCTTGAATACCCATTTGGTTCCAATGACATTGTGATTTCTTGGTCTATCCACTAGTTCCCAAACTTGATTTCTTGTGAAGTTGTTAAGTTCTTCATGCATAGCATTTATCCAATCCACATCCTTCAAAGCTTCATCAATCTTGGTTGTCTCAAATGATGAGACAAAAGAGTAATGCTCACAAAATGAAGTCAATCTTGATCTTGTTTGAACACCACTTTGAATGCCTCCAATAACTTGATCTAGAGGATGATCTCTTGCAATATTGGTAGGTTGAAGTACTTGCATGTGAGAATCTTGAGCATTTGATTGAGATGATGATGGACTAGCCTCTTGTTGATCTTTAACTTGAGCTTCACTAGCATTTGCTTGATCTTGATTTTGAGAGCCACTTGCTTCTTCTTATAAGTGAATGGTCACTTGATCTTCATCTTCATCTTGTACTTGTCTTGGTCTAATGTCACTAATATCCATATCTTTAATTGCATTGACCAATTTGTCACCTCTCACATCATCCAAGTTTTCTTGTTCATCTTGAGAGCCTTGTGTTTCATCAAATTCCACATCATGCACTTCCTCAAGAATTCCACTAGATGAGTTCCATACTCTATAAGCCTTGCTTGATGTAGAGTAACCAAGTAGAAATCCCTCATCACATTTCTTCTCAAACTTGCTTAGTCTTGTTCCCTTCTTTAAGATATAGCACTTGCACCAAACACTCTAAAGTATGTAATATTTGGCTTTCTTCCATTCAAGAGTTCATATGGAGTCTTCTCAAGCATCCCATGACAATAGAGACGGTTGCTAGAGTAGCAAGTCGTGTTGATAGCTTCGGCCCAAAAGAAATGACTCACATTGTATTCACTCAACATTGATCTTGCCATGTCAATCAAGGTTCTATTCTTTCTTTCAACTATCTCATTTGATTGTGGAGTGTACTTTGGAGAGAATTGATGGTTGATTCCAAAGTCATCACAAAGTTCATCAATTCTTGTGTTCTTGAACTCACTTCCATTGTCACTTCTAACTCTCTTGATAGTTATTTCAAACTCATTATGGCATCTCTTGACAAATGTCTTGAAGATATCAAATGTGTCACTCTTGTCACTTAAGAAGAATACCCATGTGTATCTTGTGAAGTCATCAACTATCACAAAACCATAATTGTTCCCACCAATGCTTGCATATGTAGTTGGCCCAAAGAGATCCATGTGCAATAACTCAAATGCTTTGCTTGTACTCATGATGCTCTTCTTTGGATGAGTGTTGCCAACTTGCTTTCTGGCTTGACATGCACTACATAGCTTGTCCTTTTCAAATGAGACATCCTTCAAGCCTCTCACTAGATCATGTTTGACTAACTTGTTCAATTGCTTCATGCCAACATGTCCAAGTCTTCTATGCCATAGCCAACCCATGCTTGATTTGGTGATGAGACATGTTGAGAGTTGAGTCTCACTAGCATTGAAATCCACAAGATAGAGATTCTCATACTGAAAACCCTTGAAGATCATATTCGAGCCATCCACACTTATGATTTCCACATCCTCCACTCCAAATATGCACTTGAAACCGAGATCACACAATTGTGCCACCGACAACAGGTTGAACTCAAGCCTTTCAACTAGAAGCACATTGCTAATGCTAAGATCATTTGAGATAGCAATCTTTCTAAGCCCTTTCACCTTGCCTTTTCCATTATCACCAAATGTGATATTATCAAATCCATGGTCACTATCTTGGTTGATTGAGTTGAACATTCTTCCATCTCCGGTCATGTGTTGAGTGCACCCACTATCAAGCACCCAATGCCTCCCTCCGGCTTTGTAATTGACCTACAAGAGAGATCAATTCTTTTTAGGTACCCAAACTTGCTTGGGTCCTCCAAGGTTAGTTACCAAGGATTTTGGTACCCAAATGGACTTCTTGGAAGCCATCCATGGTGCACCAACAAACTTGGCATTAACACCATTAGTACCCTTGGAAAGAATGTACAGTGAATCAACTCTAATAGAGGATATTTCTTGCTTGGCCTTCTTATTCTTGCATACTTGCTCATTGTGACCAACTTGCTTGCAACTCTTGCAATAGCTACCGGTGTTCTTCACAAAACGAGTTTTGTGAGAAACAAAAGCGGCCTTGCCTTTCTTGGGGGTATAGCCCAATCCCTCTTTGTAGAGAGAAGCTCTTTGGCTACCCAAGCACATAAGGAAGTGATCCTCACCTCCATTAGCCTTAGCTAAGGAGTGATTGAGCTTTGTAACTTCCTTCTTGAGTGTTTCATTTTCAACCATTAGTGAGGCATCACAAGTAGAGCCATCACTAGTAGATGAAGTAGAAGTGGTAGTGCTACAAGAGGGGTTAGTGGGAGCAACAATGATAGGAGCATAAAATGATTCATCAAGAATATCACACGTAACTCCCATGTCAAATGTTTGAACAATCTCTTTCTTACTTTGATCTAAGAGAGAGGAATGAGCTCTTTCAAGCTTAGTGTGAGACTTCACTAGCTCCTCATGGACTTCCATTAGCCTCTCATGAGATGCTACGACCTCATCAAGGTTTTGCTCAAGAGCCACATTGGTCTTGCGCAATTTCTTGCATTCCTTCCTCTTCTTATCTATGTATTATTTAGCTTGTTCAAGCATGTCCATGAGTTCCTCCTTTGAGGGCTCCTCACTATCACTATCGCTCTCACTCTCACTCTCATCATGAGAAAGTACCTTAGTGGATTTAGCCATGAAGCATGATGATGAAGTGTCAAATAGAGATATCTTGTCCCTCATTGCAATGCATGCAAAAGCCTTCTTCTTGGTAGATGTCTTATTTTCTTGATCATCATCTTCACCACAAGAAGAATCACTATCCCATGTCACAATGTGAGAATACCCCTTCTTCTTCTTCTTGTCAAAGGTGGGCTTCTTCTCTTTCTTGTCTTTCTTCTTGTGATCATCATCATCCTTGTCACTATTGTATGGGCAATGAGCAATGAGATGATCAAAGCTTCCACACTTGAAGCACTTCCTTGTCTCATCAAAGTTCTTGGAAGATGGTCTCTTCCTTCTTGCATGATATCCCTTCTTCTTCATGAATCTTCCAAACTTTCTCACAAAGAGAGCCATTTCTTCTTCATCAATCTCACTAGCACTTGAGCCTTCATCTTCACTAGATTCTTCATCCTTGGCTTTTCCCTTGCTCTTGTATGATGAAGTAGCTTTGAAAGCTATGCTCTTCTTCTTCTCATCTTTATTTTCTTCTTTCTTGACATCTTTTTCTTTGTTGTCCCGGTAAGCATCTTGTGTCATCACATCTCCCAAGACTTGGTTAGGAGTCACGGTGTCCAATCCACCTCTCACAATCAAGGTCACAAGAGTCTCAAACCGAGATGGGAGACTTCTCAAGAACTTGTGAGAGAAGTCCTTGTCCTCAACCTTCTCTCCAAGAGCTGTGAGATCATTGACTAGAACTTGTAGCCTATGGAACATCTCCGGCACATTCTCATCATCCTCCATCTTGAAACTTGCAAACTTTTCTTTGAGGATGTATGCCTTTGCACTCTTGACGGCTTGGGTGCCTTCAAATGATTCTTCTAGCTTCTTCCAAGCCTCATGAGCACTCTCAAGATTCTTGATTTGCTCAAACACTTTTTCATCAAGTGCCTCATGAATAGCACTTAGAGCAATATCATTGTATTGCAACTTTTCTTCTTCTTGCGGAGTGGGAGCTTCCTCATTTTCAACCTCAAACTTCTTGTCCACCACAAGCCACACCTTCCGGCTAATTGACTTGATGTGTGCGGTCATCTTGACCTTCCAATAGCCATAGTTGGAACCATCAAATCTCGGTGGTTTCTTCGTGTTGTTGATTTGAGCCATGATCACACCATAGGTTGTTAAGCCTCAAATTGACGGTGTACTAGCTTTGATACCACTTGAAAGGTCCTATCCCAAGGCTAGAGGGGGGTGAATAGCCTAAATTGACAACTTAAAACAAACTCAACAACAAGTTAGATACTAATGAGGCAAGGCTTGACTTGCACTAGCCTACTAGGGGATGCTAAGCCACCTAACCACAAAATCTATCCTAATAAGTCTAGAATCACACAATGCCTACTCAATTCTAGTAGCCGTCTAGACACAACCTAATATATTAAGACAAGTATGAGTAAGGTAATGCAAGGATGGGAAAGGTGATTATACCTCCGTGGGAAGAGTGGATGAACCAATCAAGTGATCACCAAGAAAACCAATCAATCACAATAGAGACAACAAAGTTGACACTTGATTTTCTTCCAAGGTTCACTAGTTTGCCAACTAGCTAGTCCCCGTTGTGGTAAGACACTCACTTGGAGGTTCACGCGCTAATTGGCCTCACACGCCAAAACCCGTCACCGGGTGCCGCATAACCAACACAACATAAGGCTATTGAAACGCCACGAGCAATCCACTAGAGTTACCTTTGCGATCTCCCGCGGGGAAGGCACAAGAACCCCTCACACTCAACTTGTAGTCGATGAAGCACAATCACCAAGCTTCTCGATCTACCTCCGCTGCTCCAAACCGTCTAGGTGATGGCAATCACCAAGAGCAACAAGAAATTCGCAGCGAGAACGCCTCCCAAGTGCCACTAGATGCAAGCTATATGCGAAATGCACTTGGATCACTCAATCTCTTTTGGAAATTCACTAACCAAGCATGGAGATGAGTGGGAGGGAGTTTGCTTAGCTCAAAGGAGTCTCAATATGTTCAAATGTGCGAGAGAGAACCTCCCCAAGCCGGCCAACACATATTTATAGACCCCCTCAAAGTTTTCTAGCCGTTACCCTGTTAAGTTGGCGACGGACGCTCGACACGGGGGCGACGGACGCTCCGTCGCTAGCGTCCGACGCACTGTCAGAACTAGCCGTTGGGCTGCTTCACGGGCAACGGACACTCCGTCGCCAGCGCCCGACGCTCTGTCCTCCAGCGTCCGGCGCCTGTCTTCAAACTGCTCGCTCGCAGAGCTCTCTGGAAACCCGACGGACGCTCCACTCGTTTTGCGACGGATGCTGCGCCTCAGCGTCCGATGCCTTCTAGAAATTCTCTAGAGCTTCTCTATGGCCGACGGACGCTCGGAGTTCATAGTCCCAGCGTCCAACGCCATCGTCCGTTGCGTCGGACAGCGTCCGACGCCCTTTTCTTCAGCGTCTGACGCCCTTTCTGAATTGCTGCTTCTTCCATCTTTGCTCCAAGTTGCCAAGCACTAAGATACCTCTTTAGTGAACACTTCTTGGCATGTTTTACTTGACATTTAGCATGGTGTATATCACTAGGTCCTAGATGCACATGCAATATAGATAACACCTAGTGGCACTCGACAAACCGCAATCACTTTTGCATTTCCCCTCTTAATAGTACGGTTGTCTAACCTAAATGTGATCACACCCACTTGGTGTCTTGATCACCATAAGAAAAGCCCTAGCATATACCTTTGCCTTGTTTAGCTTACGGTCATTCCACTTGCCTTCTTCTCCAAGTGTGAGTTTTAGTTTTCCACCACCTTTGCTGGCTCCATCACTTGTCATCATCTTCAATGAGTGTACTAGACCTACTCAAACACTTAGAGCTAGGTTAGTACTTAGGCTTCATCAATTACCAAAACCACTATGGAGTCTTCACTGGGTTGCAGGAGGACCAGGCCGAAGATGATTTTTTTCTCTCAGGCTTTAGGTGACATAGATGATGCAGAGGTCGCTTACCATCGGCAGAAGGTCGAGGATGAGTCTAGCAAGAGCTAGTGGAGGATTGGTGCTCGGACGACGAGTGTTACGTGTACGCTTTATCTGTTATTGTATTAGTATGGAGTTGTATGTTGGAACTATTTAAATTGTAACATAACTAGCAACTATTGTACTATTTATCACCATATGACACTCTATGCTTTTAGAAATATATTTAAACAAGTTAGTCGGTTCTATCTATTATTGTTTTAGAAATATATGGTAGAAATATTTAAACAAGTTAGTCGGTTCTAGCTGCTTTGAGAACTCTATGCTTTTAGACTAATTTTAGAACGCTTCTGCTTCTGGTCTGGGAGGTTCTGGTGTTGTTTTCGGGTTTCTGGCTTCCGCTCCATGGCTGGGGGAGTGGCTGGCTTGCCGCGCCGCTCCCCCGACCATGGAGCGGCTGGCTTGCCGCTCCCCCAGCCATGGAGCGGAAGCCAGAAACCCCAAAACAGCACCAGAACCGCCCAGACCAATTGCAGAAACCCCAAGTCATGTGCACAGGGTTGTTTGCCACTAAGATTCATGGAAACATTTGTATATTCAATAAAAATACTACTGAAATGTAGTTGTGGCAAAACAAATGACATTCGAACATTTGAAGCCAAGTTCAAACTCATTCAACACAAGTGTACTGACAAATACATATGGTTCAACAACGGAGACAGAAGTGCAATGTTCACCTAGCACAAATTTATAAAGTTACACAAATTTGGTTCACCTAACACAAAATATATAAAGATACACATGGTCAAAGGAACATTTGGCTCTTTCCTAATACAACGATAAAAAGATAAATCATGGACGTCCTTGTCTTCCATTGAGGTGTCTTCCAATAATATGTCTTCCATGTTCATGGCCTGCCAACCTACAGTAGCGTTGCCATGGTTAAAAACATATAAGACATATGCATACATGACTAACACAATATTGGTACGATTTGTATACTTACGTACACTCTAAGACCCTGGAGTGTAAGGGTTCTTTGGTCGCCTCCGTCTCTTTGGTGCTGAAGGCAAGACGTTCGGCGTCCCAATGTCAGTGTGGTCCCGTTGCCGTTGCTGTCGCCTTTGTCGCTGGGCCTCACGCGTCCCCTACACGTTCATTGGTCCCTGCAAATGAAATCAAGATAAATGTAAGGTCAAATTTTGCATTATTAGTAAAATATTATGCAAAAGAACTTAGTAAATTGTATATGTTCCTCTCCTTGGGTCCCCAAAGGCGCATCATCTAGCTGGGACGGGCCAATTTCCTGCTGGTATGGGTTATGCTGGTACGGGCTCTGGTCGTAGGGGTTAGGTTGGTACAAGCTAGGCTGCAAAGGAACCTGCTGAGGCCCTTGCTGGAACTGGAAGTGCCCTGCTAGAACTGAAACGGGCCCTGCTGGAACTGGAACGGGCCCTGCTGCTGAGGAAATGGGGCCTGCTGAAACGGCCACTACTGAGACGAACCCTGCTGAGACGACCACTGCTGCTGAGACGGCCCCTGCTGAGACGGCACATACTAAAAAGCTCCATGCAGAGATGTACCCTGCTCTGCCCAACCCTGCTGAAAACTCGGTGCCTCATCCGAGTCTGAGTCTGAGCCCTCTTGTGAGACTTCGTCGTCCTCCACGTCCTCAAGTATTGTTGCCTTGTCGGTAATATAGGCTGGTGTGTGCGTACTCGAACTGGACCTAGTGACGGGGTCCGAAGAACCACCTGACGTCCTCAGAGAGGTAGAAGCTGATGCACAAGAAGGACGAGGAGGCATATCTAGAGGTACCCAATCAGTGCTCATGCAGCTCATCTTCTGAGACATTTTCTTCAAGAACTTGCTCATTTTCTGCACGGTGCAAGTTTAGTTAACATATATTGATCTCTCAACTGCAAGTAGAAGAAAAATAATAGGAATGTCATGCTTACATGGACAAATGTCTCAAGCGGGCTATCCATATCTGGCCGATGCTTTTGCTTCCGGTTCAAGTAAACAGCCTCATCAGCGGCATCAGATAATGCAGCCAGCTTTGTAGCCTGTTTAAAAAACGAGATTGTCAACGGATTGCTGCAAGTTTGCATTTTATACTAATAACAATGAACGAATGCTGGTAAAACTTACCACATATCTCTGTAGGGGGGCTCTCTGTGGCTACGTCCCGTCTCTAGTTACTCGATCATACTTGTCTTCGACGATGTCACCATCAGAGTCTTCACGCAGGGCGTGCCCCTTGTAAGCCGGCTTCAAATGGGTACGTGTGGACCTGTGAAACCACTTGAGGTACTTGTTGAACACGTGTGGGTCGTGGGGAAGGCCCTGTTGATACAGTACTCGTACCCGCGTATCCCACCTCAGTATGTATTCGGCGTGTATCAGACGCCAATCTTTCTCCTTTTTTCGCAATCTGCAGTCAAGACTGCAGTAAATGTATGATTAGTTGGATACGACATAATTTAATTAGGCAACATTCTAAATCTTATAAAGTAGATCACCTATGCAGATGCTGGCTAGTAGAGTAGAGCGGTGGTGGGTTCCCCGTAAGTCTGCCAAACTGCCTGTAAACTCTGTACGGAAAGTGCATCTCAACCACATGAAAGCAAATGAGCGGGACGTCGCACTGAAACTCGTCCTTCTCTTCCCAGCACCGTGGACTGAGCAACTCACGATACTCATCGTCGTCCCAAGGCTCCCAAATGACCTACACATAATATAAAAAACTCAGGTACAATTTAAATATTCTACAAACAATATAAACCATACAAATTAAATTAATAAATAAACCTGCAGGTGTGTTATGGTATCAAATATGTCGGTGTACTCTTTGTACTTGTGTTCTGCATTTCCGGTGGCCAGCAATATGTCACTCCAAACCCACAAAGTCATGGGCAATACATCTTGTTGGTCCCAACCCTGCATTACATTCCAGTGTTAGTCATTTAGGAAGGCAAAAGGAATTCCAAGTTACATAATATATAAATTTACTTACAGGAAATCGAGGTATTTTGGGCCGCCCCACAGGAAATCATTCCCATAACCAAACTTGCAGGAGGTAGGAGCAACCCCCTAGGGAGGGGTTCTTGGCCGTGCTACGACAGGCATTACAGAATTGCCTGTACATCCACGCCAGAACAGCGCTACCCCAACTGTAGCCAGCAATGTTGTCCCACGGTTGGGCTAGTATGTCCAAGAACATCCAGCTGACCACGTTACCCGACGCGTCAGGAAACAAGAACGTACCAAGGAAGTGCCACAGCCACACCCGAGCTCTCCTATCCACTGCATCCTCTGAAGCGTCTTCGGGAATTGGATCGTTGAACCTTTCGATGAGCCACTGTGAGGTGACCCCAGAAGTTTTCCTACAAATTTGTAAGACAATTAGAGGCACAATGGAAGCAAATAAACACAAGTACATGAACATAATTTAGATGCTTACTTATGCTTCTTTGCTTGCTCGTCGTCCTCGGGAAGCTCGCCAGAGAAGGCGGCCACCTTCTCCCTCCAATTGTCGTTGTCCACGATGCCAGTGACACAAAGGCCGTCAATACGAAGGCACAAAATCGCCTTCATATCCTCTAGTGTGATGGTCATCTCCCCTCAAGGAAGATGGAACGTGTGAGTCTCGGGCCTCCATCTGTGCACCAAAAAATAAACTAAGTGAACTGGCACAAATACAGTGATTGATATAATCGAACAAGGGTGATTACCTGTCCAAAGCTGCAGAAAGAAGTGAGGGGTTCAAGGTAGGAAGTCCGTGTAGTACGATACGTACTATCTCCATGAAGCCAGCACGCCGTATGTAAGGCGCGAAACGCTCATCCCACCGAAGTTGTCGGGTGTGAGTGTGAGTGCGTGGCCTCAGAACCGGCAACTCCTGGTCCATGGCGTCGTACTCGTGGCGAGCACCACGGTGGTCCCTGTCGTACTCAACCTCAAGGAGCGCGTGCTCCTGGTGCTGAACTGGAGCCATCTTATTTGCCATACATTTAAAACAAGTTAGTGCAAGTCCAAAAAATATATGAGCATAATAACAAATTTAAAACATAATATAAACTAATTGGCTAAGTACAAATTGAAGTAAACAACATGTATTATTTAGAGAAAATAATATAAACGGACCTGTTGCCCAGATCATCTATGATAGTTAGCCTTATGACCCGGTTTTTTGCAAACCCTGCACAAATTTTGACCGTGTGTCTCATTGAAGTCTCCCCCTCCATATCTATCATCACCGTACCCTCTCATAGCGTCCATGTCTCCCTTTAGACGATTCTTCTTTCTTCTACCCTTACCTAACTTCTTAAGGTCTGGATTGAGACCATACTGAGGTCCATGAAATGGGGGCCACTGCGAAGGGTCAAGATATGGCTCAAAACTCTTCTCCCATACTTTTATGGTGTTTGACCGGAGGTACAATGGAGACATAAACCTCAAAGACAGGTAGTCATATCTGCGCATCTTACAGGCTGTTATCATGTGAGAGCAAGGGGCGTGCATAATCTATGGGACGTTACAACTGCACTAAACGGTCTCTAAATCAACGCGGTAGTTGCGTCCACCATAACGCTCTCCGCCCATAGTTGTGCCACCAAGCCCTCTGACACTATAGATATAACCGTTATTTCCATACGGCTCACATAGTTGTGCCACCAAGCCCTCTGACACTATAGATATAACCGTTATTTCCATACGGCTCACCGGTCTCCTGCTTGGAATAGCCTTTTTCCTTCTCAATAAAATTCTGGGATGCCTGTCCCCACAGCCCAGTCTTAAGTATCTCTCTTTGCGCAAGCTGCCATCTCTTCACAAAATATTCATTGCACTTGAGAAACGAGTACTCAACAACACCTGATACTGGCAACCCTCGGACTCCACGAAACACATGGTTGAAAGACTCGGACGCGTTGGTGGTCATGATGCCATACCTCCAACCACCCTCGTCAAATGCTAGTGCCCACTTTTCCTTTCGTTCCATCTGGTCATATAACCATAATTTGCTGGCTTCGTTCATTACCTTGTCTAGCTCTTTCAATGTCTCCTCGAACCTAGTCTTTGTTCGTACATTACATAGTGCCTTAACCTTCTCACATACCTCCTTCTTCCTTTGTCGCCGCTAATAATTAGCGCCAAAATGACGCATGCACCATCTATGTACTATGGGCGGGAATCCTTCGATATGCTCATTGACAGCATGAAGAATACCTGCATGTCGGTCTGAGATCACACATATGGTGCGAGTCACACCAAGGACCTGGGTACGTAGAAGCCTCATGAATCATGACCATGACAAATTGTTCTCTCCCTCTACCAAAGCAAAGGCAAGGAGAACTATCTGATTCTCAGGATCAACAGCAGCAGCCATCATCAAAGTGCCCATGTACTTTCCGGTGAGGAATGTGTCATCAATAAGTACCACAGGTCTACAGAATTGGAAAGCCCACTCCGTCTGGGCGAACGACCAAAAAACCTGGTCTAGTACAAGCCTCATCGGGTTCTGCAGAGGCCTAAGACGAGTCTCATCCAAAAACCATTTCATGCCTGGGTTGTAGAACCGCATTGCACTCAATATTCGGGGTATACGGTTGTATGGCTCCACCCAACAACCCCATCGGATCGCAAGTGCAATCTGCTTAGCACACCAAGCCTTGCCGTACTTCACATGATACTTCACAAGGTTAAATATGTTGACCTGTAACATTGACACTGAGACATCGTTGTCCTTGTCAACGATTGCTAGAATACGTCGACCAAGGTAACGTGCGGTGAGCTGCGGATGAATTTCATTCCCGTTGTTATCCAAGCATGTGTGGGGTTGGACCACTGTACTTATCTTCCACTTGCCATCACGCTTCTTCCTCGCAGTAAGCCTCCACATGCATGGGTAACCTGCTTTACAGATAATGTGACACCTCAACTCTTTGTCAGAATGAGTGACAACGTAAGGTCTGTGGTGGAACACAGCATAGTCCTGAAGAAAAAGCTTCATTTCTGCCATTGTATTGAAGACCATGCCCTTACTAAGCATTAGGTTCTGAGGGTTATGCACTGACTGCCTTGCCATCTGCAAACCCGTGTCACAAACTATCATATGTGTCATGCTGACATCTCTGTAGTTTGGAACGTCAGTAAAAGGTACACCACCATCACTCAATTGCATTAGTTCATTCTGTGTGTAAGGGGGAGGTGGAACATAATGAAGCGGTTCGCTAATCCTACCCCATGGATCATAATATGGTGCACCACCCTCTGGTAACTCATGGATCAGCGCGCCATGACTCGCATTGCATGAAGTGCCGACACAGGAACATATGAGGGGTAGCATGAGCCGGTACTGCATGAGCTGGTGTACCCCCTTTATCCCCTTCATCCTCAGACTCAGAATCATTGCTAACAACATCAGGGACCCTCTCATCTTCAGCTTCCTGGTCCTCTTCACGTTCAACCCCCCCCCCCCCCACATCATAGTCGTCGTTTATACGACCTTTTTCATGTGTATCAAACTGCTCCTACGTCAACTGACCGTCCATGTCCATGTTATCCGGAGTTTCATCACCTTGTACACCCAATTCTTCGTCACTGCCTCCAACACCCTCATCAACATCCTCCAACCTATAGCCATTCTCAACAACAACCTCAGCCATGTGTGCATTACAACTTTGGAGGATCCTATTGTAGCGGGTCCACTGAGCAGGGGCAGACAAGGACATCAAACCATAATTGTTATATTTTATCCCACTGTCATATCTGCGCCTAATTATGAAATCACCACCAAACATTGACTTCAAGCGGGCACACAGGTCAGTGAAGGTCGGTGGTTCATCAAACCATTCTAACTCCTCTTCCATATCCTCAAAAACACCATCTTGTTTCCTAACACGTCCACCATAGAAAACTCGAACAGAACAATCCATCTACAAAACCATCCCACCGAAGTTTATCAAATGGTTGATAACTACAATCCTAGATAACTATAATCTATATAAGTATACAAACTTGACTAACTAAAATCCTAGCTAACTACAATCCTATATATAGTAACTAATCTATACAAGGCCACTAAATTTGATGAGGACATCACCGACTTAGATATGACCATGCCAACCACTTCTATACCAAAGGTGAAACCATTCTATATGAGGTTTATCATTGTTACATTTGATGAATGGGTGCTGCACTATGAAGTGTGTATGTTTTCATTTGCAGAATTGCTTACATGGATCAAGGAAGGGTTAGATTGCATATGGAAAGCATGGATGGTCAATGAAGTTGATTGGGGACCAAATCCAAGTGTTCCTAATGTTCTCCACCAGGCCACCACGTCACATTGGATCCAAGGAAACAAAGAGTCCAAGTCCAACACGTTTTGGAAAGTTCAATTCGGACTGCAGAAGAGTCCAAACTTGCGACGGTTGCCACGACTTCATACGGACTCTGATTGGGACGTTCTAGCACTTTTTGGAAAGCTTATCAAGTCTACTTTCCAATGGGTCCGGACTCATACCTATATCCTATCAGATGCGTGCGCAGTCGACAATTTAATACCGAGATCTTTTCTGTCAACGGTGCTGCGTCACCCTATTTTGGGCCGATGGCCCGTGTATCAAGTTGAGTCCATTAGGGACTCATCCTAGGGTTGTAGGACGACACTAGGACCCTTGTGGTCGTCCTCCCTCCTCCTTATATCCCCCTAGAGCCGCCACAAACAGATTGGGTTTTGTTTAGATGAAAGTTTAGCTGCTGCTACTTCCTTGTAGACGCGTGTGTCGACTAGACCATCCGTTCTACTTGATTCGGAACCCCACCTTCATGTGTATCACATCTGATCCTTCATCTCTTATTTGCAATTGAGTGCTTGTTCTACTTGTTCTTGCTTGTTCTTCGATTGCTTGCAGGAATAACCCTAGTGGTTTGGTTGGTTGTGATCCGCAAGATCGTGAGCAACCGCTGGATTTGGTGTATCGATTGCTAAGGCGCAGCGTCCTTGGATGGTTGTAGTCGGATCGTGAACGTCTCTCCAGTCAAATCGTAGTTATCTATCTCCACCGAAAAATCGGGACAACCCATACACTCATCAAAATTATAAGTATACTAACTCATAGTATATCTAAACTAATTTCTAACCTAACTAAACTCTATACTACTAATTTACAAGATCAATGGAAATACTAACCTAAAAATTCTAACTAATCTATAAAACCATTAAACTAGTCAATCTACAAATAAACATTCTAAACTAAAAAAAATAAGCATCAATACCTTTGAAAAAGAGGAGTGGCCGGGGGCACGAGCCGGGGGCGCCGGCCGGGGAGGGGTCGCCGGCCGGGCAGGGGCGGGAGCCAGGGGCGCCGGCCGGGTAGGGGCCGGAGCATCGCCGCCTGGGACGGGCGGGACCCGGGGCGCCGAGGCTGGGCCTCGTCCCGAGCGCCAGGGCGGCGGGTGGCGCGCCTGGAGTCGCGGCTGGAGGCGGCCCGCGGCGTGACGAGCAGTGGCGGGCGGCGGCGTGGCGGGCGGTGGCGGGCGGCGGCGTACAGGCGGGTGGGAGAGAGCGAGCGTGAGAGTGCAGGCGAGTTGGGAGAGAGCGTGAGAGAAAGGAAAGAAAAAAGATACTGTTTAAAGGTCTCCCCCTTGCCGCTCCATGATCTGGGGAGCGGCAGGGTTGTCGCTCCATGGCTGGGGGAGCGGCAGCCTTGCCGCTCCGCAGATCATGGAGCGGCAAGGGTGGGCCCACCTCTGCGCCTTTGACCGGTATTGGGTGTTGCCGCTCCACCATGTATGGAGCGGCAAAGGAGAAATACCGCTCCATGAATGATGGAGCGGCCAAAAGTGTTAGGAATAAAAAAAAGTCAGTCGGTGTTAGTTTTATATTTAGTTAAAACAATGTTAAAATTAAAAAAAAATCGGAGCGCAGAGGGCAAACATCTAAACAAAGGGTTAGCTAGTGCAGTGTAGTGCGGTGCCCACTCATCCATTCCACCGCTCATATAAATAATAATATTCCCTCCGATCTAAATTATAGTCTAAATTATAGAAGATCCCGGCATCTTAAATTTAACTAAAATAATATAAAAAAAATATAGTAAAAAATTATAACATCAAATGAATAAATATAATTAATAAAAATCTAATAAGATACTTAGTTAAAATCATAAATATTATTATATTATATTATATTATAATATAAATTTAGCTAAATTTAAGATATTTTAACTCTCAACCTTGGACTACCTCGTAATTTAGAAAGTATGGATTAAGTAATGATGAGGTTCCCATGAAAGCTCGGTCGATCATGGCATGGATCGATGGCACATGCAACTGTGCGCATGTCCGTCGGACACGGCATGTAGATGTAGATAGGGGCATAGGGCCGCCTGGCCGCCTGGGTGGGTTTCCTAGGTTGCTTTGCTTCTGCTTCCGATCCCATCCCCTGTGTCCCTATGTGTTGGATTGGCACCCAAAACGATAACTTATCATCCTGCCCTATCCTAGCTACTCTCGCATTATTCGCTTTACTCTGTGTCCCATGTTACTGTTGTACGTGTTTGGTGCTTGTTATACTAGTTAGCGTCCAATGTTATGATGCACGAGATCGAACGACATCCCTAGTTGTCCAGAAATTGCAAACTACAGTGAGTTAGGCGTTCTTCTAACACCTTATCTCTCTGCGTCTATATATTACATTAACATATTTGACTGTACAAATCACAGAACAAACCGGACCGTCAGATAAAGAGTGTGCGCTCACCACCATTGCGGAAATTGCAAATCGACGGTTGTCGCCGTCCTACCCTCCAAACAGTGGCGGATTCAGGGGGCTGGGGTGGCTGCAGCCCCCCTATGGCCTCATGTCTTCGTTAACTCTCTATAAAATTTATTTTTTTTCATTAAATCTCTATAAAATTCATCAAAATCTTCATTGCTAACTAATACATAAACTTAGATAGTAAGTATTAGTTCTAAATTATAATTAAATTTTCATTGTCAATCATCATCTTTATTACTTAGCCCCCTTAATCACATCTTAGATCCGCCAATGCCTCCAAACGAGGTGAGAGGGGTAGTAAAAAAAACAGAGGAAGCATATATAATATTCGCCTCGAATTCTACTCTTCAACTTGCTTGTTCCACTGGCATGCATGGAAGCACACATCTATCGTCCATCCGTGTACGTACGGGCCCGTAGCCGTACTGTGCTCGTGCATGCCGTCCGATCTTAAAAACAACGCAACGCGGGCCCGTACCCAGAACGTACAGAACAGGGGCGGCCGGGTGTACTTTTCTATATTTCTTCTCTCTCTTTTTTTTTTCTTCTTCCGCGTAACTTTGCATTGCATGGCTGGCGTAACCGCGCGGCGGCTGACATGCATGCATGCAATGCAAGAGCGGACCAGCGCACGCTCGCCGGCTCGACGACACGCGTTCACCACAGACAAAATCACTGCAGGTTGTGCGCCCTGTTCTTATCTCCCGACGTACGGCTATTTGACTTTAAGATTCGTGTTAATGTATTTCAAAACCTATATGCTAATACTTTAGATTCGTATATCAATATTTCGTTAGATCTATATGAACAAACTGAACCGTAAAGTAAAATAAGACGTATATGCCCACACCATTATGGAAATTGCAATTCGCTGCTAGAACAGAAGAGACATTGTCAAACCCGGCCGGCGAGACGAGCACGGATACGGAGCCCAGAGCGGTATGCACGCCCATGTGATTATTAACTCGCCGTGCTGACCTTTGTTAATCTCGGTCTGACTTTAATCGTTCTCTTCTTCTTCTTCTGATCGATCCTTGGAAAAACACTGTACATTTTTATTATTGCTCATCAACTTGTATGGCCTGTGGTACTATACTACAAGCACACGTTAATTACATATTGACTGAGCATGCATGGTCGTCACTGAAGGCGTCATTGAGATTATTATATTACTCAATGTATGAGTAGTATTGATCACTGGCCGCCGGGCTATATATATATCATCTGTATTAGACTATTTAACCGGTACTTCTGATCGAAACAACATACTGTGGGTGGGCTCTGAACGTTTCAACATCAGATTAATTAATAAGCTATATACGTAGTGTTTGAGTGACAAACAAATTAAGGATGCATGCAATTGTTGGAGGGTGTTAGCTAGCTTACTTTTTGTGTGTGTACAGTTCTAACTACTGCGAGCTGAAGATTTCAAGATCAGATGTGTTCAAAGATCGATGATGCACGTATGTACCTGCCACATAATTAAGCGTGTCTGACAATGCAGTGCTTTTTTTCCTTTTTGGAAACTGTCAATGCAGTGTTTTGGTTTTGTACAAACGACAACGCGTGTTGTGGACCGTAACTACATACGTGCGCGTTAATGACCATCCCCAGTACACCAGGCAAGCAATCGCTGAAGCGATGAGGTACGGTACAATGGGCGCTGGATCGTAGAGTTTTTTTTGTTGTTGTTGTTTTTTGGACGATAGTGCTTGTTTGTTTTTGACGAAAATAAAAGGACCATGGCCTGGGACAGCACACGATTTCCAGTGCCCCCACATGACTAGATTTTTGCTCTGTTTCGTACGAGGCCCAGGAAAGAAATTTGGGCACGTTTGTTAACGTGGAAGGAACGTCATAATCATAATGGGCCAAAGGTCAAGTTGGCCCATCATCGATTTGAGTTACGAACATGGCGCCTCCGTTTCCCCGGGCCCTGTTTTAGTCCAATTCCAGCCCAGCACCGCAAACGCAGTTGGACTGTTCTACTCCAACAACAAGAAGTATGCTGGCATTGGCATCTGCTCCTGCTGGTTGCTACCGTACTACATGATTTTTTGTCTTTTCTTGAGCTAGTTGGAGTATCGGATAACCCAGAGAATCGGATAAATTCCAAGCTAAAAATAAAGGAGTGGCCACATGTTGATGTGGAGAGGGATCATGCGCGTCATCATTGTTTTCCCTGTGTTGGAAATGATTTTTGGCGTGAGATGCTAGCATTCATTCATTTGCTGAGCTGTTACTGAGCTGATGGTGTATTAACGTTGATCCTTCCAAAAACTCTCCTGTTTGGGATGCTGATGCTGAATGCGAATGGGACGGACCCAACGCGTCTAGCTTGCTGACAGTCCGCCGCATCAGTCGTCCAGTGGCTTTGATCGATGAGGATGGGCTGTCGTGGCCGGGGAATTTCATTGGAAGAAGTGACAAGGGAATTCTTCGTTACTAGTACACGGATGATGATGTTTTTGTGATAGTACTCCGTACTTAAAATTTAGATCCTAAAAATAAAACTAGTGCAATCATCCTTATCCTAAGTAAGGGCGAATAAAGACAAGAACAAGCAGCTGGAACAACTGAGCAGTACTGGTGTACCGGCCTTTGATATACGTGGGCCATATTAGGTGTTGCAAGCTGGGCCGGACTCCTAACTGAAAGCGCCCCACTGGCCCTGGCCGACTCTTCTCGGCCTCTTTATACTCTCGCTGAGCATATCCGTTCCATCAAGGGATACTACAGCCTTTCCCTTGAAAAATCAGGAATACTACCAGCAGGCTGCACGAAAGCTTTTGACTATATACGTGCGTGATTTTATCTTTAAAAAAATCATGTGTGCTTATACTTCTATTATGTACCTTGAACTTGAAGAGGAGAATTCGAATTTTGAATTCAGTCGATTTTGACTAGACTTCTTTAGTTGGAGGTACTTGTACACTTGTACTTCATCCGAGAGAGAGACTGAGAGAGAGGTACCGTATAGTAACTAGTAAGCACAGTACCCCATAAATTAGTATACTGCTATATGCCAGTAGTTTTGATATGGGATATTGTAGATTGTTTTTTAAATAATGTTAGGAGTGATGATTTAGATTGCTCGAAGAATTTTTTTGAAAGTACAAAGTACAAATCCTACCCCCACGAGCATTTTCGAAGGACTGAGCCGACAAATCTTGAAGTTCACGCCTACCACTTAATGCGTAGCGCCGAAAAATCTTGGAATAAATTCAGAATAAAGTGTCCCAGGATTTAAACCCTGGGAGGGATCCCCCAACCAATGGTTTTGCATTACGCCGTGAACTCATTGCTCGAAGAATTTATATGGCACTACTATGTGTAGGGCCTCCGATAAAGACGCGCAGGCGCCAGCATGCAGCACGCGAGACCGCACTAGCCGACCACAACGGCTCCGTGAGACGGCCCGGCCCATCACAATGATAGAGACTCCCGGTCCCCGGGCTTCCGATGCACCGCGCGGTACAGCAAAAGGCACCAACCGGCGAGCGACCAGGGCCCATTTTTGGTTGCTGGCCCGGGTGCCTCGGCGGCTGACACGCGTGGCCCGATCATGGGCCAAATTTATTAAGGCAGAAACCCGCGAGCGCTGGCGGTTTCTCTGATCGCCCCTCGGCAGTCGGCACGCAGATACGCCTGGCTGCGGTGCTGCCGGCCGATGAGTCGGCATGCTGCAAGATTGCTAGTCCCGTCCCGCCGGTCCCGGGCCCTGCTGTACAACAACCATCGGCGCTGTAAATTGGCACTTGGCGGGAGCATCAGGAGGAGTAGGTGCTATCTTTGCCGTTGCAGTTGCAGTGGCAGCTTTGCCTAGTAGCTCCATAACGCGGCCAGCCACCCCCTCTGCCTCTGTCCCGGCCGGCGGGCCGGCGTCTCCTCTTCACAGCTCGCATATGCAACTGCACGAGCAGCAGCACTGCAACAGCTTCAGTGCGTGGCGCACTTACAGCCCGTGCTGCTGTCAGACAGCAGGCAGGCAGGCAGCGATGATATGACGCGGCTACATTACAGTGGTGGTTAGCTAGCTCTACCGCGACTGCACGAGGCATGCAGGAGCACAGAAGCAGCAGTATCATATCCTAATTAAGGCGCTGATAGAGATACTAGATTCCATGTTAAAGAAGCTCGTTGCATCACTTTGATCAATGAAGATGGAGCGATTATCGATCTACGCACGTACAGTACGACATTCAGATCCATGGATAGCGGAGGCTATATATATATATACGGATCGGAGTAGAAGATAGATATAGCTGCAGGGATGATCTGGTCGTAACTCGTAAGTCGCCGTGGTAAATGCGGTGTAGGGACGACGATGGCATGGCAGCAGCCCGTTTGCATTTGCAACTAGCAGTAGTGCTGTCCTTTAGTTTTACTGTGGTTTGGGCTCTACAGTACGTGTGGGTTTTATTGGATCCTACGTAGCTAGTACGGTAGTCTTGAATCAATGTAGAGCCTGTTCGGTAGTCCAAATCAGGACGGCCGGTAAGTCGTAATAGCAGCGTTATTAGTTTGCATTGAGGTAGAGCATGAAAGCATTTCTTGGTCCTCTGAACCATGAAAGCATTTCATTCTTGGTCCTCTGAACCATGAAAGCATTTCATTCTTGGTTCTCCGAACCTGTGCCATGGCCGGATGAGCCCATGCATCGTCGTCGAACCCGGCCGCCCATGAGAAAGAATTGAGAGAGAGAGGCCGGGCAGCGCTGCAGCCCCCGATGGCCCCGATCCTGAAGGCGGTGCCAACAGGAAAGGATGGGGTGAGAAACCGGCCGGCGGCAGAACAGGCAGGAGCAGTCCTGATTCAGTGCTCGGTATGATTCCCCTAATGATGGCAGCTGCTGCAGCGTCGTCGAATTCATTCAGCGGTTCAGCCCTTTTCCGAGGATTCATAAAACCAATCAATCAATACAACTATATATATATAGAATCAGAAATGGGTCCATTCCTATATTTATTTATTTATTCATATATATATATATATATATATATATATATATAAACCGTACGTGATGAATATGTACTGTGTATATATTCCATCTGCCCATCTGGAATCCTCGGGATTTTATATCTAGTACAGTAATTCAGTTTGAACAACTGAAATACTGAAGGTATTCTAGTGTCCTCCGTCCTCAGATCAGAGAGAGCGAGAGCGAGAGAGAGAGAGAGAGAGAGAGAGACAGGCATGCGGGGATTCTTGTGAATTCACTTCATCCTCAGCCTCAGCCACAGTAACTGCATCGGTGGCCGTGGTGCTTATCGCTGGGCTAGAACTAGAAGCAGTAGAAAGCTTTTCATTTTGCCGCAGGCAGTGCAGCGGGCCGCACCATAAATACGCGCGTGCATGGGCTGCCCAACCTCCACCTGCCCGCTGCTTGAATGCGGTTGATGAGGGCCTGCATCTCAGCATCTGCATCCGCGTTCGTTCCATTTCGTTTGCAATGGAAGGATGATTGGGAGATGCAACCGGCACCGGCCTTCGGCCCCTGATGAATGGCTCAATCCATATCGTCCTTGCCGCAGTCTTTTGCTCTGCCAATGGCGACGCTGCATGCATGCTAGTTACCCCCATATCTACCTGCATGCTCGTGTCAATTTGCTCACTGTGGCCGCCGGAGGACCAGCAGATCCATCGCCGGTCTCCCGGGCCGTCTCCGCTACCCGAACATACTAGGACAACTCTAGACTGACAGTTGTTGGGTCTGGAATTTGTTCTAAACCAATCAGGACAAGGCTTGGTAATTAAGAATGGCTATTCAGACGCCACATATGCTAGCTTTGAGCAATCAAGCCCATTATATTGCAGGCCGTCATTGATAGAGAATGTGGAGTGAATCGTGTCAGGGCCACAGTGTCAATTTCAACAACGGAGGATCAGCTAGCTAGCGTTTCATCGTCTCTTTGCATTGGTCCCTCTCCCACCCAAGCATGCCATCTTTGCATTTCCTATGCCTCCGGACGCGCGTACGAAATGGGCCACCAGCCGGCCGGTTAAATAATGTTGGGTACTTGGTATATATACTTGGGACAGTAGTACCGCAGTAGAAGTAATAGCAGCCTGGTACCTGATTCCTGTGTTCTTCTTTGATTCCGTGTTTGGATCCAGCAGCATACTGGTAGTAGAACACATGGTTAGATATGATTGTGGAGGCTAGATGGTGGGAGAGTGGTGCTTAGATACGATACGATACGACCCAAACTGGTCGTCCTTTGCTACCTCCTCTGGATGGATATACAGTATGATCTTACTTATTACCATGTCCTCGGATGCAAGGCATTATTGGAGAGCAACGGGGTAGAGAACACATGCTACCTTAATTGCGCCAAGCTTTATCAGTTTCCATGTTCAGAGGGTTGGCGTTTCATTCGAGGACGATGAATGTGGCATCGTTCCACAATCCACACATCCAAAGGGTATGTTTACGGATAAAATGGTCTGAGATAAATCTCGTTTCGTCCCGTCCTCATTTCTATACTTGACCACTTGATCCGTTCAAATTCCTATTGACGGTTATCTTCACAATTTTCCCCCTTCATTTTCTCTTTTTTTTCTGGCAACCTAAAAATGGGACGGAAACAACCCTGTTCGTTTGGCTTATCAGCCACTAAACAGTGTTTCTCTCTCACTAAGAAAACAGTGGCCACCAAAACAACCAAACGAACAGGTCGGTGACTGTTTTTTTTTTTGTTGCCATTTTTATTTTTTGCCAAGATCACTTTTATCTGCATAGGAGATTCCATTTTATGAACTAGTACAATGATACAACACAGTTCGTCATGCCACACCATGGTAGACTGATAGTTGGTTTGCTGTCTTTATGGACTTATTATGCTTTACACTATGGATTAGAACTAATTATGTGTGGTCAGTGTTGTCATGTCTTTGTTCTACATGTCATTGTTTCCGTATTTTCCATTCTCATATTCTGTATCCCGACCGTTATCAACACATTCCGTTCGAAATGATACGTTTTTTATTTCCGGTGAATCCCGTTACCGTTTCTCTAGCCTTCTCGATTTTGATTTTGTTTTTGTATAAAAAATAAAACTGAAAACGAGAAAGGGTTTGTCTCGATTGATTCCCGTTCATTTTCATCTCTAGGTAGGATGCATCACCTAATTTGTATTTGGCTACTTTCGTCACATTGTTTTGATGTTGTTCCCTCTTTTCGTAAGATCAAGAAAGAGGAAAAGCCCGTCGCTCAATCCTCATCACAACATGAAAAGCCTGACAAAAATAAAACCTTCCTGCTTTCCCCTGTACTAGCACCAAACTGCCAAGAAAAGGCTCGTACCTACCTCCTCAATCACAAATTATAAGTATCTCAAAGTTTGACCAAATTTATATAATAATATAAGAGTTAAATGCACCGTAAGTCCATTAATTTTTGGTGGTGTGTCATCTAGGTCCATCAATTTTTAAATTGCATTTTTTGGTCCATTAACTTTTGGTGGTGTGTCATCGAGGTCCATCAACTTTCAAACTGTATTTTTGGGTCCATTAACTTTTGGTGATGTGTCATTCAGGTGCATCAACTTCTAAATTATATTTTTAGGTCCATAAACTTTTTAACTAATTCACCGTAGATCCATAACCCCTTTAATTAATGAATAGATCTGACATGACATACCACTAGGGGCGGAGCTAGAGAAATTTGGAGGGGGGGTGGGGCCATAGATAATGCATGTAACGACTGATCACAAGTGTAGTGTATTTTTCCATAACGGTGGTGTGTCTTTTGCATGGTGATCTGATACATTAGAATGCCCCATATATAAAAGTGTTATGAAGTTGCAGTTGCGCCTAGTTTTTTCTTCCTGTCCTTATAGGGATGGTGCTTGCACCAATTTTAGTGTATCGCACAAACTAATATATGTGCACTTGTTATAGATTTAGTGTGCATCCTTTTGTAGCTCCATCAATTTCCTCACATTTCAATCAGGAATTAGATCTCTTTATTCTCTTAGATTAAAAACGGCTGAACAAATAAGCAACATAAACCAATTTATTTGCTTCATTGCTTTGGTAAATATCAATTACCAAATCTCAGTGAAAGAATTAAAAAAAAAGCATAATCCTAGAATTTAGACAGACCTACCTTGAAAGTAAGAACCACAAAATTGATAACAATTTTGATGCTCATACTGATGCAAATTGGATGAGTAGAGAACCATTGAAGTTGCTTACTTTAACTTTTGAACAATGAATAGAATAGAGAAGAGCATGGCCAAGGCAACCTACGGGTGGAGACTACCTATGGGTGGAATAGAATAGAATAGAGAAGAGCATAGCCTCCTGGCCAGCGCACAACAGTGCCCACTGCCCATATCCTGCCGCGGTTGACAAGGGGCCAAGGGGGAGAGAACCGGCTCGCGGAAATGAAGAAGGTTGTGGCAGGGGAGTCGAAGTGACGGCCGAGCTGCGACAATTCCGTGTGGACGGGAGCTTAGCTGATCTTGGGTTGTTTTGTTTATGTTTTGTTATTCTTTTGACTTATTTTCTATTTAAGTTATTTATTTATATATATATATTTGTATTATATTATTATTTATTTTGTATTTTCATTTTTCCCTATGCATCACGTTGGCACTGTGGCAGCCACCGTTAGATATATTTGTTAATCGAAAGAGTATGGACCTACGGTGAATCAGTTAAAAAGTTTATGGACCTAAAAGTACAATTTAGAAGTTGATGAATCTGAATGACATATCACCAAAAGTTAATGGACCCAAAAATACAGTTTCAAAGTTGATGGACCTGGATGGCACACCACCAAAAGCTAATGTACCCAAAAATGCACTTTAAAAATTGATAGACCTAGATGACACACCACCAAAAGTTAATGGACCTACGGTGCATTTAACTCATAATATAATACTCACTTCATCCTAAATTGTAAGTCATTCCAAAAATCTTGGAGAGTCAAAGTTTCTCAATTTTGACCAAACTTATATAACAATATAATAATATTTATGATATCAAATAAGTATTATTAGATTCGTTATCAATTATATTTTCATAGTATACCTATTTGATGTTATAAATCTTTATAGTTTTGTCTATAATTCTTGGTCAAACTTGAGATGCTTTGACTCTCCAAGATTCTTGGAATGACTTACAATTTAGGATGAAGGGAGTAACATTTATGATGTCAACTAACACTATTATAGGATTTCTTTTCCGTGACGGTTAAAATAGATTAACCGTGACGGTTTTCCCAACCGCCACGGATCAAATGTCACGGTTAATAGCTTTAACCGAGACGGTTACCTTTTATAGGAACCGTCTCTGTTAATGGATATTAACCGTGACGGTTTCTTATATCAACCGCCATGGTCAATATTTTTCAGTAACAAAAAAATATTTTTAAAATTTTAAATTGAATTTTAAATCATTTACGAATATTCAAGCACAAATAATAAACAGATATATTACATGAATATGTCATCTTGTTCCAAAAGAATCCATGTCACAAAGTTCATATATTACAACAAGTACATTACGACATACACAAAAGCATGTCCACCAGTTCATTAAACAAGTTCATTACAACAAGTTCATCTAATCGAAGATGCCCGACAGCTTGTAGTCAGTCATGTTTAAACCGCTGGTTCTCCAAGTGGATAGCGCATGGTACTTTGGTAATACCGCTAGCGTATTGCCCAAGTAGAAGATTCTTCCACTAACTTCAGCACATTCATCGGTGACAAACTTACAAATATCGGCTATTGTTCGAGTGATGGTCTTTTCACCCACTTTTTCCCGCTGCCACCAATTCTCACTTTTCTTAAGCTGCCGCGAGCTTTGGCTGAACTTCTCGCATCTCCTGAGGTACTCACATAGTATCTACACAAGAGAAAGAGTTTATCCTGATTGATTCCCATTCATTTTATCTCTAGGTAGGATGCATCACCTAATTTGTATTTGGATACTTTCGTCATATTGTTTTGCTATTGTTCCCTCTTTTCATAAGATCTAGAAAGAGGATTGATTAGCCCGTCGCACAATCCTCATCATAACACGAAAAGCCTGACAAAAAAAAACCTCCCTGTTTCCCCCTATACTAGCACCAAATTGTCAAGAAAAGGCCCGTACCTACTACTTAGCAAATAACAATAGCGATGGGTAATAGATGGTTCCCCTAGCTGCCGATTAGTGGCGATAGAGAAAATAAAACTAAAGGGGGGTGTATTTGCCCTATGGATACATAGATATATTTCTTGAAATATGCATATGTGGTGAAATTTTAACCAAATTCATTGATTTATCATATTTTTGGGTGCATGTGCATTACCTAAGTATAGTGCAGATTCGCCACTGCCCCCAATTAATAAGTGCGAACGATTGTACGTTACGGAGATGTCAAACTGATTTCAAGAAGACTTATGAAATGCTATGAGAAGAACACTCTCAATGGTCACACACGCTCTTCTCCTGGAGGTCCTCATGCCCACACGTTTCTCGAGAGAGGCACAGGCAATCCATGTGAATATTAGGGGATCCACATGTGAAAGGTAAAGCTAAGATTAACGTTTTTTTTAATTCTTCCTAACGCATCCCTCTGATGAAAAATAACTTCATCTATAGAGTTGTTTTGAAGAAAAAAATATGTGGCAAAAAAAAACAGGCCCTTTAGTATCTAACTAAAAAATAACTTCCATGTGAATTTACAGGCCTAAACAACGTGACACACGATGAGTAGTGTACCGGTAACTCACTTTCCCCCGATCAACATCAACCCGTTGGGCCGGTCCACGCGCGCGCGCATCGCATGCATTCCAGCCGGCCGGCCCAGACCAGACGTACGTGGGTCGTGCGTGCGACGCATGCAGGTGCAGCAGCTTTGCACTGCACCCATCTCAATCTCATGGGCAACACACGCCGAACGCAACGCGAACGCCCCCGCCTCACCCGCATCGCATGCTACGCCCCTGCTCCCTGCGCCGCGCCGCGCCGCGCCGCGCCGCTTGACCCCAGGTCAGGTCGTCAAACCCCCTGCCTGCGCTGCGCTGCGCCGCGCCGTCATAACTTCCGTCTCGGTGTTTTTTTGCTAGTACTACTAACCACTCACTGCTCCATTTACTCCCTCGTATCCACCCCCTGCTTCCCGCTCATAAAACTCGCCACCCCCGGCACCACCAGCAGCAGCAGCAGCAGAGCAAGCGCAGCGCGGAGGACAGCACCCCGGCCCGGCATACCAGCCACTCTTCTCGCGTGAACCTGCTCTGCCAGGACGAGGAGAGAGAGAGAGAGAGAGAGAGACGATAGCTGCTTCTTGCGGGCAAGGGGAACGTGTAGCGAGCTGCACGATGGCGAGGAAGGGGGCAGTGGCCGGGATGGGGAGGGAGGAGGCGGCGGTGGTGGCGGCGGAGCTGGAGGACTCGGCGGAGGGGAAGGCGGCGGCGGCCGTGCTGAGCCCGCTGAGCGAGACGCTGTGGCGCGACAGGGCGGCGGCGGGCGGGGTCGTCCTCGGGGACGTGTCGGCGCGCCTGGCGTGGCGGGACCTCACCGTCACCGTCGCGCTGGGCACCGGCGACACGCAGGCCGTGCTGCAGGGCCTCACGGGCCACGCCGAGCCCGGCACCATCACCGCGCTCATGGGCCCGTCGGGCTCCGGCAAGTCCACGCTGCTCGACGCGCTCGCCGGACGCCTCGCCGCCAACGCCTTCCTCGACGGCACCGTCCTCCTCAACGGCCGCAAGGCCAACCTCTCCTTCGGCGCCGCGGTACGTTACGTTACGTACGCTGTCGTCTCGTCGTGTCGTGTCATCAGTTCATCACACTGCCTTGTCACAATGTCTCCTCGTCGTCTTCCCACAAGTCAGAGTTTTAGATCTTTCGTGCTGTTTATTTACATACATTAATTACACTTGTGGATCGAACAATTTTTATGTATGGCGTTAGCTCTAGTGAACTATGTAGATGAAAAAAAAATAAAGAATGGTTTTCAAATGGTTAAGTTGTTGTTGTTTGCATACAAAAATGATTGAGTCGTTTCAGATTTTCTTTTATTATTATATATAAGTCAGCAGATTTTTTTTCTCAAGTCCAAATCACATTTGTGAACACTGGATTTTGCTTATATCAGTATTTCCTTCTTCTTTTTTTTTGGTCGTTTATAAGTTTTGTTCATCTAATGAAATGGACAGTCTTTTCTGCGTTTTCTGTGTGAAAAATTGAAACTGACCATGCGTCTCCCATGAACTTGGAGACTTGGATTGGATTTGTCAAAAAGTAGCGCTACTACTTGGTAGTAGTAGCACAGATCACACTTCCGTTGATGTCACACCCTTGCCCTGATGGTGTTTGCCGTCTCTTTCCACAACCCATCGGTGACCTTGAATTCTCTTTGGATCTTCCGGCGTCGCCTCACCTGATCTGAACAGCACTCTGGCCACCGGCTCGTCACTCTTGGCGCATCACGAGTCACGTGCCAGGTTTTTGTAACCTTGCCGGCTTTCGGCAGCGGCATCTGCCCATTTTCAGCATAAGATGCCATCATACCGAATAGGAGGATCTCGGCTCGGCTCCATGAAACCCTTGCAGCTGGAGCTGGGGTTGGATCGGTAGCCATCACCGGTCAAATTTTGGGCGATCTGCGTCCGCTCTGTACCCTGTCTGTTTCCTGATGGAATCATTGTGTTTTCGGGTGTGTGTTTGGTGATGGAGTTAAAACACTCACTGCCTCACTTGATCTGGTTGTTGAGGAGACGCCGTTATGTTTCCTGGAAAGGGGATTTGAGGTTTGGGGTGTTGTTCACCGGTTTCTTCAGCACTGGCCGGGCTCACCAAAACCTCATGACCTGTTAAGACCTGGGGGTATTTTCTTACTATTTGGTTATTAAAAAAACCATCATATTTTAGTCAGAAAATATACGCATGTTCTAAACACAACAGTAAAAGAATGTATAAATTAGATTGACAACAGTAAAAAATAATGATCCAAGATTCTTTGTGTGGCATGCTTCTGAATATTTGATGGATATCGTTTAAACACCTATTCACTGACGGCGGCGCCTTGCGAGCCCTAAAGCGGACCTGTGGCGCACAGGCAGCGCGGCGGGTCGTCTTGCGTTCGGCGCCTGCGTGCGGGACTCACCGTCACTCGCGCTGAGCAACCGCGACACCGGTCGCAAGGCCTCGGCCGCGAGCCGCACTTCACGCGATATGGGCCGGGGAACCCAAAAGTCAGCCTACGACAATGCTGCGGGCTCGCGCCACCGCCTTGCTCACCCATCGTCTCCTCTAACTGCGCTTTGCCCAACCTTCTTTTGTAGCGCTGTTACGTTCGCACGCGTCGTTCGTGTGCAAAATCACACGTTTCGCTTCCCATCTCCTCGTCTGCTACCCACAATTTATCTTCGACTGTTATTTACATCTTATAAATGATATCCATGATTTCGTTTACTTTTTGAATTTATTATAGAGTATAAAATTGAGTTCGACCCGGAAACATTGGCGAATCAGGTGATAGATAAAAATTATAAAGATGGTTTCAATGATTAAGTCGTTGTGTTTTTTCACAAATATTGATGTGTTTAAAAGATTTCTTTTATTTAA
Organism: Microstegium vimineum; assembly: GCA_022036555.1. Lineage (NCBI taxonomy): Eukaryota > Viridiplantae > Streptophyta > Magnoliopsida > Poales > Poaceae > Microstegium > Microstegium vimineum. The sequence goes on along the minus strand of CM039123.1, from coordinate 10,620,562 downwards.
TAAGTTACAGATTTTTTCCAAGTCAAACACATTTGTACATGATTTGCTTATATCAGGATGTTTATTCTTTATTTGGAAGTTTGTGTTTAAGAGTTGATTATAGAGGGTTTCTGAATTCTGTGAAAAATATTGAAACTGACATGCGTCCATGAACTGGATGATTGGATTTGTCAAAAGTGCACTACCTACTTGTAGTAAGCATCCACTTCCGTTGAAAATCATTTTCCTAATGATTTGCTGTCACTTTCAAACCATCTGAACTTAATTCATTAGAAATTGCAATCCTCAATCATAATCGACATCTGGCACTATTGTTTGTTTGGCCATGTACGATCCACTGATCCATTTTTGTAACCTTGCGCTTAAGCACGGCCTTCGAATCTCGTAAATCCATTCCAAGATGATATAGAAAGAGATTGTGCCTAAACTTGCAGTGAGTGGGGTGATCAACATCACTTGTCAAATTTGAGGAGATCGCAAGCGAATTCTTTGCTTGATGGATCAATTCTTTTTAGTTCAAGTTTTTTCATTTGAGTTAATACACTCATTCAAATGTATGTTAATAGTTGTTGGGAGACGCGTTAAGATTCAAACGGGCAAAAATTTGCTTTGGGTGTTGTCACAGGTATAATTCACACTCGCTCAAAAATTCTTTGGACTGTTAAAAACCATGGGCATTTTCTATTTGGTTTTCAAAAAAAAAGTATATTTTTTCCAGAAAGAACATTTCCTACTCAAAAAAACCCTTCCCTGCATAATAAAAAATTGCTAAATAAATTCGAATAAAAAGATGATCCCAGTAATTCTTTCTGCATGATTCTGACCCCTTTATCGAAACTTTCAATTAGCAACTTTAGCCATTACACCAAAATTCACACCTAACGAATTACTGTCATCTGCAATTTCAGTATGGAACACACTCATACACGCGATTGCCACTGACAGAAGGAACATCTAACTCGCCTCCGTCTGACAAATGCCAGGAGAAGCAGGCCTGGTGGAGGGCACCATCGTCGAGATGGGGCTTCAGGACGTGCCGACACGGTCGTCGGCAACTGGCACCTGAGGGGGATCAGTGGCGGTGAGAAGAGGAGGGTCAGCATCGCCTTGGAAATACTGATGAGGCCTAGGCTGCTCTTCCTGGATGAACCCACCAGTGGTCTCGATAGGTACTTATGCGCTTCTATTTCATCTCATCTCTTTTGGATCAGCCGAAGTGACTGAGCAACAACAACAACAAATCGTGGCAGTGCTTCGGCATTCTTCGTGACACAGACGCTGCGGGGTCTGGCAAGAGATGGCCGAACCGTCATAGCATCGGTCCATCAGCCGAGCAGTGAGGTTTTCTTGTTTTTTGACTGTCTCTATCTTCTATCAGGGGAAAAACAGTCTACTTTGGCAAGGCCTCTGAGGCTTGTGAGGTAGTAACAAATATATGAGATTGCTCATCTGTGTTTCTAACTATGTTTCTGCTGACACCAATTTGGCATTGAATCATCTGTGTCTATTGTGCATGAGAGCAGTTCTTCGCCCAAGCTGGTTTCCCATGCCCGCCGATGCGCAACCCATCGGATCATTTCCTGAGGTGCATAAACTCAGATTTTGACAAGGTGAAGGCAACTCTGAAAGGGTCGATGAAGACGAGGGTGAGTCGAATTTTATCACCTCCTTAGTATTTGTTGTAGCTTGTAGCATGATGGTGTCATGTCTTGACTGAATTTTTTGACTCTTTTTTCACATATGTAGTTTGAAAGATCTGATGATCCGCTCGAGAAGATCACAACTTCGGAAGCCATGAGGAGGCTGATCAGCTACTACCAACACTCACAGTACTATATCAATGCGCAACAGAAAGTAGATGAGACGGCCAGGCTCGTAAGTAGAGTACTTGCTAATTTTCTTCAATTCCCGATTTCTAATACAGTAGAATTGAAAGGATCCATCATGTGGTTTGTCCTCACAGAAAGGAACAGTGCTGGATTCAGGAGGGAGCCAAGCTAGCTTTCTGATGCAGGCATTCACGCTCACGAAGCGATCCTTCGTCAACATGTCAAGGGATTTTGGATACTACTGGTTGAGGCTTATTATCTACATTGTTGTGACACTTTGCATCGGGACTATATACTTCAATGTTGGAACCGGATACAGCTCTATTCTGGTAAGAGCTGTGTGTGTACCGTTGATTCTTACATTTCTCCACTTCCATAACATCTTATATAGGCACTGAATTGTATCTACTTGTTCTGAACTTTAAACCTGATGTCGGACGTGATTGGGTTAAACTGATGAAAACTATATATTAGGCCCGGGGTGCTGCGCTTCCTTCATCTTTGGCTTCGTCACATTCATGTCGATCGGAGGGTTTCCATCTTTCGTGGAGGACATGAAGGTCTTTCAAAGGGAGAGGCTCAACGGGCACTATGGTGTGCTGCGTTTGTCATCAGCAACACAGTCTCAGCGATGCCGTTCCTGATCCTCATCACCTTCGTGTCGGGCACGCTGTGCTACTTCATGGTGCGCCTGCACCCGGGCTTCATGCACTACCTGTTCTTCGTGCTGGCACTCTACGCCAGCGTCACCGTCGTGGAGAGCCTGATGATGGCCATTGCCAGCGTGATCCCAACTTCCTCATGGGCATCATTATCGGTGCAGGGATTCAGGTAAACTGAACATCCGTTCCAGCATGCAGCTTGGTACCCTCCATCATCTGCCAGTGCCACACAACTGTTTTTTATATATAGGAAAAGAAAGAAAAACTCTGTGCATCCGAACGTACTGGGATTAATTCTGACACTGTGCATGGAACCGCACACCATAATGCTGATGCTTATATTCTCTTCCGATGATAACAACCCACATTTAATGGGTAACATAACAATCGTTTTGAAATGGACAGGGGATATTCATGCTGGTGTCAGGTTACTTCAGACTTCCGCATGACATCCCGAAGCCCTTCTGGAGGTACCCTATGTCCTACGTCAGCTTCCACTACTGGGCATTGCAGGTAAAAATTGGATCACAGTGACTGTCAAAACTCAGTTCAAGAATAAAAAGTGTTAATCTGTAATTGCAGGGCCAGTACCAGAACGACCTGAAGGGTCTGCTGTTCGACAACCAGGACGACGAGCTGCCCAAGATCCCCGGGGAGTTCATCCTGGAGAACGTGTTCCAGATCGACGTGAACCGGTCCAAGTGGCTGGACCTGGCCGTGCTGTTCAGCATGATCGTCATCTACCGCCTGCTCTTCTTCGTGATGATCAAGATCAGCGAGGACGTGACCCCCTGGGTGCGCGGCTACATCGCGCGGCGGCGGGTGCAGAACCGGCGGCAGCGCAAGGCGGAGCTGGCCACCCGAACGCCGTCGCTCCGCGGCTACGTCGTCGACGCCGCCAGCCTGCCGGCTGATCACCCGTGATGCCACACAAAGGCTAAGGCTAAGGCTAAACCGGAACTGATAACAGTATGGTAGTACTGCAATATGAATGTGTTAAGTTGTCATATTGTACTAGCTAGTAGCAACCGCTTAAGCTGTAATGGAGTGTTGTTTCATGCACTGCTAAAATGTATGTAAATCACCAGCTTGATGCAAGTTTTCCACTTATAAACTGGCCCACCTACCTGCCTCCCAAAGGAAAAGGGTGTCATGGATTTAGAGAGATTCACAAGAGCTTTGAGATTGAGATGGCTATGGTTCTAAGTGGAAACAAAAGGAAAGAGCGCGCATGGACAAACGTGGAAGTCCCATGCGACAAGACTGATCATGAGAGTTTCAATGCATCAACTGTGATAAATATTGGCAATGAAAAAACAGCTTATTTGTTTTGGATTTCCTCATGGATTAATGGCGCTTCGGCAAAAATAATCGCGCCTAAATTGTTTCAGAAGACGCATAGGAAGAAGATTTTAGTGCAAAAGGCTCTAGAAAATAACAGATGGATTGACCACATATATCCTCCAATTTCACATGTAGAGGTCTCTGAGTTTGTCGACATTTGGGAGGCCATCAAGGATACGCAGTTGATCAACAATGTGAAAGACGATATAAGATGGCGTTGGACAGAAAGTGGAGAATAGTACACTACAAAAAGTGCTTATGAAATTCAGTTCCAGGGTTCCTTTTTCAAACTCAGAATTTGCTCTTTTTTTATCGTGTATGATAAAATCCACGACAAAACTTTTGCCGCCCTTTCGGAAAAAATACAAGTTTTCTCTGTTATTCTTGGGCTGCTGCGATCTGCGAGTGCGAGCATCTCACGATACAGAGACCACGGTGAACAATCAAATCTCTCATGTGCATGATGCCAAATCAAGAGGAGGGTAGTGGTAGTGGTAGCGGTGGGGTGTGAAAACTGAACAATGCTATAAATGGCAACATTGCACAGGCAGCTCCTGTACTGGAGGAGATTTCGCCGATGGGAAGGGATGGATCTCGCTCGCCGTCGCCGGGGCACCACGTACGCAGACTGTGCAGTTTACGACAAGAACAGCGTAGGTAGGCAAGGACACCGGATGGTTATGGACATTATGGGCCAAACTGTTCGCCACTATGGGCAATTCATTCATTACTGCTACTGATCTGAATGGCCTCCTGCTGTCACAGAGCGATCAAAGCCAGACGTAACCAGATCAGGAATGATGGGCTCATCGTTATCATCAATCAGTTACTAGCAAGCAGTAATAAGCATGCATGTATTCGCTGACAAATGCTTGGAGCTGTGACCATGAAGGAGTTATTGCAGTGGGCAGCAGTGCTACAAAAATACCGCAGCCAATTCGGAAACAGTGTGCATGAAAATATCTTGCCATTGTAATACAGGCCGAGGATGGACCTTACTCAGCTATGGCCTATGGCAATGGCATCATAGTACCTTTTGCTGCATTATTAACAAGTACGTAAGTAAAGGGGGAGACAGGAGAACGAGCTCTCCCCGCCTCGGCACGGCAGTCCGGGATTCAATTTGCAGCCGGCCGGCGCCTCTCCGCGCTCGCCGCAACGGCATGCCATGCCGTGTGGGGATCCGTCGACAGGAGGCGCCTAGAGTTGGTGTGCAATTACTTGCAGAATAACTGAATCGTGCGATGTTGTCTCAGTCAACTGAACCGCAAATGCAGTGTCTGGGATTTGTCAGGTCAGGAAATGAAAGGGGGAGGGGGGAGAATTAATGGTACCACCTTTTTAATTTTTTGGGAAGTCTGAGGTTTTCTTATAATTGCACTGTCTGTTCCTTCGTGGTCATAAACACTGGCTAGTTTAATGGAACAAAACATGCATGGCTTTTGTCAGATATCCTGCCTTTTTCAGATGAAAATACTAACTAGTCGTTTTACTAAAATTTAGCTTATTTTGAATGTTTACGTTGATTTATTGTGATAGAAAAATATTGTTCGTTCGCTAAAAAGTAATACTGAAGTAGTGATGACGAATACAGCCAAGACGTTGTAACTATGGTAACTATCGGATTAGGATCTCTACTGTGTCCAGAGAGAGAGAGAAAGGAGAGAGATAAGAGGTGATGGCGCTGAAGATGGATGGAAGCTGCCATGTTCGTCAACAGGGAGAGATAATGCAAGCTGAAGCTGAACAAGCGTCACTCAACTCGGGGCCATTAACTGGCTGCAGTACCCGCAAACATAAGCCAGCTTTGCTCTTGCTCGCAATTAAGCTTGCACGCAAAGAAGGTTGAGAAGAAATTGGATTCTGTTTTGATTGAGAGACACCGACATTCTCCATATGAGCAGGGAGTTAGGTTGCGTTCGGTGTGAGCTGAATGATTGATGTGATTTGAGGTGCTACGGCAGTTCCAGTGGAGTCGGTCGCGGTCGTTGTTGAGGTTTGCAATTACAACTTGCAAGGCTGCTCCATTCCTGACCAAGTACTGTAGTACTTTGGTAGACAGAAAAAAAAATTCTCCTACCATTTTTACTCTAAATTTGATCATTTATTTTTTTAAAAAAATTATATAAACATAGTCAAATTTAAGTTATTCTTATAGACCATTTATTAAATAAATAAGTCATAATAAAAAATAATATTTTATACAAAAATTTAAATAAAATGATAGTCAAACTCAAGGTTAAAAAAGTTAAACATACTATAATTTAAAATGAAGAGAATAGAAAATAATGTGCAAAATTCAAAATAGTTTTGTTTCCGAACGTACCGAAGCATGCGTGTTTAGAGAAATGGAGTGTTTATTTGTTACTTATTTTATTCTAAACCGTAAACCGTAAGATTTCTTATTTTTCTATAAACAGTAAAATCTAGATATAATGTACCCTATCGTATAGTCGATGATACAAATATAAAGAGATTCATTCAATGTAGTGTATTATTACATAAACCTTATGTTTCGTGTGCTATCCATCTAATTCCATGTACACGAATACGCTGATCCTTTCGTAGGAGTAAATAGTTTCGACACTTCCCCGTGCCACTGCCACATAAGCCACACAACCTTGTTTTGCAATTTGTGTCCTCCTAACTGACCGATAGTCAAAAACACGTTCTTTTACCATAACATATTTCATATATTCACTAAAAACCCTCTCAAAATAGATCCCTCAATAATGCCACAATGACCATGCTTTGTTGGTCATAGCTCTCACTGGCCATAGATGTGCATGTCGTGAGTGTAATGTTTGCATTGTCGAATAGCTAGCAGGTGGTAGAGCTAGAGTGTTTAAGAGTATCTACAAAAGTCTTTTTGAAATTATTCTCTAAATCGAGTCATCTGAGTAAAATTCCTTTTTCTATATTTTTGTATTCTCCAACAACTTTTGTATATCACATAGGCAGTTTAGAAAGTCATTCTTGCTCTATATCTTTGACTAACAAGAAATCCAAAATAGATCATATCTATATTTGTATATCCAATTAAAAAGGTTGTTAGAGGGCAATTTCTTTTACAAAATCCCTATTCTCAAAATTAGAAAAAGATATAGAGAGTCTCTTGAACATGCTCTAAAAGAATTGTAGTAATAATTTCTCCGCAAGCAAATTGGAGAAGTCAGTAAAGATATGTTTCCTGCTTAAGCCCTTCTAGAGAGAGGACTGAAGTCTTGTAAGAAAAAGCATGACAAAAAGAACTTCTTTCAAAATAAAAATACTCCCTTCGTTTCTATACATATATAGATATAGTTTTAGGTTAATAAATATATTTTTAAATTTGATCAAGTTTATAGAAAATATTATCAATATTTATGTCTCCGATTAAATTTATTTAAAATTATATTCAATAACTAATATAATATTAATCATTTAATATTATTATCTTTATGTTACTAATTCTTTATATAAGTTTAATCAAAGTTCAATTATTTGACCTATGAGGAAACTGAAAGTTAGAAGTATGTATTACCCCGAGCACTGGCCGAAGCAGGCCGAAACCCAGCCCGAGAACGGAGAAAGAAAAACTTGAAACCCTAGCTATGCTGCAGATCCGCCTGAGCAAGATTGGCTCGTCGGACTCCGGCGCTGCCGCCACCGGCTCGGCAGCCGCCGCCGGTGCCTCCGCCGCGGTAGGGGCGGCTGCGGCGCTGGGTGGCGGCATCCCGGAATCGGTCACCGTGGCATGCCCCGACCACCTGGTGATAGCGGACCTCCCCGTCGCGAAGAGCCTCGGTGCCGTCACGACCTCCGCTGCCGCCGCCACGCGCGCCATCGGCCGTCGCTCCCGTCGTCCGCTCGGGGAGCGCGTCCACATCTGCTCCCGCTGCGAGTTCCCCATCGCCATCTACGGCCGCCTCGTACGGACATGCTAAACCCTATTTTTTTTTATGCGGCTATCAAACCGCGAACTTGTTCAGCTCGTTTTGCTGCTAAGGGAATTAGAGGTTTAGTAAACTGCGTGTTGCTTAGCCATTTACCGCCACCAACTGTATCCTTCCTCTGTTAATGTCATAAGTGAAAATGGGGCAGCGGATGTGCATCATCTTTGTTTTATGCTGACAAAAATACCAACGCATATAATTTGTAGTAGCTCTGTGGGAATGGCTATTGCCTCTGTGTTCTAGTGATTCCATTGTAAGGAGAGCCAATTTTTCTTGTTTTGTTCATGGCAAGCAGCCAAGGGAAGCTAAGATCTATGGATCACACAGGATTTGCTTGTTGGTGGTACTAACCTAAGGACTACTCACAGTTTCACCTCGATTGCATCATGAAATAAGCTTCTGGCTTCAGTTGCTTTAGTTGCTATACTGTGGTTTTAAGTCATATCTAGTTTATTTGTTGCCTTTTTTTTTGTTTGGTTGAAGTACTTCATAACCAAGGTAAACGGACTTATCATACATAAACTGTGTAGCACAAATACAGGATACACGGATATGCCATCCCCCCCCAAAAAAAGTTGATATAAGGATAGGTTTTTTGTGTATATAAACTTTTAAATAAATTATAGGACACATTGAAATTTTAAAAGCTAATAGTAATAGCAAATCAAGCACCACCGAAACTCCATTATCAAATTCTTCTAATGACTTGCAAAAGCAAGATAAGAATGTATGTTTTATATTGTAAGATACGAAGTCCCTACTGATAGCAAATCAAGTACACCTTTGAGGCTCAGAGGAAATCGATGCAGTTCCTTACATGATAGTTGATATCTCGACAACTAGGAAGTGCAGCTAGCAACTCATGCTGTTTCTTCATCTTCACGTGTTTCATCCCCAATTATTGCTGCCATCTAATCAGTCTTGGAAAAATCAAGCAAGAAGAACACTAGATCAGCTATCAGTAGCACTGATTGATTCTATTAGCTCGCTAGCAGCTACTGGGTTCAGGGAAGGTCAAGGGAGGAGACGGAGAGTAAGAAACTGACCACCTAGTTGCTGCTGATCTGATGTGCCACCATGGGTGCGCATGTTGCGTGGTTGCATTCGGGCAAGCTTGTGGGTAGTGTGTGTCACTGGCTTGCCGCAGCTGTCGCTGTGGGCATAGTTAGCGGGGAGGAAAGGAACTCACCTCACTGTTGCTAGCCACCAGGGGTCACCACTCACTGCTGGAGTTGGGTGACAGGGAGGTGGTGCAGCTGTGTGCCCACGTGTGTTGCTGTGGCGTCCAGGTCAGGGAATGACCTGAGCGAGTAGCAATTGCCTTCAAATACTGATCTGTTTACTGGGGTGGGCCATACCCAACAGAAGAATGGATGGGCTGATATGTATAAGCCCAAGTGTCCGATGTTTGTATATTTATTTTTATTCTGATAGTCCAGGGATACTTATCGTGGCTGCATCATGCTCGTGTCCATATCAGATACGTATCCAATACAGGATATGAGGGTGTTCTTGCATATTCGTGCTACATACATAGTATGTAATAGTCTGAGTTATATTTTTAAATGTGTTGTTTTGGTAATATTCTGAATTTTATGTTCCTGTGGTTTTACCTGTTCCCTGAATAAGTGCTACATGTGGCCATTCACTCTATAGTTTCTTTTCTGATAATATAAACAGTTAGACCCTATAGTAATGTGATTACCTTTATACTTGGTTTCAGATCCCTTGTGAACATGCTTTCTGTTTAACCTGTGCAAGAAGTGATTCCAGCTGCTATCTGTAAGCATTCTAACTCCCAAGTTTCTCTAACTTACTATTATCTTGTTGTCACCTTGGTTCATGGTAGGTAGCTGTTGGCACTAGTTCCTAGTGCCCAGGTGAGCAGCACCTGCTCTCCTTCCTTCTCCCTCTCCCCTGCTCCAAGGTAGAAGAAGAGCTTTGAGCTCTCAGCACACACACACACACTTGTTCTCTGCGTTGGCAGAGAACAGAACACTGAATATGGTGGCAATGAAGCTGCCTTTTCCATTGCAATTGAGTAAGTTATATACACAATACATGTACCATACAAGGTACACTACTACCTACTCCTTGTACTCCTAGTACATGGCTTAGATCAGCCACAAAGTCCTCCTAGTACCAGCCATACTAGCTGATGTACCTCTAACTACTCTTGTACCTAGTCAGTACTAAGGAATGGCCTATTGCCATCATCTCTGTACCTCTGTCAGCAGGGCTGACCGAGAGCAAAAGGGTAGGAGTGATCAGCAGAAGTTTAAGTCTTACAATTCTTCCCCTAATCTGCTGCTGAGTCATGCCTTGACCTTTACCATCCCAATCAACTTCCTCAGTTCAGAGAACCTGAGTCTTCCAAGCGATTTGGTGAGGATATCTGCAAGCTGCTTCCCAGACTCAACAAATTCGATGTTGATCTGCCCTTCTTCCACGCAATCCCGAAGGAAATGGAACTTCACGTCGATGTGCTTGCTTCGATCATGAAGAACTGGGTTTTTGGCCAATGCAATGGTTGGCTGGTTGTCCACCTTGAGCGCAGGTGGATAAACTTCGGCGCCGGTGAGCTCTTCCATCAACCGACGCAGCCACACCACTTGGCATGCTGCGGTGGCCGCTGCTACGTACTCTGCTTCGCAAGTCGACAGCGCCACCATCTTCTGCTTCAGGGACTGCCATGCGATCGGCGACGAGCCGAGGAAGACAAGCACACCAGAGGTGCTCCTCCGCCCGTCAATGTCCCCGGCCATGTCCGCGTCGCTGTACGCCGTGATCCCTGGTTTCCCGCCTTTGGGCGGAGTCTCGCTGAACGCCGTCAGCTGGAGGCCGCCGCGCTTGGGGAAGATGATCCCCATCTCCACCGAGCCCTGGACGTAGCGTAGCAACCGCTTGACCGCCGTCCAGTGGTCCTCTCTTGGATCCTTCATGAACCGGCTCACATAGCCCACCGCGAACGCGATGTCCGGCCGGGTGTGAGTGAGCCAACGCAGCCCGCCGACGATACTCCGGTAGAGCGTCGCGTCCACCTTCGCCGCCGTGCTCTCCTTGGAGAGCTTGATGCGCTCCATCGGCGTGGCCACCGTCTTGCAGCCCGCCATGCCTGCCCACTCCAGCAGCTTCTGCGCGTAGGCACGCTGGCCGAGCCTGATGGCGTCCGTGCTCTGCTTCACCTCGATGCCGAGGTAGTAGGACAGAGCACCCAGGTCGCTCATCTTGAACTTTGCCGCCATTTCTTCCTTGAACTTGGCGATGTCCTGTGCGCGCGCTCCGGTGACGATGAGGTCGTCCACGTACACTCCGACGATGAGGTGCTCCTTCCCCCGTCGACGGGTGTACAGAGCGTGCTCCGTTGCGCACCGTGTGAACCCGAGCTCCGCCATGGTGGCGTCGAGCTTGGCGTTCCACGCCCGCGGAGCTTGGCGCAGCCCGTAGAGCGCCTTGCGCAGGCGCAGAACCTTGCGCTCTGCTCCTTTGATGACGAAGCCTGGCGCCTGCATGACGAAGACCGTCTCCGCCAGGTCGCCGTTGAGGAAGGCCGTCTTGACGTCGAGGTGGTGGACCTGCCAGTCCTTGGCCGCTGCGAACGCGAGGAGGAGTCGCACCGACTCCATGCGCGCCATCGGCGCGAAGACTTCCTCGAAGTCGATCCCCTCGCGCTGGACAAAGCCGCGGGCAACGAGCCGCGCCTTGTGCTTCACCACTGCGCCGCGCTCGTCCCGCTTCACCTTGAAGACCCACTTGAGTCCGATCGGGCGGCATCCCGCCGGCGGATCGACCAAGTCCCAGGTCTTGTCCTCGATAGCCTTCATCTCCTCCAGCATCGCCTGCCACCACGCCGCGTCACGCTCCGCGATGGCAAACGTGGCTGGCTCCTCTGCACTCATCAGCATGAGGTGGGGGTCGTCGCCGTCGAGCACCCTGGATGCCAGCCCGGGCACCGCTCCCGCGCCCACGACGTCGTTCATGCGGCGGAACCGCATCTCTTCCCCTTCATGGAATGCATCCACAAACTCCGAGATGTTAAGGGTGGGGTAGCATACTCGATTGTCGACGTAGGCGTTCCCGGTGGTAGCGACACAGGCTGCTCCGGCGATCCTGGGGCCTCCTCAGCTGGACTAGGTGGCTCCCACCCCTCTGCCGCCGCTGGTTCACCTGCCTCGGCCTCCTGCGGTGCTTCCCCCATCGGTGGCGCCTGCACCGCCTCGCCATGGCCCTGGACCACCAGTTGTTCGACCACGAACGAATCCCAGAGCCCGCCTCCTTCTTCCACCTCTGGCCGATCCACTTCCATGACGCAACCTCGTTGAAGACAACGTCCCGGGACACCACCACCTTGCCACCGACTGGATCGTAGAGGCGATATGCCTTTGATCCGTCCTCATAGCCGAGGAACACCATGCAGATGCTCCTATCCTCCAGCTTGCCGAGGCCTGGCTTGGTGGTCTTCACATGGCCGATGCAGCCGAACGTGCGCAGGTACGAGACATTAGGCTTGCGCCCGTGCCATGCCTCGTATGGGGTCATCCCCTTCACGGCTTTGGTCGGCGACTGGTTCAAGATGTGCACAGCAATGGTGACTGCCTCACCCCAGAACGCAGTCGGCATCGCCTTCGCCTTCATCATCGACCTCGCCATGCCGACAATTGTCTGATTCCGGCGCTCCACCACGTCGTTCTGCTGCGGCGAGTAGGGCGCGGTGTGATGGCGCACTACCCCCTCGTCAGCGTAGTAGGTGGCGAACTCGACCGACGTGAACTCGCCGCCGCGGTCAGTTCGAAGCACCTTGAGCCGCTTCCCCGACTCTGCTTCTGCTTGTGCTTTGAACGCCTGAATCGCCTCCGCCGCCTGATCCTTGCTCGTCAGGAGCCGCAGCCACATGTAGCGGCTGCTGTCGTCCACGAGCAGGAGGAAGTACCTCCGGCCGCCGTGTGTCGCCGGAGTGATCGGCCCGCAAAGGTCCCCATGGACCAGCTCGAGCAAACCCTCCGCCCGGTACTTTGCCTTCTTAGGGAACGACATCCTCCGCTGCTTCCCCGCCAGGCAGCTGTCACACAGCTCCCCGACGTGCTTGATCAGTGGTAGGCCGACCACCATCTTCTCTAGCCGTCCGAGCGCCTCAAAGCTCAGATGGCCGAACCGGCCATGCCAGAGCCATGGTTCTTCCGCGCTCACTGCAGCTAGGCACACAGGCTGCTCTACCTTGAGGTCTAGAAGATAAAGACGATTCCGAGAGCGCGATACCTTGGCGAGAAGACGCTGCTCTCTGTCCTTGATCCTCAGCACACCGTCACGGATCAGGACCTCCACGCCGTGCTCGTCGAGCTGCCCCAGACTGACGATGCTCGAGCGCAGCTGCGGGATGTAGTAGACCTCCGTCAGCGCGCTGTGTTCGCCGTTCCGGCATCTGAACACGACGGTTCCTTGGCCGCGGATTTGGACCCGCGAACCATCGCCGAATTTGACCGATCCGGTCTTGCGTTCGTCGAGGTCGGAGAACACGGCGCGGCAACCCGTCATGTGGTTGCTGGCCCCGGAGTCGAGGTACCACCTCTGCTCCAGGCTGTCGCCGACAGTGCCTAGGTGGACCTGCACGCGCGGTTCGTCGAGGTGGACAGCCGGCGGCGCAGTCCCCTGCTCCACCATCTCCTCCTCTGCTTCGCCTTCCTGCAGCGCGCACTACTCACCCATCAGCAGCGCGCACTCGTCGTCGCTGTCGTCCCGAGCCAGGTGTGCCTCCTTCTCCGGCTTCTTCTCCGGGCACTCCCGCGCCCAGTGCCCCACCTTCCCGCATCGCCGACAGGCATTCGGGTCGGTGCGACGCTTGTTCTTCTTGTCCGCCGGCACCTTGCCGCGCGGCTTGCCTCCTTCGCCTCTACGGTCACCACCGCCGCTCCGGCTGTTGGAGCCTTCCCCGGGCCTGCGCTTGTCCTTCATCCGCGCAGCCCACTCCTCCTCCGTCAGCAGCAGCTGGCCCTTCGCCTTCTCCGCCGGCGCACGGTCCTCCACCGCGCGCAGCCGCCCAGCCACGTCCTCGAGCGACAAAGTGGATAAGTCCAACATTGTCTCGATGGATAGCGCGAGCTGGGCGTACTTGGCTGGCACGACGCGCAGCAGTTTGGCGACGGCGTCCTCGTCCTCCATCGGCTTGCCGTAGGTGGTCAGCTGGCTTACCAGCGACTGGAGACGCAGCGCGAAGTCCTCTACCGTCTCCCCGGACTTGAACCGGAGGTCGTCGAACTCTCGGCGCAGCTGCTGCGCCTTGGCCTTCTTGGCCCGGTCCGAGCCGACGCGGAAGGACGCCAGCATTTCCCATGCCTCCTTGGCCGTATCCTTGCGGCCGATCGCCTCATGGTACTCACTGGGAATGGACGCCATGAGCGCCTCCATGACGCCCACCTCCGCATCCTCACCGGTGTTACCGGTCTCCACGGCAGCCCACCACTTCCGCGCGCGGAGCTTCCACTTCATGTGGACGGGACTCACCGTAGTTGGTGCGGGTGAGCATTGGCCAGGAGCTGGCTCCGCCAAACTCCCGCACCGTGCGCACCTCCACCTGGGGCTGGACGATCAGTGGCTGTTCCGCCGCCTTGTTCTTCCCCGAGCTGCCGTCCTCCTTGGCCCCGACGTTCGTATCCATCACCGGCGGTTAAGCGCAGCGATGAGTATGGCTCTGATACCAATTGTTGGCACTAGTTCCTAGTGCTCAGGTGAGCAGCACCTGCTCTCCTTCCTTCTCCCTCTCCCCTGCTCCAAGGTAGAAGAAGAGCTTTGAGCTCTCAGCACACACACACACACTTGTTCTCTGCGTTGGCAGAGAACAGAACACTGAATATGGTGGCAATGAAGCTGCCTTTTCCATTGCAATTGAGTAAGTTATATACACAATACATGTACCATACAAGGTACACTACTACCTACTCCTTGTACTCCTAGTACATGGCTTAGATCAGCCACAAAGTCCTCCTAGTACCAGCCATACTAGCTGATGTACCTCTAACTACTCTTGTACCTAGTTAGTACTAAGGAATGGCCTATTGCCATCATCTCTGTACCTCTGTCAGCAGGGCTGACCGAGAGCAAAAGGGTAGGAGTGATCAGCAGAAGTTTAAGTCTTACAGTAGCATACCATTATTTCATTGGTTGATCAGCAAGACATGATGGTGCTTGCTCTAGTAAATTGGTCTGTTATACAAAGTCTGAACCTCGACTGATTGTTCTTGTTTTTCTTATGGTTTTTCATTTCAATGGGCATATGTTTGCAATAGTGTGGTACTGTTTAAATCATTTTCTTTCCAAAGTTTGTTGTTGTGTACACGTATGAGATATTCTGTTCATTCAGATTTACAATCTGAATATTGGTTAAAAATTGACATATCCTGTACTGAAACTCTCACAATGCCAATGTACTATTGGATACATAATTAAATGTTGGGCAGACAATTTAACGGGACATTCTCTGGAAATGTTGTAATTTCAATCCTTATATAATGTAGACAGCTTCTTTGTTTCTCTTTTAGAGTTCCGCGCTTCTGCTTGGTCTATAAGTTTGTCAATTTGAAACTTCTGTTTACCTCTGTAGTTGTGATGAGCGCATTCAAAAGATACAGAGTGTGAAAATGATGGAGGGGATTTTCATCTGTGCTGCACCGATGTGTCTCAAGTCATTCCTTAAGAAAGCAGATTTTGAGTTCCATGTGCCAAATGCCCATGCCAACCTCCTCCAACCTAATCTAGAGAAGGAAGAAGAACGCAATGAGTCAGATGCTCCTAACATCTCCCGTGCTTCTGCAGGGGATACTCAAAGACAATCTCAAATGCCTGAAATGTCTACTGCACGTGCTCCTCCAAGGCCAGGTGTTTCACAAGATCGTGAAGAACGCTCCCGCTACCACCAGTCGAGGGAGCAGACACCACTGAGGCCCCCAACCCTTTCAAAGCCACCTTCATTCCATGGTCGCCACTCGTACCCACCAGGGGATACTCAGGCCGAGAACAATCCACCTCAAGGATTTGATCGGCCCTACAACTGGGCTTCTCAATCACGGCAGGAGAGCCCAGGTGCGGTGACTCCACTTTGCCAAGAATCTGACCACAGTACTCAGGACAAGCAGCAATTGATGGCAAATGCACCTTTAATGTTTCCACCGATTCCTCCTCACCAGGGAAACTTTATGATGCCTATGAATATGAATCAGCCTTTGATCCCCAATGCACCTTTCAATTACCCTCTCCAACAAGATGGAAATCCGCAGTACTTTTCTGCCCCTTTCCAGATGCAGCTACCAGATACTGGATCAGACCAAGGTTCCATGTCTGTCCAGCCTCCAGCTGGTCCTATGAGCTTCCCTGAGGGGCTTCAGCGTCCATGGGCGATGGGGCTGATGGGCAATCAATTTCAACCGATGGCCCTTGGTCAGGGAATGGCTGATGGTGCGGGTGATCCTCAGGGTGGTGGTGGCCTTGCCTTCATGCAAGCTGGTTTTGGGGGCATGCCTGATGGCTCCATGACTACATGCATGCCTGATAGAGGTGATGGAAGGGGTATTCTAGCACAGATGCCTATGCCAATGCAAATGCAGATGCAGATGCAGATGTCACTTCCCCCACCTCCGCCTACACAACCTCCATCAGGCTCACAGCAAACGTTTAACAGGACTTGATATTTTTTTGCACGAATTGATGGTTCCTCCCAAAATTGCATGTCGTTTCATTGAGCAAATTGTAATTTTATCGTTCTTGGCATGTAACCTTTGAGAACTAAATGGCTCAGTTCTATTCCCTGGTTGCATGGGAGCCAGTATTATGATATAACTATCCTGTTTGAATGAAATGTCCCCAAATTCAGAAAAAAATAGTTTGAGATGTTGATTGTGTCGGTAAAATACTCCTGAAAAAAAAACGATGCAGTGAGAAGTTGCAACATGTGGCTGGTGATCTGATATATTGTTGAACCCTGATCTGCCCATCGTTTGAGGTATTTTAGTTGTATATATCACGCATGTCAGCATAGTGTAATTTTGGTGTAGTATATGTCGTTAACGTCCCTGGGGCCTGGGGTCATGCGCTCCACACCATATGATCGGTCCACCTACGAGCTGAAGCTTACGGCCCACAGCACACGGGCCGGCTGTACTGTATGTCTGTATACTGTATACATTCAGTAATGCTCCCAATCGAGCGCTCGGACGCCCGCTTTGCTGGGCTGCAGACTACTCGTCGGCCCGTTAAGACTGTGCGAGGAAAAAGGTATAGGACGGTACCCATCGCCTCGTGCGCTCCGCCTGCCGCCGCGGCCAGCTCCCTCCCCGTCGCTGGTGGTGGTGGTTCGCCCGCGCCGTCCGCGCGCCACCACGGTCGCGCCGAGCTTGCGCGCACACCCTAGCAACTCCTCGCGGCCGCACCTCACCACCTCCCCCTCTCCTCTCTCACCTGTGCACGACCATGGCGGGATTTTGCCGGCAGTCATGGCGGGATTCGCCGGCCATGACTGGATCCTTTGCCAGTGGCCATGGATCCGTCGGATCCGGAGGCGGCGGCCACGAATCCGGCCCAGGTAAGCCTCTTCCTCCTCTTTCCTCTCTCCTTCTCTCCTCTACCCTCCCCACGACATACCACCACACATGATGAATGATGTTTCTCTGATGTTGCCCCTCCCCCTCTGGATCCAATGTTTCTCTGATGTTGCGTCGGTGGTTCAGTGTTCCATTTTCAATGTTTCACGCATAGATAATGAGATGTTTCTCTGATGTTGCCCCCTCCCCTCCTCGTACCCCGCTCTGGATCTAATGTTTCTCTAAGTGTTTTACTGGTGGTTCAGTTTCTCATTTTCAATGTTTCACAACATATGATGATGATGTTTCTCTGATATTGCCTCTCCCCCTCCGGATCCAATGTTTCTCTGATGTTCCGCTGGTGGTTCAGTGCTCCATTTTTAATGTTTCACGCATAGATGATGAGATGTTTCTCTGATGTGTCCCCTCCCCCTCCTCGTACCCCGCTCTGAATCTAATGTTTCTCTAAGTGTTTTACTGGTGGTTCAGTTTTTCATTTTCAATGTTTCGCAACATATGATGATGATGTTTCTCTGATGTTGCCCCTACCCCCTCCAAATCCAATGTTTCTGTGATGTTTCGCCGGTGGTTCAGTGCTCCATTGTCAATGTTTCAGTGGTTTCTTCTTGTTTTTTTCGGATAGGTTTCTTCGGTTGTTTAATTTTTTTCCCATAGGATCCCGGCGATGCTCCGGCGAGGTTTGGGTAAAGTTCGCTGTCGGAGGCAGACGGTGCGTGGTGGGCGAGCTGGTGGAGGGGGCCGCGGTGGGGGTAGTGTGTTTCGGGCGATGAGACAGGGGGAGTGAGGAGGCATACGCGTCAGGAGCAGAGGGGTGGGCCGGGCTCGGTCATTCTATACTTAGAACGTTCGTTCGGCAGCATGACCCGTATACATTAGGTCTACACGAGCTTCAGCCTTCAGGCAACACATTACACATGTGCATATAAAAAGAGTGCTTTCAGCATAAATTGCGATCACTGTACAAGTACTTCTAGTTCTGTACGGCAATTCGAAGGTTTATGGTGCCTCTGCACGGGGAAACCAAATGTTCATATGCAGCTTGTAGCTAAAAGGAAAGAAAAACTGCATGTGGAACCCAATGTTGATAGTAGAGCACCCAATTGCTCAGCTACTCAACATAAGGAAATGGGGTGAGAATGGCAGTGATAAATTGCCATTACAAAACTTAAAAGAAAAGCTGCTTATGTACTTGCCATTAGGTGCCCAAGCACAAGCGCAAACAGAGGGCAGTGCACACGACACACAATGGTAAAACTATAGAACCTCTGAATTCTCTATATACCTTAAAAATGGAGAAAAAAACCCTGTAAGCTTCATGCTATAGTATCTGTTTTTCTATACGTGTATGTACGTAATTTCTATATATATTTTTCTTTCTAGCTGTAAATCCTACGTTGCTATATCTGTTATGACCAAAGGAATGGAGTGCGTGAATATTTTGCAGGTTGTGGTATGGCCACAGTTTACACGCTTGACAATTGAAAGATATCCTGAAGAAAAAGGTTGAGCTCCTGAGCTGATCTCCCAACCTCCCCTTGCCGCCTGCAAATGGAATGTCCAGAGACATCAATTAGTTTAGTTCATTGAACTCAACAATGTTTTGACTTTTCAAGGGATACTTAGGCTAGAGCCATTGAAGTTTACCTTGTCAGCAACTTGAGGCTTGCGCTCACATTCTTCAGTTCTCGGAAACATAGATTGCACCGCTCCAACCTAGAAAGATATACGCTCGTGAAGCAAGTCCATTGTATGCATGAAGCAGGAAGGAGAATCCGTTACAATTTTCAGTGAGATGAAAAGAAGAAAATACCTCTGCTCTGCCTCAAGGTCTACCCCAACAGGTGGTGTAGCCGACATAGCTGAAGAAATTGTGGCACCAAAGCTCTTAACAAGACTGAGAATCATTCCCAAGGAAATGCTGATATGCCTGCATTCGAAAGTGTCAATGCGACTTTTGACAAAACAGTTACTGTTGCCATGTACACTGTAGTCATTTTTCATACTAGTAGCACCATATACAAACTGTGAAAACAAACTTAAAACAGTAGAAGGGCAGTTAAAGATTCCACAGTCGAAAAGCTTCTGATTAACGAGGCTACTAGTGCTACCATCAGTGAAGGAAGCCGAGGGTGTACCATTGGGACTTCCCTTTTTGGGAATGGGTATAGCAGGACATTGATACATGATTGCTAAACTGTTTGATTGCGATCCATAGAAGTGGAAACATGGAACCCATGACTCATGTGAATTAAAAGAGGTACAGTCATGCAAATGTGGGTTAGTGATGCAGAAATTTGCTGTGTCATAGCCTTAGTTCCTTGAATACAATGGACAGCTCATGCTAAAATTAGACTATAGCCTGAACCATGAACACAATGTCCTGCATACTGAAATTTGTAAGCCTTGAATACAATGGCCACCTAGTGCTACAATTTGACCATAGCTTTATAAAAAAAAATGACCATAGTCTGAACCATGACCAGTATGTCAAATCTGCATATTCAGAATTCCATCTCTTTTTGAGGAAGGGAGACATTATAATCAGATTCACTTTACATTACGAGGTCCAACTCTCCAAAGAGCATTAAATAATCAGCCAATGTTCAATAGCAAGGTTAAATGATCTCACAATTCCAATATCGATAAATTGATAGGGAATATGAGAAATGACCTGTCATATGTGCTTTCAAGAAGACTGGTGGTAAGACGTAATAGAGAAGCGCAAACATCTAATGTGATGCAGTTCCTATTCTCCATTAGAGCGTTAACTATATCAGTAGTGACCTACACAGTAGAGAACATTCAGAAATTGTAATGGATGCAACTACAACAAAGGAGTAGTAGAGTACATACAGCAAAATCCAACATTCTCCATGTAGCATCAATAGATCCTTTTATATCATTTGTTTGCCAGCACCGATAAACCACCTGCAAATATCACATAGCGACTGCAATTACTCAATATATATAATAAATTGTGTCCCACAACACCAAAAGGATTCTTGATAATTACTCAATGGACAATCTTATTCTGGACCCCTTAATACCTCTAGTTTTGTTAGCCGAGACTTCATTACATGAACAAATTCTTGATGGTCTTCCATTAGACCAGACATATCATCTTCATCACTTGCAGATGCATTAAGTTTTCTAGAAAGTGAAGGGTGCAGCCTCTACAAAAACAGTAAATACGAGGTGCATAATGGGTTCCATAAAAACAAAGTACTATCGGTGCCCAAATGACACAATCTTGGAACTAACATACCGAGTTGTAAAGCGTTGTCACATACTGGATGCTATCATAATTAGAAGAGGAAGGTCCTGTTCCAACCAAAGAGCTTGGTGATAATTCTGAAGGAGACTGAAACCAATAGAACAATGTCAGGTCACTAGATCACTTACGATTGTCAACAGCATGCATTCCACTTGACTCCATCAGTTGGCCTATTCCAATCACTTTATTTCTGTGGATGCTGGAAAATTTTGGATTCCTTGAAGCAGCAGGATTCCATTTATCAAAACCAGTTATGCTATACCAGCTACCAACTTCATTAGACTCGGCACTCTCAGTGCATATCGAACCAGAACAGTTATTGCCCCCAGCACCTGAAGATTCTCTTATAAATTTCCCATGTGAACCACTAGGTTCTGACAAAGGTATAAGCTGCTGCACCTCTTGGCTTTCTGGAGCTCTCCTTCTATAGTCAATATCTGAATTAACTCTCAAACTACCTTTTAGGGTTACTTTTGTATATCCTACATCATCAGTGATTCTTCTACAGCCAACTTCTTCAACCATCTTTGAGCCCCTTGAAACAATTGCAGGTACCAACTTGCCATTTTCTTTGGCAGCTAAACCTACTTTTTCTATATTTTGAGGCTCAATATCTGCTAACTCACCTGTGGCGGACTCACTGAGAACAGGACCAGCATCCTTTCTAGAGCTATGACTCAGGGCCAGAACAGGTATGGAAGATGATTCCATAATACCATACCGAGAACTATTGGACATTGATCTATACATGGGAGCTGCTGATGCATGTGAATTGCGAGACAACATTCCAGCATCTGAAGAGGGATTCACTTTGAAGTGGACTAGAGGTTCTGTTAACGGTACAGCAGCAGCTGGTTGATTCTTTCGTCTGTCAATGAAATTTGGGTTCAATCTAACTCTAGGAGAAAGAAGAGGTGTAGAAACAGATCTTGTGAGATGTAGGTCCCTTTTTACAGGTGGTTTTGATAATCCCTTTGCTGATGCAGAAGTTGAGACAGGAATTTCTTTTGAAGCAGACATTGAGCGTCCAAGCAGAGTATCTGATCCAATTTCATTGGCTGTTCCAAAATGTACACAAACATATCTGATTTTAGAGTGCAGAGATAACAATGAGATCTCATAAGAGAGTGTTTGCTGCTTTCAGTACCTGGGCTTCTGGAAACTGATAGCCTACCAAAAACTGATGACATGCTATTATCTGATTGAATTGGCCTATTTACACTTCCATTTAAGCGTGATCCAGCACTACTATCAACATAAGGCTCATTTCTCTGAAAATTTGTGTAAGTACCTTATCAGAAAGAAACAACTCGAGTGATAGTATTGTAAATTATGCATAAAACGTCATACCATCAAATCCACAATCCACACACTGACACAATTTTGGTTAAATGAGCAACCAAGAAGTTTCCTTTCGTCCACAGTTAGATCTGCAAATGTGGACCAGCCTACATCAACCACATCATGAGATATGATGGGTTCCCAGGAAAGAACCTACAAGTAAAAAGATAACGATCTTTGTTCCACTATTATTTCCTGAAGAATGAAATGAGGATTTTGATAAATCAGTTGGATATGTACCTTTAAGCTTTCATGTAATCCACAAAAAATTGTTTTACCGTCACTGTTGAATTTCATTGAACGAATTACACTAGCCTGAAAATTGAGGACAGATACCATTAAGCAATTGGTTATCTGATTACAGACCATGTGCTTTGTTTACAGCAAGCCTGTCATTCCACAGAAATTCCAGACATTCGATGATGTGAAGAAATTGATGATCAGAAACAATACCGGCTCAAAGTATTCTCGGCTGTTCTGCATTAAGCAAGAAAAGGTTAATTATATTATATCCGAGAAAAAGGGAAAAAAAAAAGGTAGACAATGAACACTAACATTAGGTTCTTCATCAAATTGAAATACAGAAGGTATATGTGCCACTATCTGGTTTGCAACAGTCTACAGAAGAGTAAAAAAAATGCATACCGATATACCTCTTCTAGAGTGCCAACAGTCTACAGAAGAGTAAAAAAACTGCATACCAATAGACCTATTTTACGAAACCTCAAACTTGACAAATTGTTTCACAAACAAATTATTATGTTACATATGCTTAATAATAGCTATTTCACCAAGAAAATTTTTCATATGATACTATTTCATGATATTGGTAAATTTCACCTTTGGTCTGAGATACTACATTATATTGGTAAATTTCGTTTGGTCATTGGTACTACTTCATGATCACATAGATAAATAAAAACTGGCACTTCATGCTGAATTTATGTGTTCCTTGAAACCATGTGACAGACCATACTTGGGCAGAGTGATCATACTTGGGCACAGTGGCAAACAGATTAAGGTTGAAAAAACATAATAATTTTTTAAAAAAAAACTCATAATGGTAGATCTTAGTTCAAATATATTTCATTTGATTCAAGCAGATATAATCAAATCACCTAGTGCTTAAATACAATTTTTTAAAATTGTAGCCTTCTCGAAAAATAGCTTTTTTCCAGATCCTATATAACCTTGGGGTTCAAGAGCTATATTGATTCAGATTTTGATCATAGAATAGCTTCAATTGGGGACATGAACGATTTCATTTTGTGAGTCGTTACAAACAGATATGCTACCTCAGGTCCAGAAGAACCAATCAGCTCAAAAGTCTCAAGGTCCCAAAATTTAACAGTCTTATCAACTGAACCTGCAAAGGTTTTGAAAAGGACAGCATGGTATATGTTACTTAGATCTACAGGTGATGTACAAATAAGAAGCATGAGGGAGTAATAAGCCCACAATAAAAATAATAGAAATATTATTTGAGAAAAAATGACATCCCGGGAAAAAATCACTACTGTGTGAGTATATAGGACCTGTAATCTAACCTGTTGCCAATAAAAACTCGTGGGGGTGAACATCTAAGCAGTTGACTGGACCTTCATGAACATGAAAGTCATGCATGAGTTTTCCAGCCGTCAAATCCCAGACCTAGCAAGATATTTTAAACAAAATTTCAGTGAACAAGAAATATGAGGTAAGTTTAATTAATGATAGTC
Organism: Microstegium vimineum; assembly: GCA_022036555.1. Taxonomy (NCBI): domain Eukaryota; kingdom Viridiplantae; phylum Streptophyta; class Magnoliopsida; order Poales; family Poaceae; genus Microstegium; species Microstegium vimineum. The sequence goes on along the minus strand of CM039123.1, from coordinate 10,596,872 downwards.
CGAGATTGTCCAACTCATTGACAACAGCCATGTTCTAATTTGTTGGGTGCTATGATCTTCGAATATTTTGCATTATAATTAGCGGACATGCTCAGAATTTTACCTTCACTGAGTTATCAGCCCCACCAGAAACAATCCATCGGCCATCAGGAGTAAATTTAAGCACATTAATTCGTCGGGTATGACCCTTGTATGTGTGGATGCATTTCTTCTTTCGAGTATCCCATATTTTCATGTTTGTGTCTGAAGACCCAGAGGCTAAGAATTCTCAAAAAGGATGGAAATCAAGAGATGCACAATTTGATCTGTGCCCAGTGAAAGTTCGAACAACTGCACATTGTGCAAATTGTCAATAGAAACAGAGGTTACTGTATGACACAGTTGCAGTTTATGTTTTCAATGCACTGTTGACTGTCAAAACTAGTTAACACCTTTTGCTTCCTCGATATTCCATATTTTTATCGTTCCATTTTGCTGCACCAGCACCTATTGTAACTTCAGAACAGTCAAAGCTTACTGACTCAACTGGACTTGTGAAGCCTGATAGGCTCTGCAATGTACAATGAAAAACATTTGAAGTAGATAGCTGGTTACCCAACAAAAAAGCAAGAATGACATTACACATAAACTGGCGGGATACCCTAACCCTATAGGAAATTACCAGGAGGGCACTGGGCTTCCCTACAGCCCAAAGATTGACCTTCAGATCATCACCACCAGTGATGAGGATCCTTGATGTTTGCCTCCCAAACTTGGCACAATTGACATTCAAAGCATGTGCGACAAACTCCTCTGATCATTGTCAAGGAAACAAGACATTGCACACTACAACAAGAGAATTAAAGTCTTATCCCAGCATGATATCCAAAGATATAACAGAATGTTTTCGACTACCACGAACCTATACCAGCATGTTTAAAGATGCTTTCATAATTCATTTTATTTTCAAAAGGATCTAAACACACATTTCCACAAGGAAAAAATATTAACTGAAAATGAAGAGTGGAATACTCAATTGCTCATATCGTCAGCATGCCTGTTCATCATTGGAATTATCAAATGATACCAATTTTTGGCCTAGCACTAAGTTCATACCAGCATCTGCACTATCCATGATATAGTAGCAATTGCATGATCGATGAAAATAACTACTACTTAGCATGAAGTTGAAGTTCTCAGTCGAAAAAATAAACATTATGACGTTGAGGATTGAGCATCTTGTATAGACCTCCCCAACTACAGTGCGGCCCTATTAACAGCAATGGATACAACCTACCAAACAAATGATAGGCTACAGAACACGGAAGTACGATTCCTGGCAAACAATAGAACTAGTATCATGTCTCGTTTGATTTCAGGCAGGAAGCTGTGATATTCCAGTCTGAAACTTTGCAGCACTAAAATTGTATTCTTGTATTCTATCCCCACCTACACAAGTAGCAAGACAACTCGGATGGTCACGTTCCTTGGTGGGAACGCAAGGCAAGGATGAAGCCAACATGAACAGTAATATCAGAAGTCAGAACAACCCGTGACTCAGAAGCGAAGCCCTGGAACCGAATTCGATCATCGCAGGTGAATCCAACCCCAACCCCAACCCCACCCAACCACAACTTAACTGCACCAGTTCAAACAAAGCAAGCAAGAGCAATCCGACTTGGTGGCCAACTCAAAATTCCCAAAGCGGCAATTCACGGGATACGGAGCTTGTACGCGCGCGTGGTGGCCATCTGCAATGGCCGCCGTCATCCAAAACTTGACTCCCGCTGCGGGCGCGAGAGGGTTTTGGATTTCCTGCGTGCTCTCAGGATCCTCGCATCCGCAGCCGCTTAGCTGGCGCTAAAACTTCGCCCAATTGTTTTTTTTTTTTTTGACAAAGATTTCGCCCAATTGTTAGGTGGACTGGGAGGCTGAAGGGAGGAAGGAAGCACGAGAAGTAATACCTGGCTTCCGTCTTCGTTCGCGGCGTCTTGTTTCTCACGCCATTTTTCAGTTTTTTATATACCCCCTCCATTTCAAATTATAATTATTTGATCTTTTTATCCCCAAATTTATTCACTTGTCTTATCAAAAATTCAAAAAAATTGTACAAACATAGTTAAATTTAAGTCATTTTTATAGATCATTTATTAAATAAGTAAACGATAACAAAAGAAGTGATATTTTGCACAAAATTTGAATAAGACAAATGATCAAACTTAGAGTTAAAAAAAGTCAGACGAACTATGATTTGAAACGGAGAGAACATCTTATAAGAGCATCTCAACAAATCTCGTGTTTTGTCAACATTAAAACAATATGTAAGTAAAAAAATGTCTCTCTCCAATAGTTTGTTATTTTAAACTTGGCAAAATAAAAAAAAGACACATAAGACTTTTTTTTTCCTAAGAGAAAAGGCTGTGGCGTGAGAAGATAATATGCCAAGTTACCTTAGGTTGACATATTTGCTAAATAAGAGGGGGATATGTCAAGTTGCTATTGATACCAAATTGTTTTGTTAAACTGTTGGAGGCTATTTTTATTTATTTTACTAATAATAATGGATGTCAAGTTGAGATAGCAAGCTCTTGGAGAAAATCTATGAAGCAATATGCAAGTGAGATTTTCTCTTAATATTTTTATACTAAAGCCTTATTATTAGAAGTGAAAAAGTCATAAAGACTTGAAGCAATATGCAAGTAAGATCCTTCTGTAGAGGACTATAGTGAGCTTTGAGACGACAACGGATTACTTTATATGTACTAATGTAAAATATATCTTCTACTGTAATTCGTACTATTTACTAATTATTAATTTATCTTAAGAGAGTGTAACTTGTACGACAACTAGTATTATTCTGTCAAAAAAAAAAGACAACTATTACTAAATGGCACACCGTGAACAATCGGTCAATTGTCATTAGCAATTATCAGATTAAATGGATCCTTAATAGGCAAAACGAATGGTTTATAACGTTTAAATGGGCTAAAAGACTGTGCGGTGATAATATTATTTTATCACGACACACAAACTAACACAACAAACAATGTTAAATCTGATTGTTTTTAGAACCTTTTTACTATAACATCAAAACAAAGAAAACGGGTTAGTCCTTTCGTCATGATCGTGATATGGGCTATCTTTTTTTAGAAACTTTTTGAGGATCGTTTATTGCAGTGTTGCTTGCCCGTTCCTTGTGTTGGGTCTTTTTTTTTTACGAGTCTTGTGTTGGTCTTTGATGGGTTGTCCGACATCCAAGGCCCGTCAATTGCCTTTATGTCCTCATTTTTCCTCTAGCTGAATAGGAACAGCCACGGACTCCGACAATCCGTTCACCCCCTCTCATTTGCTCTCTTGTTAGCCCGTGTGCTCGTGCTCTCTTTATGGCCGCAACAATTGTGCGGCTGCCGCCGCCGCCGTCAGGCACCTAGGTCTTTGTGATGCCTAAATGGCTAGAGGCAGTGCCTATAAAAAATTCTTAAAAACACTTAACAAAAGATTAACAAAATAAATGGAGAGATGACATGTTGCACTAGGTCTAGAAAAGATGTTGCAAGCCACCTATCCACAAATCTAGTTAGTTATGATCTCTCTCTCACTCACTCTATATATCACACGAGAGCTAACAAACTAGCAAGATGATAAGCTAAATAAATAGCAACTAGAGACTAATCCTACCCTACACAAACTATTGAAAGTAGATAATACTAGCTAGAGTGGTATTGTTATAGAGAATAAAATTAAACAACTTAAATGCAGAAGTTATAAGTCTACCGGTACTACCAGTGATGTTTGACCGGTACTACTGTTGCTCTTCTGGGTCTACGAAAATCGAATAGAATGAGCTTAGATTTCACATCTGAGTTTTATCCCATACTCCTAGATGTTGAAATAATGATGTTGAACTTCCCTTATCTTGATTCCTTACCAATTTGTAGATCGACCCTTCTCAACCTATGAATAAGAGGGAGACAGTGGAAGAACATGAAAAACACAAAGAACAAGAATGATAGACAAAGTAATTCCAATAACAACAACACACGAGACACAAGATTTATCCTGAAGTTTGACAAACTCCACAGAGGAGTTCATATGTCCTCGTTGTTGAAATGAAGGTCAAAGTCTCTTTCACCTTCTTTCCTCTCAGCAACCATAAAGGATGGCTCAAGATTTTCACTAAGATCGAAGCGGTGATACAAACACTTCGGGTGCTCTCACAAATGAATTAACATAGGCAACCACAAAAAAGCCTAGCCAGTTAGGGTTCCAAGAACCCAAGAGTAACAAATGCAATACAAACCGGTTAGATGAGGAATCCAAGTGCTCAAGTCATAGATCGATGCTCTCCACTCTCTAATCGCACTTCTCTAGGTCAAAATTAGCAAGGATTAAAGTCTAGGAGCAAAGAGGGAGAGAGAGGGAGTCAGTCAAATTCTTAGGAGCCTTTTCTCAGATGGGAACATGAAATAACGAGGTTCCTCTTGTACAAGCAACTCCAGATGAACTACCGGTACTACCGGTGGGACACCATTGGTACTACCGGTCCCTATTTTCCGATAGTTGGAACTCTTCTATAGGCAAGTTGGAGTTGGGCGTAAAACTGGCCTATCGGTACTACCGGTCTTCCACCGATACTACCGGTCAGCATCGGTACTACCGATATAGGTAACCGGTACTATCGTTAGTTCAAAATTAGCAAACTGAGAAGTGTAGAGATTTGGCCTACCGTTACTACCGGTCCAAGACCGGTACTACAGGTAGTTCAAAATCCCGCAAAACTAAACCAACATACTGTGCAGAAACTTGCCTACCGGTACTACTGGTCAAGACCACCGGTACTACCGGTGCACCCTGAGATAAAAGAACTCTTTTAAGTGCCTGTGAGTGCAAGATGTCTCTCAAGCGCATATAGACTATTGACATGAGCATTCTTATCCACATCTAGCTAGTCTACTTTGCATCCCTCTTCATAGTGTGTTATTTTCTATAACTCAAGTTAAGATAAAATCTAATGAACCATTTGAGTTGAGCCTCTTTTCATTGAGTGAAGTTTAGGAGTGGTATAATCACCGAATGTCATCGTTCAAATCTTTCAATGGACTAACATTTTGTGTATTCAAGTTTATCTGCACACTTAGACATAGGGTTAGTCCAATAAGTTTCATTAATCAGCCAAAATCAAACAAGGGCTTTCGCCCGTTGTTGTTTCTTTGGGCATATATGGTAGGACTTTAACCCCACCAAAAACAACTTTATAAGTGGAGTTGTTGTTTTGGTAAAATGTCTGGTAAAACAACTTCTCCTGGTAGATAAGAAGTCTAAAATATCTATAATACTCCTGATAAGTCTTTCCAGTGTCGCCAAGTTTATCGACAAAGAACAAACCTCCATGACCGCTATTAATAGCAGAAATAATCTTATTGTAGGCTTTCTGTTGCTCCTCATTAAGAGTTTTTGATAGTGCTGCCGTCAATGCTTGTCTGAATACTAACCTTCTAAAAAATCTCCTTGAGAATATGGCTAGACGGATCATATGTGTCATCGATATCAGGAAGTGGGTACATCTTTATGTCATTTTGCATTGATTTTAACAACTTACGAATATCTAACAGTCCACTCATCTCACAACATACTAAGATTGTATATGGTATCATCCACCTAGTACTTGTGCAACCCAAACTTTATCCATAAAATACCTGAAGTCGCGGCGTATATGGTAGTCTTCACAGTATATATGGCACTCAAAATTCCAAAACTTTACAAGATTCTCCATCATATCGAATGTTTGAACGCATACATGGAGTATTAAGGGAGTGTTTGGATCCCCTTGGCAAACTGACAAAAGAGCAAAAGAATTGCTACTTTTTGGCAAATGAATCCAAACATGCAAGACAAAAAATGGTAAAAGAATAAAAATTTGTCATTTGCCATTTGCCAGTTTGGAGTGGCAAATAAAGGAAAATAGAAAATCCTTCCACTCATATCCCTCCCTCCTATGCATGACATGTGAATGAGAATGTAATTATTAGGGGTATAATTGTCTTTATATGTGTCATTTGTCATTTGTCATTTGTCATTTGCCTAGGGATCCAAACACTAAGAATTGGCAAAAGATTTACCAACTTTATTTGCTATTTGCCATTTGCCAAGTGATCCAAACATGCCCTAAATATAGATAAAAAATATAACTAAGTACACAGTTTATCTGTAATTTTCAAGACGAATCTCTTATGACTAGTTACTCGATGATTGGACAATAATTACCACATACAAACGAAAGTACTCCCTCCATCCCTAAATAAGTGTCGTTTGCGCTATCAAGAAACATATTTGACTAAATATATATTAAAATATATAAATAATTATGATGTATAATTAGTATCATTGAAAAAACTTTAAATCTAGTTTTTTAACAAATTTATTTGGAGATATAAATGTTGCATATATTTTGTACAAATCGAATCAAACTTATGACACAGACACCAACGAAAACGTTTATTTAGGGACTGAGGGAGTACTACCGTACTCTTTTTTCAAAGCCTTGTTCACTTCCCTTCAAAATTCTAAATTTTCTGTCACATCTCCATCTCATCGAATCTTTAAACGCATGCATGTAGTATTAAATATAGATAAAAAATATAACTAATTACACAGTTCATCTGTAATTTGTGAGATGAATCTTTTAAGTCTAGTTATTCCATGATTGGATAATAATTATCACGTACAAACGAAAGTGCTTATACTGTCAAAATTCCAAATAATTTTGGATCTGAACACCCGCAAATCTTTACGAATCTAAACAGCTCCGGTCAAATCTGACAAACTACAGAGTACAGACCCGACCCGGTGCGGGAGGTGTTGTCTGCAGCTTCAGGTAACAACGGCGCTCGGCAGGGCGGGGTCATTTGTACGCGGAGACGATAACAACCAGGTAACCCTAGGACACCACCCATCAAGAACTCCATCGTCCCACCGCTCCCGCTCGGACTACCACCACCACCGCCCCACACCTCCCGTCGCGCCGCCAAGCGACGGCGCGCATCCGCCTCTCCCGCCCTGCCTCCCGCGCCGTCTCGCCTCTCATCGCCGCCCCCGCCTCCCTCCGTCGTTCCAGGCCGCCTGGGCTTCTTCTCCGTCGCCGGCTACGCGCGTGAGGAGGGAGGAGGAGCCGCAGCACGTGGATTCAGCCGGTAAGATTTACTTTTTTCACCTCCTCCATCTCTCGCAGCTCTCTCTCCGCGCGTTTTGCGGAGATTCGTTGGTGGAGCTGGTTGCTGTGAACCCAACGGGGCCGATCTTCCTCGCAGCGCCGGCGCTCCATCTTCCGTCCCCTCCTCCCCCCACCCACCCGCGCTCGGCACGCAGGCGACGGTGGCGGCGGCGGCGGGGCAGTCCCAGGCTCGGCGTCGTCGTCAGCGGCTCCCGCCTCTCTCCAGTCGCCTCGCGCCCTCGCGAAGGCGGGAGCCAGCAGCCGCTGCTCCACCAAGGTGGTCGCTTGGCTTTGGGAGTGCTTATGCCCCAAATCGAGCGTTGCCCGTCCGCTTAGGGCTTCAAGCGTGCACTTAGTGTCGCTTTTTGGAACCCTGTTCGTGCTCAAAATGACTTGCTTTATGTGGTGTTTAATTATTTGCGGGCAAAATTACTGAGATTTTTTGTGCACATGCTCAAGTGCTCTAAATGACTTGCCTTATGTGGTATTTTATTTGAGTGCTTGCTATTTTCGAAAACTAGGGGCCTCTTGGCCTGCGCTTAGGCGCGCTGAGCCACAGCAGAGGTAGCGCCAAGACTGTGGTGGCTGTTTTCGTCACCGCGCTTTTGGCAGGGTGTGGCGTAGAAAATGAACTACGGCCCTGTGCTCACGCCGCGGCACATCGCAAGTGCGGCACCCAACCAAATGGTCGCCAAAACTGTGGCATGGAATGTGCTATTGTGCTGTGCGGGTGCGACCGTGAACCAAGCGCGCCCTAGAGTTGCAACAGAATCAGGATGTGCAGTTGGAAATTTGTTTCTTTCTTTTTACCTTAAAGGTAACGCCCTGATGAGGTGTGATTTCCACATCATTCCTCACCATTTTTTGATATGAAACCAAGCTATTGTAGAGGTAATGTTACAGAGTCAATGCAAGTTGCCACTATATCCACATCTTTTGCGTCGGTCCTCTGAAAATAAACAAATGTCCTCTTTTCCCAGTATAGGTACTTTAACTCATCCAATTTGGGGCTAGTGGATCTTTTAGGCTGCAGTGAGTTTATTTGAAAAGTATCTGTTGAGGTGAATTTTTGCCTTGTATTACCGCTGGTTTGTCATTCTGACAAGAGTCATCTTCGGTAATTGAACTAGCTCCTCTGGTCCAGATGATGAATAGAAACGACCATAGGGTGTTATTATGCTTAAGGCTGCAGCTCAAATCATCTGTGCAAATGCCCTGGCCAAAAGGTTCATGTCCAGCATGCTCAATTTGGGATCTTTCATTTTTTATTGGATGAACATAAAATTGAGTGTGCTGAATCTGTGCAGTTAAAATGTGAGTTTGAGTGCTAAATGTAAGACAAACTGCAGCAGAATTGTGTTGCTTTGTTATGTTTATACACTTACTGAGGTGCCCTTAATGATTTTTTTATGAAATATGCTTATGTGAGTGTTTGATTACTTATTTTTATACATACTAGTACTCTAGTAGAATTGTAGATGAGCAGTTAAGAAATTGCCTTTCCACCTAGTTGGTAGCTGATGAGGTGTGCTTGTCAAGTCATTGGTCATCTTTTCTGGGAACAAACCAATCTATTTCAGAGATCATTTAATGGAATTGCTTCAAGTTGCATACTGGCATATGCTAGGAAGCCTTTTGCATATAATGAAATGTTAGTGATAATGTGCCTCAATTGAGTTTTTATTCTATTTCATCTAAGACGTACATTTAACAATTTTTGACAAACCTTTTAGCCTGCTTTGTCCCCCGCCCCTTTTTACAATGTTTTCATTATTTATTTAAATTAGGCATGGTACTTATATGATGTTCTCTTTCAGCACATACTGGCATTATATCTGCAATTCTGGAAAGTTGAACATAAAAAAATTTATTTTGACTTCTTAGGCTGGATTTCAGTTGCCAGAAGACTTTAGATTTTGCATACTCCATGCACACATTGTTATTCACTGTAATTCTTCTAGAAAATGAACCATGTTATGCATGGGCATCATTTTTATTTTTTTAGGAAATTAATAATATTGAGCTCTTCTTGAATGTACTTATATATATTTTAAAAGCAAACAAGTGAGTAACTGTATCCTGAATCCATGTGGCTTTTGATCACCAGGATGCCTTGATCTTACATGGTCGATAGCCAACACCTGTTGTTGAACTTAAAATTATCTATGCTAGTGTTCTGTACCTGTACTACAAAATAGCAACCTGAACATTTAACAGCGGCGATACGTGCATAACCTACAACACTATGTATGTGTCGTCATTGGGGATGCTGCTAGAGGCACGTGTGCATGCAGCATCCTTTTATCTTTGTATCATGGCCTCGTTATCAGTATCTTATCAGTTTGTTTATGCTGATGGATTATTCTTTATGTGGATAAAGGGAAACTGCAAGATTGATTTTGATGGATTATGGCAACTCTAGAAGAAGTAACTCCAAAAAGAGGACGCATTCCAATTCTGAGGACAGAAAGAGGAAACGGCTAAACTCTAGGCATGATGACACATCTATGTCCTCAGAGCCAATTGAAACTATCTACAGGATATTGTGCCCGGTAAAAAAGATAGGCAGTGTCTTGGGAAGAGGTGGTGACGTTGTTAAGGCCCTTAGAGAGGAAACTAAAGCCAAGATAAGGGTTGCTGATTCCATTCCTGGTGCAGATGAGAGAGTAATTATCATCTTCAATTACCAAGATCAACCTGAACTGACTGATGAAGCAGCTGAAAATATATTTAGTGGTGGCTTAGGGAACATGAAACCCCATTGCTTTGCCCAAGATGCCTTATTGAAGATACATGATAAGATTGTGACTGATGAAATTCATGAAGTCTCCCATGATGAAAAGTCTGAAAGTGCTGATGATGTGACTGCTCGAATTTTGGTTCAAGGCAACCAAGTTGGCTGCCTTCTAGGAAAAGGTGGCTCCATTATACAACAACTACGAAGTGATACTGGTGCTGGGATCCGTGTCTTGCCATCTGAAAACCTTCCCCAGTGTGCACTTAAAAGTGATGAACTGGTGCAGGTAAGGCTGTAATAGTAGTAGAAACTTCTTTATTGTCTTATTCGGCTTGGTAATGCCTTTTGCTTCCATTGGTTCCTGTGGCCTCATATACTGTTTCTTTATACTTGGATTATCATTCAATTGTTCATTTATTATTTTTCTAGAAATAAACAATTCGCTGTGGACATATCAATTGTTGTTCTACTACTACCTGTCTAGTTTGTCTTGGTTTCGATAACTTGATTTTCCTGTCAATTAATTGAATTAACTAAATGATGGAATTTTGTGTCATGCTGTTCTCGTATCTTGAAATTTGCATCTTTGTCATGCATGGTTTCACTTTTGGACATCAGTATATGGGCATCATATATGATATTGTCATTATGATATTTCAGATATCTGGAGCACCTTCTCTTGTGAGAAAAGCTCTATATGTAATATCTACTCGTCTCCATCAGCATCCTCGTAAGGAAAATAGACCTCTTGAAGAAATAATAGATGCAAGCACACAAAGGAAACGCGAGTCTCCAACACCACTACAACATGAAAATCCAATGTTGCCGCACCTGCATAGTGACCATCCACCTCCAATACCCTGCTTGATCCATATAGAAGTGGACCGCAATATCATGTTACTGAAACTGAAGAGTTTTCTATCAGAATTCTGTGTGCTTCTGAGCTCATTGGTTCAGTTATTGGGAAAAGTGGGGCTAATGTTAGGCGAGTAGAGCAGCAGACTGGTGCTCGCATCAAAGTTCAAGAGATTGACAAAGATGCTTCTGGGGAAAGGCTGATCATTGTTTCATCTAAGGAGGTAATGTTGCAGCTGGTTTTGAGTCGCCAATCACTTTCTAGTACCAATACTCACAATTTATCTCCTTATTATTCATCCAGATACCAGCTGAACCAATATCCCCAGCAATTGAGGCACTCATTTTGCTCCATGAGAAAGTAAGTGCACCCTCTGAGAAACGCCATTCAAGTACAAGGCTTGTTGTACCATCAAGCAAAGTTGGCTGTATTCTTGGGGAAGGTGGGAAGGTGATTACTGAAATGAGAAGACGAACTGGGGCTGAAATTCGAGTTTACTCAAAGGAAGATAAACCAAAATACTTGTCTTTTGATGATGAACTTGTACAGGTGACTCAATATTTTATAACAGCTACATCAACATATTTCTGTATGCTTTTATTATCTGGACCTTTTATTTGTTAATAACTTCCGTTGTACCTGTACATTTGTTCCGAGCTTTCAGGTTGCTGGGCCTCCAGCTATTGCAAGAGGAGCCCTCACAGAGATTGCTTCGAGGCTTAGAACTAGGACTTTGAGAGATACAAGTACTGCCAATAATCCTACACCTTTTGCCCCTTTCGATGATCCTCCTGTTGATATGCCTAGCAGAAAATTACTATATGGAGGGCCTGCCAATGATCCACCATATGGAAGGCCTGCCAATGATCTGTATGGAAGGCCTGCCATTGATCCACCATTTGGAAGACCTGCCAACGACCGACCATATGGAAGGCCTGCCGTTGTTCCACCATTTGGAAGACCTACCAACGATCCACCATATGGAAGACCTGCTAACGATCCGTATGGAAGGCCTACCAACGATCCACCATATGGACGACCTTCCAGTACTATACCATATGGAAGACCAAACGAAAGTGCACCACGTGATCCTTCCGATGCATATCCTGTAGACTACTTTTCTAAAAGAGAATATCCTAGTGGAAGCCCTATGTTTACTAGGAATGCCCCATCAGCTGCTTATGAGAGATATGCAGCACCCACACGCTTTCCTACTAGAGAACTTCCCTCGGCTTTCAGTCCTGGTGCAGATCATATGTCTCATCGTTCCTATCGTGACCTTGTGCCTGCTGATAGCTACTCTAGTAGGGGTACACAGCAATTAGGCATCACAAGAGACGGAAATTCAGATGCTTATGACTATACCGAGGTACATCTTTGACGCGAGCTTCCTCTTGCAAATGGCCATCACCTAAGATTTTCATTAGAAGCTTGAGACTTTACACATGACTGTTCCATTGCCCCTTTCTGTTCCGTAATTAGGTGGTACTCCTGAATATTGGGATTTTTTTTTTTGTTGCTGTCTTAGTTTCCATTTCTGTGGCAGCAATGTTCACCCTATAATGTGGTCACAGTGGTGCAACTCTTCTCATTTGTTGTCACTTGCAACTTGGTTCAATATATATTTGGCTGCTGGGATGTACTCTGCTGCTCTTGGTTCCTACCGATTTTTCTTGATTTTGTCTATGCCTATCAGAAAATCTCAAGTTCTGCATATATTTAAATTTTATAATTGCACAGGCTGCTGGACAAATTCATGGACGTGAGGATTACAGAGGACTGACAAGTGCTGCCGGGTATGACTTTGGAGGCCTTACTTCCTTCCTAAACATAATTTTAATTTTACCTGTACAGATTTCATTGAAAATACCTTCCTTTGGCAGAAGGTTCTCCAGCACTATTGAACTGAGGATTCCAAATAGTTCTTTGGAGTCTATTGTCGGTGTTGGCGGGGTCAATCTAGCAGAGATCCGTCGGGTATAGATAGAAGTTATTATGCCTTTTATTGCTCCATGGGGACTGCTATATGAAATGCGTTCTCTTATGATATTATAGGTTTTCTCATTAATGTTCTACTTGACCCAGATTTCTGGTGCCAGACTGAGGCTACATGAGGCTCATGCTGGTTCTTCTGAGTCTGTGGTGGAGATCCAGGGCACACTGGACGAAGCAAAAACAGCGCAGACCCTCCTGCAGGGCTTTATTAGCGCGAACAGCCAGAGCATGCAGCAGCAACCCCATTCTTCTCGCATGCCGCTTTACCCAAGCTGGGGATAGCTTCTGGTCTCATGGTCGTGGCAGAGGAAAACAGAGCCAGTAGGGTACGTCATGTGGCTGGAGATATCTCCGAGTGCACACTAGCTGCGGTGATGTTGATGGAAGGTTTACATTGACCGTGCAAGCAAGATAGCTTCCTTTTTTGAAACTCATGCAAGATAACTTATATTATGCCTTAGGACAAAAAAATATTGTTTTTCTCTGATGAAATACTGTGTAACAAGCTGTCACTGTAGCTTTATATTTGATTTTTTTTTTGAACTTAAGCAAGATACCTTAGGACAAGTAATATTGTTTTTCTCTGATGAAATACTTGGTAACAAGCTGCCCCTGTAGCTGTATATGTGAACCCTGTTTCTATTTGAGGTCAGACAGGCCACGCCCAATGCTCCTAGCTGGAATAGTGACTTCGTCGGACAAGTAGGATCGGTCGATCGGATAGTAAAAGGACCAATGCTCTTGGTCGGACCAGTAGGATCGGATAGTAAAAGGAAGATAGATGGTGTCCTCACAGTGCTTCATAGCCTCCTGTAGAAGTTTCGACTGACAATTTAGAACCACTAACGAAGAACGTGACGTGAGCAAAGAAAATGCCTCTACCACTACCAAGAACGCGATGCGAGCAAAGGAAATGCTACTAGCGAACACTTTTCGACATACTCTAGAGAGAGTTGTGAGGCTATATGGATCCGAATAGCCTGCGATGGAGGGCTAGTATTTTCAATTGCTCTACTCATGTGTGTAGAATCTCTTTGTTTTGAGGATATTTTTTTTGTGAAGAATCTCTTTGTTTTGAGGATATTTTTTTTGTGAAGCTAACGTTCATATATGTTTGCGTTGGGCTTGCTCTTAGAAGCCGACAGTGTTCAAAAAGGCAATGCCTCGTCCCCGCCTAGGCGCGACTAATCGATAGTCGAGGGGTTCCCTCCTAGTCTAGGGGATAGATGGACCCCTAGGTGCGCGGAGGTCGTCGGTGGGGGAGCAGCCTCGGGCAGAGTCGAACGGCGGGTATGGGCGTATGTGGGCGGCAATAAGCATGGAGAGAGAGAGAGAGAGAGAGAGAGAGAGGAGAGAGAGAGAGAGAGATGCAGCGGCAGGCGCGGATTGAGAGAGCTGCGGGAGAGGGAGAGGAACGGTGGTTGTGGGCACATACAGAGATGCAGCCATGCGGGTGCGCGAGAGAGATGCGGGAGAGGGAGAGGAGTTGGGGACACATATATGTGAGCGAGAGAGATGCTTGAGAGGTTGTAATATGGGAGAGTTGGACTCTTAAATGAGTTGTAGTTTTTTATCCCTAATCTATGATCACTGATCTCCTATTTTCTCTTTTCTTTTAAGTATTCGTGCATGTATTAGCCATTGCCTAGAAAAATGACTTAAAACGCCTAAACTTTAGGTCATGGATCGTCGCCTAGAATTCGCCTAGCGTCTTCTTGAACATTGACGAATAATAATTATGTTCTCTGGAGAACTGGACAAACACGCATACACATATGGTTCTGAGGTTGGCTTTGTCCATGCCATTTCATTATTTTTCAAAAAACCATCCTTTGTTTCGAATTATAAGTTATTTCAATTTTTCTGTAAAGGTAACTTTTGATATATATATATATATATATATATATATATATATATATATATATATATTATATATATATATATATATATATATATATATACTATGTCTAAATACATAGAAAAACTTATTAATCCAGAAAGAGGAAATTGCACGACCAATCTTTAAAAGTATTGGGGGTTTTCGTTTGGGTTCCTAAACTACGAAATCATAGCTTTGGCTCCCTAATTTACTTAATTGGGCCCATCTAGGTTCAAAGCAGCCCAGGTGGCATGCATCAGGCTATATAGTTGTCCTCGTAGGAAGTGGAGGCACGCACGTGAGTCGCGCGTGCCAGTCCGCTGCTGCTGGCATTTTAGCAACAGGCTACGAATGGGAGAAGGGGCACAGGGTGTCGACGTCGGAGACCTATCCCATTCGCGGAGGCAGCGCGAGCGAAGAACGAGGCCATGCCTAGACAGCCACCCCTAGAGGGCCCTCTAGGCACGGGTAGTGGGGGAGATGGCCTCTGTTGACAGTCGTTAGCGTCAACTTTTAATGTAATTATAAACATGATAATTGGATCAATCACATATAAAATAGACAAGTATGGGGCTTTATCTGACAATTTCTACGAGTTTTGGTATTCTATTATTTTTCAAAGACTATTCATGAAAAGAGTAATAAAGAGAATCAAATCAGAATAAATATAGAAGAAATCCCGCGGAGATATGGTTACCATTCAACTCACAGAGGATCCCAAAGACACCGGAGCTAAGCGGAGCCCGAGCCGCCACCAGGTGGGGCCGTCCGGCCCCACCCCCATGGCCCCGGGCCCACTGGACGCCGCCTTCTGGAAGCTTCCTCCACCGCCTCTAAGGAGTCATCTCGACCCTACGTTAAGTCGGTTTGATCCAACGACTATCGTGCATCCCACCGGACTATAAATAGAGAGCAGATCCCCCCCCCAGAGGCATCTCATCTTAGTTCATTTGGAGATCCATTCAGTTTAAGTCATTTGAGATCTAGTCATCCAGAGCTAAGGATGGCAACGGGTCGGGTTCGGATCGGGTGGAGTCTCCGTGCACCCAAAACCGAACCCGAAGTCGAAACCCGAAACCAAAACCGAAACCGATTCGGGTGGAATTCATCACCAAAACCAAACCCGCGGATACCCGAAACCCGAATGGATACCCAAAACCCGCGGATATATATAGACATTTCACATGTATAAACAAGAGACAACAAATAATAAATATTTTCATGAGTTAACTTTGAATAAATTTAATAATCTAAGTAAACAAATTATTATTAGCATATTATAAAATATAAATTTTAATTCCAAATGATTTATTTAGGATATCCATTGGATATCCACGGGTGGAAAACCAAAACCAAAACCGAACCCGATCGGTTTCGGGGCCCTGAACCCGAAAACCGTGGGCGAAAAACTACCACCAAAACCAAAACCACTGGACCCGAAACCCGCGGATATCCGAACCAAAACCGACCCGTAGTTCATCTAGAGCCTCTCTAGTTCATAGCATAGCTTAATTAGATCGAGAGTAGAGGAAGTCAAGATACGTCAATCGATCTTGGACTCTGTTGACGGTGAAAATGTCATAATTTTCTACGCTCAAAATCACCGTCAACAGCCTCATAATGAAGGGACATAAGCAAATCATGAGTATATTTTATCCAATAAATAGTTCCACATGTCCATGAAGTATTTCTTGCAGGACTATAAGAAATGAAGAGAAATAAGCTAGTGGGACCCACATAGGGGGGTCGGTCGACCACCCTATGGGGCCCACGAGCCATCCCAAGCACCCACATGGTAGGAGGGCCCACCTGTCATAGTAAGGGGATCACTACCCCTCTTGTGCAGATTGGCCGACCCATCAATGGGCAGCACCAAAGTTCTAACCACTCCATGACATGTGGGCCATGCTTCTAGAAGGTCTGGAGTGGTCCCACATGTCATAGGGGGGTCGGCCGACCCCCCCAAGGTGGCTTGGTGGACACTCCTTTATCCAACCGCCATTTGTATGCCGCCATACAAAGATGCACATGCTGAATTAAAGAAGCACATGCTGAATTCTCTTGCACCATTGATCTAAAGGTGGTTAGAATCCAAGGGCTCCCATCATCCATCACGCGGATCGATGATGTGGCGGTGGAGTAGTCCCTACTCCACCTCTCCATTATAAATATCACCTCACTCCCTCTCATTCAAGACACACCACAAGGAGGAGCTCTCCACTCTCTCTCTCAAGATGTAACACTTGTAGTAGTGTTAGTGTTGTTAGGAGTTAGAGTGAGCCTCTGGTCTTCAACTCTAGTCTTCTAGGAGGTCTGGTATGCTTCTAGTATCTATTTCTCCCTTTGTAAGACTTGCGTTATTTTATATAGTTATCTTCTCTACTTTGCCTTAGTACTTTACTTTATTGCAACATGACTAGTTATGTTGTATTGGTTATTAGCATAGTCATAGTTGTTTGATAGTAAGATAATAGACCTTTGCACTGGTTCATTGCCCTTAACCTGGTGCTTTAATCAATTTCATCGGATGTCGGTTTAGAGTAGTGAGATATAGTGTAGACATGGTGTCTAGACTATACGCTTACTTGTGTCTGCGGCTTGTCCAACGGTTTGTTTGTGGTACCTAGTAGGGGTGACAGACCTATCTAGGCTTTGATCCCACCACGTTCGGCCAAGTTCTTAAAGCGTAGGCCTTCTTGTGCTAGGCGGTTTAGCACCCTTCTCATCCCTTTCTGTTGCTAAGTGGCCTAGTGGCCCGAAGTGCAATTGTGTATAAATATTGTTTTTGCTTGATATGGCTTGTCTTGCTAAGTTAGAACCATGCAAGTAGAGATAGATATTTGGAAACCTTATGCTCGCTCGCTGTCCTCCTCGCTCACTAAACTACTCTTTACCATTGGAACTTCTCTTGTGTGTCATCGCACTTATCATATATATATCATTTACCCCTACCATAGTTTAGTTGGTATATTAGTTAGTGGATGATCATGGTTAGCTATCATATTCTTTAACCATTGCTTTCCTGAGGATAAATACGATACTCTGGAATACTCCTGGGTGAAATGCTACAACGGTATTTTCTGTGCGCTTGCGGAATATTCTACATGAGCATAATAAATACCAACAAGCATTTCTGGCGCCATTGCCGGGGAAGCAATTGGCAAAAGATTTTGATACTAACTTTATTGTCTACTAATCTATACTACCACAAGCTATGTGGGATCACCCTTGTTCTGTTGAGTGCGGAATAAACAGGACATCAACCGTCTCGACCTTCCGGTGTTCTTCCACAAGAAAAAAGGAAAAAAACATCAAAGAGCCCAGGGTGTTCGATCATTCATGAACAATCAATTGTTCATCCCTGCCATCTCATAGGTGCGTATATGTATACATTTTTCTAACCCTGTGTAGATATAAAGAGAAGGTCGCCGTCCATAAAAAAGGAAATCAACATGTGACGGAGCAAAAGCACTTACAACTCCGTCTCAAATTGTGGGTGAACATGGAATCAATCAAGGTAAGTGAGACCCTATCGGGAGGCAGCCCGACATTATCTTTGCACTCTTCTTTATTGTTTCTTACCATTGCATGTTTGCTTAAATCATCATGTCTCTAGTGCTTCTTTTTGTTAAGTCTAGAGATTCATGCATATCAATCATTTACATTAATTTTCTTTTCCAAAACCATAACATGTTTGACTGAATGCATTTCATCCACCCATCTGCATAAAAATATAAATAAAAAAAATTCTCCTCTGCTTCACCACTCATGTTCTTGTCTCTAATTAAATTAATCTCATTCAATGCTTCCTTTTCTATTCTTGCATGCTTTGGTTTGGGAGTACCATTCGAACGTACTCCCATAGGCTTTCTTAAATTGAGCATGGTGCTTAGGTTAAATAAGTCTACCTTAATCAAACAAGGCATGGTGTCAAGTTTGATTATTGAATCAAAATATACTTGTATAGAATTGGTTGTTTAGTTGGACTAACCCCTGTAGGAAAACCTCTAAAATTTTGGTGGGTAAGTCATGAGATCATTCTTGGAGACAAATCAAGGCTTGAGGTACTCTTTAAACATCTTTGCTTATCCTTGCCTTAGCCTTGTTCGATTTCTGAAATTCTGGTGAACAAGGATAGAACATCACTTGAAACATATGATAAATATTCTATGCTAAACTACTAAAACCAATTTTCTATAACGTAGAAAATGACCTGTTCCTCTATGACAACAAATACCCGTTCTTGAAAATCCTTGTGTATCCCTTCGGGTATGTGTTGTCTACTAATCTATTGCAGAAATGAAACAAAACAATGAAGCAAAAAGATGGCATGCCAAGGATAAGAAAGAAGGAGGTGAAGCCCACTCCAACACAAAACAAATCCGCCAAACCAAAATAAAAAGAAGAATCAAGAAAGGAATGATGGAGACAAGTCTTTCAAATCCACATCTTCAGGATTGCCGCTCATTGGACTTGAACCAAGAGCCCTCGTCATGAGGTAATTCGGTATGTATCCACATCTGATTCTCCATTGCACTCCTTTCCTGTTTCATTTTGGGTTATCACATTTGAAATCTCAAGAACCCAACATATCTTCCTGCATAAAACTTTATGGAAAACATAACATGAATTTTTGAGCTAGTTTGTGCCCAAGGTGGGGTCGGCCGACCCCACCATGGTGACCTCTACACTTTGTTACACATTGGAATCATGTTAATAAATGTTTCATGTCACGGGGAAGTGTGGAGAGGCCACACATGGGTCGGCCGACCTAGCCAAGGACCCATCACATCACCGTGTGCCTCCCACTTTGCTTGCATAAGTATCCAAGGTGCTTTGCTCTAAAATTTCTAAAGTTTGAGTGCATGAGCATGTAGGGGGACATCACTTTGATCCCTTTGGTTATATCACTTGCTTTCTTTCATGATAGACCTCAGGTCCTTCCATGCCTCCTCTTTCTTTCTGCTCATCACTCATGACACATACAACTAGCCAAAGCATGAATGGATGATCTTCTATTGCTCCTTTTGTCTTTTCATGCACTCGAACTTGCATTCTTTGTTTTCAATAAAAACTAGGAGCAAGAACCTTAGTTTTGGGCAAGAGATAGAGGACATGTAGGGGTCGGCCGACCCCTATATGTGGCATATCACCTCCCTTCTTTTCCTGTTCTGCTTTACTTAGGAATCCAATGCAAATGCCACTGAGTATTCCTAGTGGAGGGTGCAACAGTAGGTCGCCTGACCTGGCATTATCACCTTCAATCACTTCTTTCTTCACCCTTCACTCATGTTGGAAATTTAGAGCAATCTTTGGAATTTCCTCTTGTTCTTGAGACATTCTCTCTTGAGTTACAAGTGCTTGTTTCTCTCAGCATGATACCTCGATGACAAGATGTCTTCTATGACATTAGCTCATTTTGAATAATCTTTTCTTGTCACTAGAATTTCACAATCCTTGTGTTTGCAAATGATGCATTGGTACTCTTCATAACTACACCTATAATATTCAAGCACCTTATCGACACATGCTTAAAAATGAATCGAACTAGTCTTTGTCTATGCTTCACCATGGTTATACAATCAAAATCCCTCTCCAATGCGAGAGGTATTGGTTGTATGAATCATGGAGACTAACAATTGACATAGAGAATGTGGAAAGGTGTAGAGGTATCTCAGGTGCAGGTAGGGTGACAATATGTAAGACCCTTGCTCAACACCAACACCATGGTGATACAGGGGCATTCAGAAGAACCAGCTTGGGGGAGGTTCTCTCCCCCACCAAGGAGACAAGCTTGGGGGAGGAGCCCCTCCCCCTACTAATCCTTGTAGCACAAGTGTGATGAAAAGAGCAAGCTTGGGGGAGGTCCTCTCCCCCACTAAGGTAAGTATTATTATCCCACTAAGGTAAGTGTTATTATCTCACTAAGGTATATATTATTATCCCTCACTTTTATTTCATTACATCTATAATAAACATTGAATAAAAGAATACAAAGACCTCCTGCTCATATGCTTCATAAATATCTTATTCTTTCTATCTTGAAAAAAATGGTCATTGATGCATAAGTTGTAAGTTGGGCAACGCCTCAATAGGTTGAACAACTAAACCCCCTTCTGTCAAATGTTCTCAAATCTCACATGAATGCTCATCTCTTCCTTCCCATTTTATCAACCATGTCATGAGAATGAACAAAGCATATAACATAAACTTAATAATCTTCAATGTGCTTGAGGCTAAAAAAATGATGAGTGAAGTTTTGGTTCCGCTGGTGTTTTTCCACCAGCAAGACCCATGCACTTAATCTCTGTCTTGTCTTTGTGTCCACAAGCAAAGAAT
This sequence comes from Microstegium vimineum, assembly GCA_022036555.1. Taxonomy (NCBI): domain Eukaryota; kingdom Viridiplantae; phylum Streptophyta; class Magnoliopsida; order Poales; family Poaceae; genus Microstegium; species Microstegium vimineum. The sequence goes on along the minus strand of CM039123.1, from coordinate 10,575,877 downwards.
CTGAAAATGCAGTAGTGATGCACACTTGACAAGATGCTGTCACACACAACTTGAGCCAATTTGGCCACCATATGGGCGTCGACCGACGTCCCAAGAGTAGCCAATTGAGCTGAAGTTTGGTGTATGCTAGAGGACAAGGAGGAGACACACCTTCGAGGGCCAGATGCCTCCTGATGGGGTTGGTCGACCCCATCATGGAGCTATGGGCCCACCTGTCATCCTCCACTACTGATACTTCACTTCAAAACGCTGGTTTGACACATCCTCCTCTCTTCTTGGTACATGTGTGATATTTTGACATGATCTTATGCAACCCAAAATGAACTAAAGCCAAACCTGGATTAAAATTTTGAAAAGTGACATGCTTATGACATTCTTGAGATAGAAGCTTGCATAAATTTTATTCCATATACATATGCTTATGCTTGTGAGAAAATATCTTAATAGGAAACTCATATTGACTAAGTTGTTGTGATGTGTGATATAGTTCTAGCTTAGAAATCCTACCTTTTCTATTCAAAGTGCTTGGAGATCTTGTTTTTGATAAAATGTCATAAAACCATAGTGTCACATACTCCTCAATGGTGAGAAATTCCTACCAAAGACATATGATGTTCTTGCACGTTTAAAACCTTCTACATTTGCTACTTGTACTTGTGTTGATTTTGGTCAAACCTTGTTGACCCTTGTTGAGAATTTTGTCATACTCCCAAGGTCAAGATCACGTACACACTACATATATATGTTGTTTCTACACTGGAAGTACGCAGAAATATGCCTTTCATTTTCCACATAGTTCATGCTCCATGTTCTAATAGAAATTCTCTCTCTAGTATGTTGTTAGTCAATGAGACAGACTATGTAAAATTATGAAAAAAATGAAAAAAATATAGGGTCACATGAAGGTCCCAAATTTTAGAAAAAAAATGATGAGCAAATCAAAGCTCATAGAAAAAGGAAAAAATAAATAAAGATAGCTATGTCTCAAAATTATAAGTTAGAAAGAGAGATCATATCAAATAGAGGAGTATTGATCATTTGCCATGTTTCACACACTTGGACATCTTGATCTAAGAGTATGACACTTCTCTCTTTGGATCTGGAATTTGACTTTACAACATATGCAAAGTAAGTTTGCTACATTCTTTATCCTACCCTATAGCTCCACATAATCCTTTAGAGATAGGATGAAAAGAAGGCAAACTTTGATATGTGCCTTGGTGAGGAATCATACACCATTGAATGATCTGAGAGTACCATTTGAGGAGTATAAGTGAACTATGTTTTTCTTGTGAAAACTTTGAAAAACTCTAAGTTACTAAGAAATGGATTGGGAAGATGACTTTGCGTCAAGAATTGTTCCACTTTTCAACTGCTCAAGGATATATGATAGCTAATGCCACGAATCCCACTTGTTTAAGAAATGTTTTGGAATGAATTTTATGTTATCTATATATCTTAAGGTGTTATGCTCATGTTTACTTTAACCTTTACTCGAGGACGAGCAAAGACTTAAGCTTGGGGGATTTTGTTGACGATGAAAATACCATAATTTTCTATGCTCAAAATCACCGTCAACAGCCTCATAATGAAGGGACATAAGCAAATCATGAGTATATTTTATCCAATAAATAGTTCCACATGTCCATGAAGTATTTCTTGCTCTATAAGAAATGGAGAGAAATGAGCTAGTGGGACCCACATAGGGGGGGTCGGCCGACCACCCTATGGGGCCCACCAGTCATCCCAAGCACCCACATGGTAGGAGGGCCCACCTGTCATAGTAAGGGGTCACTACCCCTCTTGTGCAGATCGGCCGACCCATCAATGGGCACCACCAAAGTTCTAACCACTCCATGACATGTGGGCCATGCTTCTAGAAGGTCTGGAGTGGTCCCACATGTCATAGGGGGGTCGGCCGACCCCCCAAGGTGGCTTGGTGGCCACTCCTTTATCCAACCGCCATTTGCATGCCGCCATGCAAAGATGCACATGTTGAATTCTCTTGCACCATTGATCTAAAGGTGGTTAGGATCCAAGGGCTCCCATCATCCATCACGCGGATCGATGATGTGGCAGTGGAGTAGTCCCTACTTCACCTCTCCACCATAAATACCCCCTCACTCTCTCTCATTCAAGACACACCACAAGGAGGAGCTCTCCACTCTCTCTCAAGATGTAGCACTTGTAGTAGTGTTAGTGTTGTTAGGAGTTAGAGTGAGCCTCTGGTCTTCAGCTCTAGTCTTCGAGGAGGTCTGGTATGCTTCTAGTATTTATTTCTCTCTTTTGTAAGACTTGAGTTATTTTATATAGTTATCTTCTCTATTTTGCCTTAGTACTTTACTTTATTGCAACATGACTAGTTATTGTATTGGTTGTTAGCATAGTCATAGTTGTTTGATAGTAAGATAATGGTAGTATACCTTTGCACTGGTTCACCGCCCTTAACCCGGTGCTTTAATCAATTTCATCGGATGTCGGTTTAGAGTAGTGAGATATAGTGTAGACATGGTGTCTAGATTATACGCTTACTTGTGTCTGCGGCTTGTCCAACGGTTTGTTTGTGGTACCTAGTAGGGGTGACAGACCTATCTAGGATTTGATCCCACCACGTTCGGCCAAGTTCTTAAAGTGTAGGCCTTCTTGTGCTAGGCGGTTTAGCACCCTTCTCATCCCTTTCTGTTGCTAAGTGGCCTAGTGGCCCGAAGTGCAATTGTGTATGAATATTGTTCTTGCTTGATATGGCTTGTCTTGCTAAGTTAGAACCATGCAAGTAGAGATAGATATTTGGAAACCTTATGCTCGCTCGCTGTCCTCCTCGCTCACTAAACTACTCTTTATCATTGGAACTTCTCTTATGTGTCATCGCACTTATCATATATATATCATTTACTCCTACCATATTTTAGTTGGTATATTATTAGTGGATGATCATGGTTAGCTATCATATTCTTTAACCATTGCTTCCCTAAGGATAAATACGATACCCTGGAATACTCCTGGGTGAAATGCTACAACGGTATTTCTGTGCGCTTGCGGAATATTCTACATGAGCATAATAAATACCAACAAACTCTCGACATTGTCAAGAGATTGGAGTCTGGTACAGTTCTTATTCTCTCTTTTAGTATTTATCTACGGTTGTATGATATTTATAGGCAACACTATTCTTCATTAATATGTTCTTGTTTACTTTGTTCATTGTCTACTTCAATATATCTAGTATAGTTAGTTGGCTATTGAGTTCATACACATGTTTGTATAACGCTCGTCTATTTGATCATATGACGGGTGGTAGACAGTATGTAGGCGTGGTGCTTAGATACAATGCTTATCTGCGGATGCCACCATCTGTGCGGGGTCGTGGGGTTGATCATGGACGTGACAGTTCCATTGAGTCCTTTGTAGGCCTCCCCCGTGCAGTGGTTTGGTAGGGAGGAATTGTCAGGTTGATGATATCTTGTTATATATGAGGTTTCTGAATTCAATTCATCCTGTTCATGGCCCCATTGTGGTTAGGAACATTGGTAGTATTACTTAACGATGATTACTAGATGTACTTGCACTAAATCATGTAGCTTTGACGGTAGCTAGAATACTTAGGAGTTATTTCTTTATTACTTGTATTGGATGACGCTTGTGTAGTGACTAGAATGCTCTAGAAAGTTTATCCTTATTATTATTATGATGATGAATGATCTATTTATCTTTATCATATATATATATATATATATATATATATATATATATATATTTATCATGTGACTTACCCCTGTTTAAGAGTAGAGTTCATTGATGGTTAAATCCATTCATTCATTTCATATGCATGTTATCAATACTATAGATTATCTGTTTAACTAGACGTTCCCAGTGGTAAAATATAAATGACAACCTGGTAATACTCTAGGTAAAATGCTACAGTGGTATATTAATCTGTCCGCTTGCAGAATCATTTGTTCTTTATAATTTCATATCCATCCTTATTTATTTCTGCCTAGTCATATATAAAATATAATATTTCATAAGTACCATTAAATATTCCTAGCTCTATAATTAGAGATGACAACCTAGTTTCATGCTTAGGAGTATAAGGTAAAAGATAGTGGTTAGTTGCTAAAGATAAGTTAATTACATACCATACATTTTTGGCACCATTGCTAAGAACCTATGTTCTTGGTGGCGACGTTAGAAATATCAACAGCCTCTAAATCGAGCTCATTGGCGGCAACTAGGATGAGGGGTGAGGGCAAGCCGCCATTGATTACGTGCTCGAAGTTCCATTGTCGTGAGGTAGTAGAGTGCTGGTCAAAGCAACCATGGTCCAAGGATCAAATCTTCTACACCTACCCAGGTCATAATGTAAGTTTGGTTTGCCTGTTTGAGTTCATTCAAATCAGAGTATTTGATTCCAAGTTTTCAATAAAGTACTCTATTTAGTAAATTGTTTATCTGATGAATTTGCAGAAGGAGTAAATTGTTTATCTGATGAATTTGCAGAAGAATGGAACCGGTTGCCTATTTTTCCTTTGCGAGACATGCTACATCAAGTACTTAGAGACTGAAGTAGCAAAAGAAAAGGCAGCTAGGTATTGAGGGCCTTCTAGAGAAGAATATCGACCTAGGAAATGAAGATGGCACAACTGTTGGAGTACAACTTAGAACTTTGATCAGTATAGGATATGATATTGCAGGGCTTTTGAAATGCATTCTTTGTATGTGTTTGGAATTGTAGGTATGCAACTGCTACTGGTGTTTGTTCTCATGAAGAAGTGGGTGGTGAATGTGAAGTAGGTTTAGGGAGTAGGAATGCTCTGAGGTAATGATCATGTATGCTAACTGACTACAGTGTATGGTATTTGTGATGTGCACTGCATGGCAAATTCAGAACAACATAGTTCACTTATGCAGACTGTATTGTGATGCTTAGCAACCAAAGTTTTACATCCAGCCATGAATTTTGTAAACTAAGACAATGCCATCCAACCATCCATACTTTGACCGTTGTAGTTCAGTGTAGGCATCCCTGTACAAGATGTTGCTATCCACAAAAGGCAACATACTACTAGATAATAGATGCTGCTATCCATAAAAGGCGACTATAATGCTACTCTATTTCATTCAGCAAGTATCACAATCACACTGATCAAACCAGTCAATTTTTTTCATCAATGTAGGAACGGATCTCCCTAGCCTCGGCAAAAGAAACCACCATGATGCACCTCTAGATTGAACTGGTCAAACCATGGACCTACATTTCATTCAGATTATAAGATTCCGATCAACATTTTTCCCAACCGTACAAAAAACCCTGCACTGTCATTCATGCCTACAGATCAATACTTTCTGATGAAAATGACTTAAATCTACCGCAATGTCGACAAATTCACAACAATAACACAATCAAGGATCGACAACAAGGTAGGGTTTCTTCAACTTACCATATACAGCCGCCGGCTCTCCTTTCTGACGCAATCTCGCTGCCATCTCACCCACCGCCCGCGCCTAGAGGGCCCTCTAGGGGCATTCGTCTAGGCACGCCCACACCACTTCCGTGAACAGGACAAGTCGCCGGCGTCGCCACCCTGCACCCCTTCTCTCCCTTTTGTTGATTTCTGTGAGTGAAGCAATGGAGTGAGGGGAAGAGGATGAGACCGTGCAGGGCCTTTTTTTTTTGCAAAAATCCCAGCAGCAGCCGACGGGCATGTGCGACTCACGTGCCTCCACTACCTACGTGGATAGCTATGTAGCCTGATGCGTGCTGACTGGGCTGTTTTGGACCTGGATGAGCCCAATTAAGTAGATTAGACATGCAATTTACTCAGATAAGCCAAAGCAGCTTACAATGATCGGAGAGTGAATGTTTGAGAAATATAAAAGTTCGTAATTCCGTTACCAAAATTGATAATTCTGTTACTTCTAGAATTTGGGGAAAAATGAATCCCAAAATTTTCCTTTGTACGAGTGGCTACTTTGTTTCAGGGCGTCGGATCAATATTTTGAAGTACTGAATGACACCAGGGTGTCAGATTGACATTTTGAAGTCTTCAATGACATCAGGGAGATCTTTTTTGCTCGGGTGCATAATGCTAGCAGCAGAGCACAACAATTCCATAGAATCGTGAGCTGATCATAGATCAGTTGGTAGAATCTGCTCCCTCGGGTTCAAGTCCTCGACTTGACATGGATGTTAATTTAACGGCGTTGCGCTTTTAATGGTAGGCAATGTTCCTGTTGACAGCGAGGCGTCTGTAGTGACTTCGTCAATATCGAAATGTGCCGTCACAATTTTTCGGAGGTGTTTATAAAAGTATGGTTTACGTACGTGTGTTTATAAAGGGCAAGTGTACGTACGTGTTAAATGTCTGTGTTTATACTTGTGTAATTCGCAATAAAAAAAGCAATTCCACATAATCGAACTAGACAAAGACAGCTCTGCCCTACTTCATTGAGAGGTCTGGAAATCCAATATGCCTCTGGTTGGACATGTTGCATTTTTGTGTACTACTAGAAATTGCATAGGAAATAAGCTGATGCTCAACAATGCAGTTAAGATGAGCAGGTGTCCAGTAGTTCGTTGGGTTTTGGAGCTAGCTTACCACCTCCAAGTTCAGCTTTGAGTCTTTTGACAAGGACATATAGTTTTTTAAAAAAAGTTTTGACAAGGATAGAGCATCCAACTGCCTGCACCTGCATGTTGAGTCTGACTGGATGTAGACGACGACTGACCGGCGACCGGACGTGATGCCCAACTGGACCTAAAATGGGCCATACAGCTGACAAACTGCCTCGCGTGAAAGACGTCTCCTAGTCCGCGTCCACTACTGCGCGCCGCAGATGGGCTATGCTGTCAGTGATCGTCGGACTTGTCCTTCCACCAGAGCCCACTGTCTGCAGTTCCACGGAGCAGCCACCTTGTAGTAGCAAAGATGCCTGGCCTCAGCAGCTCAAGCACCGAACTGGGATTTAAGCGTCATATCTTTGGCATGTTCTTTCAGGTTGCAGCCTGTTCGGTTATGCAACCACAGGAACAGGTTGGTCCACCAAGAAGCTGTCAGCTGTGCGTGAGCAGCTCATTCACCTAAACATTAGATGCGCATAGTTTGTTGCCCTAAAATTGTGAGATAAAGTACATGGTTTACATTTCCAGCATAATTGTAGGGCAACAAACTTAACAAAAGCAGAAAACAAAAAAGAACAAACATGTACGATGTTGAAGGATGTTAAACTTAGCTTGCACTAACACAATCATCATATATGCACTGCACTAGCACTACTATAGAAGGAATAGAATTGGGCTGAATTGGATGATTTGCATGACTTAAGGATCAAGCCAAAACAAGGGATCATAATCCCAACTAACTATATGCTAGTCGTGATACCTTCCACAGTCACAACATGACAGACACAAACGGTGAGATTGGAAAAGAATCCGAGGTGAAAGCCTATGATCTAACAAGCCCTTAAAGTCTGAACTGATGCATGCCACATGAATCCAATGTGGAACAAGAAATTCCTGGGGCACTACAGATTGGGATGACATTGAAGAAACTTAGTTGTTAGTAAACTACACACTGACCAATACCTTGGCGAGTCCTAAAGAAAGAAAAAACTTATTCTAATAGCTAGATCCAATCAAAGATAAGGATTGTCTAATTTACTAAATTTAAGCAAACTAAACAAGCGGCTCTAGCATTTTTTCAGTGTAGAGAGCAAGGTGCACCTACCTAGGATATTGGCACAGGTATTGCGGCGGCTAACCATTAATTTATACTAAAGTTACTCTTTCATTACTGAGTTGGGTAGTTTGGATATGAATTTATAGTGTTATTTTCAATTATCTTTCATAAAGGCAGATATGCATAATTTTGAAACAAATTTAGATGATTACCTTTTGTATTTTGATGATGACGATGGTGGGTATTTTTTAATAACATAATATAGAACCAAAGGCTATGAATGTGTTGCCGATGGCAAGGTAGCCAAGGGTGAGAATGAAGTAGCCATCGTCAAGTTGCTAATGTCAAAGTGATCACACATAAAACTTCGTGCACGAATGAGGCGCCATGGTGATGACGACGACATGTCAAGGAAATTATTGTGGAAGGATGATGCTGAGATCGATGTAGTCAAGACTGTCGAGGATGTTTTTTCGAAAAAGATAGGGATCAATTGAGGCAAACGAGACAAAAATGGAGACGGGGGGTCGAGGCCAAGGTTGATGAGGTCAAGCCGCTACAGCCGAGGCATGTGCACATGCTAGGTTTGCCAACAACGTGTTGGGGACGAGAGACAACGGTGTTGCCAATACATGATGGACAAGGGAGGGGCCCCCAACTAGGTGTGGTTGTGTTGGGTGAAGAAAAGAAGCAATGCAAAGCAAATGCTCTTGCCTAAAGGCGAGCAATCCTAGTGGGTGCTCTTGATTGAAGGCGAGCAGTGTTTACACAAGATATAACAACGATGGTAGCACTCGGTGTCGGAGATGAAGACCCGATTAGCACGACGAAGACCAAATGCAAACAACACAAGATATTGCGTTGAATAGTTCTCAATGCACATGTGACGACGATGTAGATACAATGGTGAGGAGACACATGGTTGGAGTTGTTGTGGCCCAAGGAGGGAAAAGACACAATATTAGCCCCATTGCTTGGAGAAGATGTGTGCAGTACTTCACGATGGCTCCAGGAGCTAGTTGATCGCACACAATCGACTGATTAGACCGAATACACACGGGACTGAACGACAATTGAAGAAGTCAGTGAAGGCTTGTCATGATTTGTGATGGCGATGAAGACATGTGAATGGGATGACCGAGAAGCTATGTACCTACAAAGTGGAACATCTTCTTGCAACCCAAAGACCAAGGTGGTCTAGGAATTCATGATAAAAAATTAAGAATATTGCCTTATTGAATAAATGGATTTTTAAACTTCTCACAATGGATATCACCTATCATACTTATTACATAATAAACAATGTAAACCTTTAGTTCATGTTTAATAGAAAAAGGTGACTTGCACTTTTGATCTAGTAGTATGAAGGTGATGCAAGGTTTCCTTCAATTTGGATTTTTTGGCCCTATTCGTTTCGCTATTATTTGGCTTATGTTGAATGCTTATGTTGATTTATCATGAGAGAAAAATATTATTCGTTCATTGTCAAGGATGGATACCAGGTGAGATTCCAAGAGGAAATATGGTTGTGCAAAATTTACCACCATATTTGAAGTTCTTAGCTCCTTTCCTTGAAATATCTTATGGCACAGGAATCCTACTAGCCAGAGGTTAGTAGCATGGAATAATCTGTTACCACATACAGTATAACTAGTATTTCTCTAAGCCAAGAACAAGATGAGTTTCGTTGAAATTTACATCTTACTAGGAGTTCTCTGTAAAATATCATTACCAAGTGCTGATTAAAATCAACGTCCCTAACCTTCATAAACTTTTGTCGAAAACCCCCACCTCTAAAATTCAAGTTACTATGGTACCTACGCAAAGATGTTAATAGAAGACAATCTAGCTAGATGTATGCAACTGGCAATGAATTTAGGACTAATAAAACCATGTAGCATATCATATTTGGCTGGATAATAGAAAATTCTAAAGAGTTGATACCTCTTCTTTTGTTTGGAGCTGCCTTTTTTTAATCGATTTGCATAAATAGAAGTGACTTGGTTTCGAATATATATAAACTACCTTTTCTTGTAGGTTATCTTTGAAATTATCAATTAGATTTGTATTTGGTCTATCCTCCAAAAACCAACCTTATAGGATTTGGTTGTGGTGGCTATGTAACAATTGACATGGTGGTCAAGGACTTTTTTTTTCTTCCTTAGACATATGGATGGTGATCTAGTCTACGGATGGATAGTCACTAGAGTGTGTGTGATTTTTATTTTGTAACCAAATAGAAAGAGGCCAGGAGATCTTTCAAGACATTGTATCATCTGGATGTCCTGTTCTTGGAAATCTTAATGAAGACTTTCTTTATTCAAATGAAGTTTCCATGATTGTATTGGGCTGAGCTATATATATTTAGGCTCGTATGTGCTATTTGCAGCTGTTTGACTGCACCAGCCCCTGGAAGCCAAACCATCGTTGCCCTTGCCCCATCTCCATTCTCATACAGCTCCTGCAGTGGCTGCAGCAGCCAACACTACTATAGAATTTATTTTGCACAACACTTGGGTTTTATTAACCGTGGCGGTTAAAAGCATAAACCGTCACGGTTAATGGGTGCCTACAAAGGCCATCGGTTAGGGGGCACAACCGCCACGGTTAATGTAATAACCGTGAAGGTTGGTATAATATGACCGCCACCGTTAATGTCTATTAACCATGGCGGTTACTGTTAAACAACTGTCACGGTTAACGCATTAACCGTGGCGGTTAAGTATCAACCGCCACGGTAAACATAGATTAACCGTGGCGGTTATTATTAAGTTAACCGCCACGGTTAAGTTTGTAGTATAAATACAGCTGCCCCCTTCTTCTTCTCCGCGGATCCTTCTCCATTTTTGATGGTTTTGAGCTCAAAACCATCAAATTGACCACTTTTTGAGGGGGAGAGGTTTTGCCCTTGGATTTGGTGAAAGGTGGCACCGCAAAAGGTTGACTTTTACTTTCCAACACTTGGTTTTCTCTCTTTTTGATGATTTGGGTGTTTTTCCCTAATCTAGATCTAGATCCAATGGAGAGGAGAGAGAATAGGAGATCTAGTGCTACACACATGTTGGGGAGGTTTTGCCCTTGGATTTGGTGAAGGGTGGCACCGCAAGACGTTGACTTTTACTCTCTAACACTCGGTTTTCTCTCTTTTCGATGATTTGGGTGCTTTTCCCTAATCTAGATCTAGATCCAATGGAGAGGAGAGAGAATAGGAGATCTAGTGCTACACACAAGTTGGGGAGGTTTTGCCCTTGGATTTGGTGAAGGGTGGCACCGCAAGACGTTAACTTTTACTTCTAACACTCAGTTTTCTCTTTTTTTGGATGATTTGAGTGCTTTCCACTAGATCTAAATGAGAGGAGAGAGAATAGTAGATCTAGAGCACGCTAATTTGATTTTTTGTGCGTTTGAAAGGTTATGGGGCACAGGGATGAGTGGATGTACAAGACATCGAGGATGAAACTGACTTTCCTAGAAAATATGAGGAAGAAGTTCATGCCCGTTGCACAGAAGCATCGCCTCAGTCTGGATCGGGAGCTCATGGTTTGTCCATGTAATGACTGCAAGAATCGGTTTGCCCAGAAAGATGCAGTAGTGCAATCACACCTTGTACGATATGGTTTCATTAAAGATTCAAAGTACATTGTGTGGAAGTTTCACGACGAGAAAGAGCCGAGTGTCGCCAATGAATATGGGGGATCCTCGTCGACGACATCCACAGTGGTGTGTGGCGATGGAGGACACCAACAACCCACTGCGAGACCGAGCATAGATGATGAGAGTCGTGACTACATCACTATTGCCGATCTGCTCCAAGACGACGATGATGGCGCTGGAAACGATGGTGACCCGATGATTGATACGCTGTGACTCGAGGATGCAGAGCTTCTTGAGGAGATTGCTAACCGTCAGGACCATGACGATGTTCTGTTTGGCAATCCAAAGTGGCTAGAGAATTTTAGGGAGATGAAACAGGCAACAATTGATCTCCTCTACCCGGACGGCGGTGAATGTCCAAATCATTGCATGACGTTGCGTTTCGTCCTCCAGATGTTGATGTGCAAGGCTCGCCAAGAGATAACCGACTCATGCTTCAATGACATATTACGCATCATTGGTGAAACGCTACCAGAGGGTAACAGGGTACCCGTCAATACATATCAAGCGAAGAAGTTGATCAGGCCAGTAGCGATGAAGCTTCAAAAGTTTCATGCATGTCCTAACCACTGTATTCTGTTTCGAGGTAAGTATGAGAATGCACAGAGTTGTCCGAACTGCGGCGCGAGCCGCTACAAGAAGAATGCCGGTTGTCGCGCGGACGATGAGGAAAGACCGTCGAGGGGGGCGAAGAAGAAGAAGACGGACAAGAAGCATTTGTCGCCTATTGAGGACGAAGAAGAAGAGGGTTACCCACAGAGGAAAAGTCCTGCCCTGTCAGTGTGGTACCTTCCTATCATCGACCGGCTACGTGCGTTATTCGGGAACCCCGAGGATGCCCAGCTCATGTCCTGGCATGCATCACCTGAGCGTGTCAAGGGCGATGGCAAGCTGCAACACCCCTCCGATGGTAAGCAGTGGAAGCGGTTCGATGCCATGTTCGTGAAGGAGTTTGGGGACGAGCCGAGGAATGTCAGGTTTGCACTGAGTACGGATGGGATGAATCCGTTTGGTGACCTCAGTAGCACGCACAACACCTGGCCAGTCACCCTCACCATATATAACCTACCTCCGCACCTATGTCAGAAGCATAAGTATCTTCTACTGACAATGCTTATCTCAGGACCAAGGCATCCCGGCAACGATATAGACGTGTTCCTAGAGCCGTTGATGGAGGATATGCAGAAACTATGGGTGGAAGGGGTCCGGATGATGGATGCGTCCCTAAAGAAGGAGTTCACTCTAAAAGTCATCATCTGTGTCACCATCACAGACTACCCTGGTCATTTTTCACTATTGGGACAGATTAAAGGGAAGACTGGTTGCGTAGTCTGCATTGATGCTACTTGCTCCACTTATCTTAGTGGATCCCAGAAGACGGTGTACATGAATCATAGAAGATTCCTCCCCAAGAGGCACATGTACCGTCATTCTTCGATGAATCAGTTCTTCGATAACCAGGCCAAGCCACAGACTGAGCCGAAGAGGACGAGGTACGGGCCAAAGGTGTTTGGCATTGTGAAGGACATTGACTTCGAGTTTGGAAAGAAGAAGAAAGAGGACGAAGATGGGCAGAAGAAACCAAGGAAGAAGAGAAAGCGGGATGACGAGGACGAGGAAGCACCTATTGTGAAGGTTTCATTCAAGAAGCAGTCATGTTTCTTCAAGTTCCTGCCATACTGAAAGGAGTTCAATACACCGTATGCCATCGACTGCGTGCACCTGGAGAAAAATGGTTGAGGCGAGAATTCCCGGTAATACGACTCGTACTACTGCTATCCTACCACCACCACTACTACTACTCTACTACTACTTACTGCTACATATGAATATCTTACACGCAGTGTGCCAAGCAACCTGAAGGCTCACTCTTGTGTGGATACTATGCTTGTGAGTACCTCAGGAGATGCCAGAAATTTAGCCAAAGTTGACGGCAGCTCAAGAAAGGTATGGATTGGTGGGTGGGACGAAATGTGAATCAAAAGACCAACACTCGCACAATAGCCGACATTTGTAAGATTGTCACCGATGAATGTGCTGAAGTTAGTTGGAAATTCTTCTACTCGGGCAACGCGCTAGCTGCATTACCTCAGTACCGTAAGCTAGCTAATTGGAGAACCAGCAGTTTAGACATGACTGACTATAAGCTGCCGGACATCTTCGATTAGATGAACTTGTTATACATATATGTTTAATGAACTGCTGGACATGCTTATGTGTGATGAATGATTTGTTGTAACTTTGTGATATCGGTTCTCTAGAACAGGACAACACATTCATGTAATATCTGTTTAATCCATGTTTGATGTTCTCTTATATAATTTGTGCTTCAATTTGAGGTTTTTGTTCTCTTATATATAATTTGTGCTTGAATTTGAGAAAAATATTCTATTATATAATTATGTGCTTGAATTTGAGGCTTATATATGTTCTCTTATATAATCTGTGCTTGAATTTGAGAAAAAATATTTTGAAATCCAATTTATAATTTTAAAAATAATTTTTTTATTTTTTTAGAAAATATTAACCGTGGCGGTTGCTATAAAAAACCGCCACAGTTAATATCCATTAATGGTGGCGGTTTCTTATAGCAACCGCCACGGTTAATAACCATTAACGGTGGCGGTTGTCCTAACCTAACCGCCACGGTTAATGTTATTAACCATGGCGGTTGCCCAATCACCACGGTTAAATGCCCCTATTAACTATGACCATTGATTTATGACGATTGAAATAACCACCACAGTTAATCTTTTTTAACCGCCACGGTTAATAAATTTTGTAGTAGTGCAAGCCAAGCCTATGCAGAAGCAGCTGCAGCAGCCAGCTGCAAGTAGCACATCCGATCGGGGCCGGCCGTTGGGATGGATGCCTCTATCTATCATTTGAAAGCTAATTCCTCAGCCTTCTGAGTTGAGTTAGGATGGTAAATAACTGAATACAATGATGCCAGGAGTCATCTGATTGAGTCAGGGTACGTAGCATCATCTACTCTTACTATATATTTTGCGAAGTCCGTCTATTACCGCTGTGTAGCTGACTTCATTAGGGCTCCTTGCATTACATTTGTTTAAAATGTATGTAAGCAGTGCCTCAGTACCAAACAGGTTCTAAGTATATACACATATAAGTATGTTGAAGGCGTGATGATTAAGGGCAGGACCTCCTCGTCCTGTCCACAGCTGTAGGTTATAGATCGTGCATTATATTTCATTTCATGAAAAAGCTGAGTTGTCCGGAAAACCCTCCTTAAAGAAGGTGGATGAGCATCCTGTCCTGCTAAGGACTTGCTTGTTCGGTTAGTTAGGAATCTACCAAAAAATCGTTCCAGCTCATCAAGCGTTATGAAAATACAAAATTAGCCAAACATGTTCCTGAAGAACCGAACGATGCCTAGACGGCCAAAAGCCGAGGTCCAAACAACCCTGTGGGAAAATAGAAAATGATGGCTCTTTATATTTACTGAAATATAAAATGAATGGAAGTTTACGGAAGTTATGTTTCAATTGGCAAATGATACGATGTAGACCGCGCTGAAGGTAACTAACGGCAATTGATAGGTGATGCAATATGCATAGAATGTAGCCATGTATTACAACACATCCACCACATTATTATACGTACAAATCATACAAGCTATACCTTCTAATGAACCTGATATTACACCACCCAAATTCTCGTATGCAGTACACCAGATAATGTACTCCACAATGGTAAGATCCAATGGAAAAGAAACAAACAAATACTTGCAGCAACGACAAGATGACTTATTGAGGCCTGTAATAGTTGCTCTGATGCGGAGGGTAAGCCCCAGGGGCATTGTACGGTGGCTGTGGATATGGCGCAGATTGCTGCGGCTGATGGGCATTGTAATATGGCCCACGCCATCCAGGATATGCCGGCTGACCATAGTCATGACCAGGAGGCGGCTGGTGTGCTTGTGGCTGGTACTGACTGGGGTGTGGTGCACCGTATGGAGGCTGTTGCTGTGGCACGCTATAGGATGATGGGTATGGCTGTGAGTATGCAGGTCTTGGCTCCGGTTGAGAATATCCAGGTTGAGAATATCCAGGCCTTGAGTCTACCCCAAGTGACGATGCATAGGGAGACTGAGCATGCGGTGGTGGTGATGGGCTGCTCTGATCAGGTGCTACAGAAGCATTCCTCTGCATAGAAGAGTGGCTGGAGGATGAGAAGCTGAAACCCGCTAGCTTCTTCTGCACATCTTCGATCATTTCACGGCATTGAATGTTTCGGGTCATTATAAAGTCACTGCACTGCTGCTTTATTTTGCCTATTGCTTCCTGTACACAGGGATCATCCCAGAATCAGTAGCCCATTCGAGAGGAGACATCAGCATTCCTATGTTCAATGCAAATGGAACAAAATGGAAATGGAAATGCAATCACACCTGTAAAGTCACATAAAAGTTTAGGCCCTCGTTAATGTTCTTTTTAAACTCCCGGTATTTAGCAATTGCAGCAGCGATTTGCTGGTAACATCTCTCACGAGCAGCTGAAGAAAAAGGAGATTAACAGATCAAAATTACACATTAGCTATGCGCAAAGAAAAAACAATTACACATATTACATTGTTCAAAGATCTGACTCCTACGGATCTAAACAATAATAGCACCTAACTGTGATAACAGTTCCATGTTAACAATGATTACAGGTTACCCTCTCCACTCAAAATTATAGGTCCATTTTTGTCCTAAGTCAAACTTCAATTTAAGTTTACAAGAAAATACATCAACATTTATTTTCTGAAAACTTAGTCAAAGTTCGAGAAGTTTGACTTAGGAGAAAGCTAAGGTGAAAACTAATTTGGAAGAGGGAGTAGAAATTAAGCAGAGTAGTATCAATCTGGAGTTACTCCAGAAAATGGCGCACACAGGAAAAGGCATGCATTCAGGTAACACCTAGCCCGCTAAGGAAGCTTATGGACAACTGAAGCAGACAAATTGCTGAAATTTGCACAAAAATGCCCACGAATCAATAACTACCCAACCAGCCAACGTGATCTAGGGAACCACTGTAATTGCTGGTCTCAAGAATGGAAAGAACATTACCAAAATAAAATACTGCATGATACCATCCATAAGGCAAACAAAATAAAAAATAAAAGTGGAAAGCGCAAAAGGCAGCGGTACATCACATGGATAGTTAAAGCAGATAATTTGCTGAAAAATTAGCACATACTCCCTCTGTCCCTTTTTCTATCGTTCTCACTTTCTTGAGAAGTCAAACATACTCAGCTTTGATCAAATATATACAAGAAAATATTAATATTTACGATACATAATTAGTATCATTAGGTAGATCGTTGAATCTATTTGCATAATAAACTTATTTGGAGAAAAAATGTTGCTAATATTTTCTACGAATCTAGTCAAACTTAAGTAAGTTTGATGAGCACGAATACTATAGCGGCACCTAAAAGGGACAGAGGGGCCCTGAAGCAATAACTGTAAAACCTTGTTGGCATGAGGAAAATTAGAATACCTAAAGAGCATGTTGTAACTTTTGGATTCAATGTATAAACCAAGTTACAAAAGTAAAATATAAAGGCATTCTATCACAACTGTGGCACAAAAAAAAATCCCAGAAAGATTACCTTTGTAATCCTCTAGGTTGAATACAGCAGCAAATTGCCCATTTTGTGCCTGTCCAAGGATCCAGTATCCAAATGTCAGACACAAGACGAAAGTACATGGCAAAATATAGGGCATTGGGCTCTTATAAACACTTCTGTTTCTTCCTTTTCGCATCTCTGGAGTTAAATCACTCAATTGCAAAACAACAACGCTACTACTCAGTTTTAATACACATATGTTGTTGATAGAACTTTATGCAAATTTAACACAAAGAAAGTCTCAAAGAGGACTGCATCACCATTTATCAGGTATGCCTGTTTACCTGTATTTGTAGCAATAATTGTTCCTGTGCATCAATGTTATCAGCAATATCAGCACAGATAGGATCATACTTAGCAATCTCCTTCTTGAAAAGATCATCATGTGATCCCGCGCCAGCCATCAACTTAGGCAATATATCGTCCTGGAAAAAATTGATCTTCTCAGCACACTAAAATACGATAGTATATAACCACATCATCGGTTATTTATCACTAATTTCTATGTAATGGAAGACGATGAATGAATTTCAGCTAGTTGAAGGACTAACAAACTTGAAAAGCAATCCATCATGACCACCATAAAATCTTGTCAAGTGGATTTTTTTTTCTCAAACAATTGTTAAGTGGAATTTTGAAGGGGCAATGCAAAGCAGAATATTACAAAGTAGAGCAACAAAGAACACACAAAGGTACTCATAGTCAAGCAGAATATTACAAAGTAGAGCAACAACAGAACACACAAAGGCACTCATAGGCATAGGAGCCCATGATGAATTAGTACTAATAGAGCACTCCAAGAAGTCAAGAACATTAAAACTTGTAAGCATGATATGTTCACTGGGAAGGTAAACAAAGACCCATGGCTTGTAATTTAATGCTAGCACCAGATGAAATGTATTACAGGTACGACAAAAAAAAAATCTCGTGAAAAAAGAACTATAATGAAAAATACAGGAATAATAGTTGCACCTTTCTTTTCATTTCTTTGAGCATGTCTTCAAGACCTGCCCTATGTGCTCCAAGAGACTCCAGTTGTCTCTGTTGACAAATAAAAGTAAGTTTTGCCAAGTTAAAAAAAACAGTCTTACTACATGTTCTACCAGCTATAAAAACTAATGTACATTACCAAGCTTTGTTTCAGAGCTCCAACAATGGCATCTTCATTCCCATCCAAGGACATGATAGGCCTGGAAATACTTGGAAGTGCAGACTCTATCTGCAACAGAGAACAGGTACATGTAACTATCTAGATATGAAGAATAAAATGATGATCACAGAAAAGAGTCACAGTTCATTGGGCAGCAAATAAAGATAAGTAATCCACTCAAATGTTAAATCCTAATTATACTTTTAGTTTAATGTTATATACTAATGTTAAACTCTCACCGGTCTTTTGTCAAGGATAGACATCAATGGATAGTTCTCCTTCACGCCTCGTTCGATCAGAGAATCACTATCAGCAGCTCTCTTCAGATTAGAAGCAAACAGATTCAATCTATCCTGAATATTCTTGGTTAGGGTGCTTGATTGAGGTCTAGTCCAACGACTCCCAAATTGCGTACGAAATTGAGCATCTTCATTCGCCTCCTTCTGTAGAAGCTCTTCAGTCTGAACAAGTAGCTCCTGATTGACCCTGCTCAAATCCCTAAGCTGCTGCAACTCAGATTCTAAGGCAGCAGGGCCACCACTTATCTGCACAGCCTCTACGTCTTCCTTCTGATCCAAGGGCAAGGTTATATTTCCTTCCAATGCAAGAATAGAATCTGGTAAGTCCATTTCCTTCAGCCTGACTCTAGTGATCTCACTAGCTTGCTGCAATTTCTCTGCCTGGGTCCGGATAATATTATCTACCATCTCTGTGTACTTAGAAAGTGCTTTCATGCTGCCATCAGGCACAAGTGATGAAAAAAGCCTTTCCTTGCTGGCATCTAAAACTTCAGCCAAAGAGGTAGACTTTACAAGGGATGCTGCAGGGAGGGCTCCCAAGGAACCAGCAGCAGGAACCCGCATCAGGTAAACACGATCATTCTCCTTCATGGCCCTTTCCAAGTTGGTTTTCATGTTATTTTCCAGCTTGTTGACAGAATCCAGAAGCTGGGCAGCAACTCCCTTTGCAGCCTTCTTAGCATCTGCCAAGGCACTCATGCCAATCTTTAAGCGTGCAATTTCCTCAGCAATTTCTTCTTTCTGATGAAGATCTAATGAATACCTATAGCAAGCATCGGTGTAGAATTGAGCAGCTTTCAGCTGGACATGGGACACCCATGTCTTATCAAAGTGCTGACTTAGAGGAGGTGCACTGAGAGCTGCGTATGCTTCTTCATAGAATATGCCAACCTGAAAAGATATGTGAACATGTAACGACAAAGAATTAGTTAGATAGCAAATTGACACCAAAGTTTTGCAGAAGAAATAACTGTATGGCATCATGAATAAGAATGTGCTGTATTAAAAATGAACCAATGCAACTCATATACAATTAAGTCCTCATATATAACTTAATCAAATCAATAGTAGGAACGAATCTTACGACTGGATACAGACACGAACTTGCTTGCTAAGTCCTAAATACAATTCAATCAAACAAGTTAACCACCCCATAGGCCTATAGAATTATTCTAGAATTAGGTTTATCTTGATGTTAGATAAATGGACTTCCGTAGCTTAGGGTTCAGCATACTATAATTCTCTCTTAGTTATAAGTCCACAGCACTACAACATCGTGAATTCACTTATGGCTGTTAAACATATTGTAAATGCTTATAAACAACTTAAGAAACATTCAGAGCTTTCATTCATTCCACATCAATCCAAACTAAGCTCCCATACCCCCAAAACCTGAAACATGAAGTAACCACGCACCTGCCGCGCCACCTTAGAGCACAGCGCGGGTGGCTTCCCTCCACCTATGACCTTCTCGAAGAAGCACTCCTGCGCCTGCGCGAGCATGAGTTTCTCTAGCATGCCGGCGCACTCGGGCGTGATGTCCACGGTGGTGGTCCCCGCAGCGACAGCCTTGGCCGCGACCCCGCTCTCCCTGAGCCACGCGAACGCCCCCGCCGCACTCTGGAAGGCGCCGCACGCGGTCTTGATCCCGAACTCGGTAGAGCGGTCCGCGGCGAGCGCGATCTGGGAGTAGACGGCGCCGAGGTTGAAGAGCACGGAGGCCTTCTCGAGGTGGATGGAGGCGAGGGCGCACTTCTTGTTCCCCTTGAAGGCGTCGTGCCAAGTGAAGGTGAGGGAGTGGACGTGGGCGCGGTCGGAGGAGATGGGGAAGCGGGGCTCCACGAGCGCCAGAGCCCGCGCGTAGGCGAGGAGCGCGTCGCGGCGCTGCTCAAGGGAGGACGGGTCCGGGAGGGAGGGCTGCTCGACAGCGGCGCGGAGGTCGCGCACCACGCTAAGGTCGTCGTCTGCCGCGGCGGCCTCGCGCTCCGAGTAGACCGAGGCGATGTAGAGGCGCAGCGGGCGGTAGAGATCAGTGGTGATCGTTTTCTTCTCGTGGATCGCGAGCATCACGTTAGAAGACCCCGCCGCCGACGCCATCGGGAGCGGACGCAGTGGCCGGAGGCGGGGTGGAAGGGGACTTAGGGGAGGGGATCGGAGGATGGGGTGGGGGGTCGGGTGCTTCGGTGTGAAGGAAATTTGGGGGGTTGGAATTGTCGCTCTGGAAGGAAAAGGGCAGCAGAGGAAGGAAACTGTGGAAGAGGAACAGCCGAACAGAGGATGCTTCGCCGCGTCGAGGACGTGCCTTGAGATCAGATCAGTGCGGGCGGCTGGCAGCCAGGCTGACTTTAGTTCACCCCTACTCTCCCTAAATTACGGAATAATTAAATTTTTTACCATATGTAGGTGATACATAAAATATCATGTCAATGACCCATGTTATAGTGTTATTAATAAGAGTAGTAAAAAAATTAAATATTACTAAATAATTATCATTGTTGGTGTCAGTGTCACAGGTTTGATTCGATTTATAGAAAATACATACAACATATATATACCTCCAAATAAATTTATTAAAAATCTAGATTCAAAGATCTTTCCAATAATACTAATTATATATCATAAATATTTATATTTTAATATATATTTAGTCAAAAATATTTTTTGGAAGCCCAAGATATTTAGAGACGAGGGGAATAAACTTTAGTCTTTTATCTCATCAAAAGTTTTACATTAATTTAGAGTATTATATATAAATTAATTATAAAAATTTAACTTTAGTCTTTATCCATGGAATGTTTGACATTAATTTAGAGTATTATATATAGATTAATTATAAAATTAGTTACATGTATTGAGACTAGTTTGTGAGACAAATCTATTAAGCCTAATTAGTATATGATTCGACAATATGATGTTGCATTTAATATATACTAATGATAGATTCATTAGTCTTAATAGATTTGTCTCGTGAATTGGTCACGACTTCTATAATTTGTTTCAAAATTAGTGTATACTAGCAAATGTGCCCGTGCGTTGCAACGGAACTCAATATGTGTATAAATCGAACTTTGGTACTTTGTCTGGTAAACATGTCCGTGTGTTGTAACGGAACTTAATACGTGTATGAATCGGATTAGGGGAGCCGGACTAAAAAAGTGGAGGAGAGAAATTATGCCTCTTTATTATTAGGTATATATATAGATTTAGTTCTTCTAATTAGCACATGAACGAGGACTAAATGAATCCAAACACCCACTATTACTCAGGGGCTGCGGCCTACTCACTCCGTCCAAAAAGAATGATGTTTTCGACGTTTGTGCCATAAGTTTGACTTAATTTGTTAAAAATACATACTAACATTTGTATCTTTAAATAAATTTATTAAAAACTAGATTCAAATATCTTTTTAATGATATTAATTATATGTTATAAATATAAATATTTTTAATATAAATAATAAAAGTGTTTTTTGGAAGAAAACGTCATTTTTTTTCTAGGACGGAGGGAATAGAGGGTAGCGACCTAGCTAGCAAACAAAGAATTCCCCGTCAAGGAATGACTCCTCATCCCCGTCCCCACGGGGCTAAAATTTCCCTGTCCCTGTCCGCGTCAACATTCACGGGGTATTTTTTCCCATCCTCATCCGCGTACGGCGATTTTATCCCCGCGGGGATTCTGTCCCGGTGACAAAGCACGAAGGGGAAACGTGAATCCAAATCAAATCTCACAGAATCCAAAGAACAAAGATGAGCAGAGGCATGTGGTGTGACGTGGGAGGAGGAGGTGTCCGTAGATGGTCCTTTGGCTTGCTCCCGTTGACCAGATCGCGACGGTAGCCACCTTCTGTCCCCGTTATCCTCGACGGGGACAATATTTTGACCATGACAATCCCCGTGGGAAGTAAAATGACTCCATCTCCGTCCCTTAATAGGAGAATTCCTCACGAGGAATCGAGGAATGGGCTCCATTATGGGCTCCATTGCCATATAATACTCATCGCAATACACTGGTAAACCTCGCTTTTATTTTTGAAGGGAATAGAAGGATGTATCCCTTCTTTTATGGTACATAGAGAGATAATGAGTTACATACGAAAATCTTCATGAAACGAAAAGAGAAACTAAGAAATTAGAGAGAGAAAATACAATTGAGCTATAGCGGTCGCTATTCAGTACAATGGCTTCTGAACATTCCTCCTCTCTATAGTTAAGCAAGCTGGATTCTTTCATCGAGATGTGTCGACATTTCTAAACATTTGGTTTAAAGACCTATGGAATAAACCATTCTTGTCATCCAAATACTCGCTGTGTAAGAGCTCTAAAGAGTGAGCGAAGAGTGATCCTCGGCAGAACTCTAAGGCCCATCAACACGGGGAAGCCATGGGTTGGATGTGCTAAAAATTAACTCAAACGGTGCCTTCAACTTTGAAGAGAAAAAAAAGTTGTGGCTTTGTGATCAGAGATGTAGTGAATGCTAAAGACTACTTATTACCAAAATTTTATACTAAAGCATACCATATTATATGTTTATAGTGTAGATATGCTTATGTGGAGTCCAACAAAATTAGATTTTCCATTTTATGATTTTATGTGATTTACTATGTTTTTTTTAATATTTGACCTAAATAAATTAAAAATAAAAAGACAAAACCTTCATAGAAAAAACTTTATACTAAAGTATACCATGTAATTTGTTTACTAGGTAGATCTACTCATGTGAAGTACAATAAAATTAGATGTTCCATTTTATGATTTTTCTGTGATTTATTATAATTTTTTTCAAAGATTCAACCCAAATAAATAAATAAAAATAAAACAATTGTTAACACCGTCAATGTAGCTGGGACTGGGATGAAACTTAAACAATAGTTTACGGACCCAAATGACTGTTTTGAAAGTTTGGGGATTGGGATGAAACATAACTAATAGTTTAGATACCTAAATGATTATTTTTATAGTTTGCGGACCGGGATAAAAACTCACTGATAGTTTAGGGACCGGCCATGTTATTTACTCTTAAAGAAAAGAGAAAAAAACAAAATTAATAAGAAAAATAAAATAAACTAATTATATATAAAATAAAAAGAATAAAATATTAAAAGAATATCGACAGGGAAGAAATAGAAAAAAGGGAAAAAGCCAAAGGTCGCTTGAGCGGCACCTCATTTGTCCTGAGTTCGATTTCTTGTGAGAGCAAATTTCAGGTTGTACTGTGTAATTCGAAAAAAGGAAAAATAAAAGGAAAAAGTATCACATAACACTGGCAAGAGAGAAAAAAAAGAAAAAATAAAAAATAAAAAAACAAAAGGAGAATAAAACACCATACGGAAAAGAAAAAGGAAAACTCACATACCTGTGATGTATCGAGTAGGCGACATAGAGAGGGGTGAGTGTGCGTGTATGTTAAGCGTCTATGTTGTACTATATAATGGAGAAAATAAAAAAAGGGAAAAGTATCACGTAACACTGGCAAGAAAAAAAAAGAAAAAAGAAAAACAAAAGGAGAATAAAACACCATTACAGAAAAGAAAAAGGAAAACTCACGTACCTGCGATGTACCGAGTAGCGACGTAGGGAGGTGGGAACGCGATTACTGGGCCGTCGCCCGCGCGTGGGGGATTCTTGGGCCATCGCGCGTGGGTCGTGCGTCGAAGATTACCGGGCAGAGGCACGGGGGTCAAGCTTCCTCGTTCCATCTCTCACCGCACCGCCGCCCGCCGCCTCCAGACGCGTCCCTCCGGCGGAAAATCGGTCCTGACCGCGCTTCGTTCGGGTGAGTAACGCGCAGCGCCTCCTCTCCCGTCCGGATTCCGACGGATTTTGGGCACGCGTGCCGGATTGTGGGACACAGGCACGTATATGATCGCGGATCGGGCGGCGGGCGGCCCTGCCCTCACGACTGGGCGCGCACATATTCCTCCATTCTGCGCATGGAGACTAGGGTTGGCCCTCCGCCGGCTGCCCAGATCCTCTCGATCCTGACCCTTTCTCCCTCTTCCTGCAGATCTTCTGTATAGCCAGCAAGGAGGCCTCTCCATCTCCTCCGGAGCAGCAAGGTAAACCATGCTCGATTTCTCTCACATACCAGGCGCTCCCTGCATAGGTTCTACTTTTTAGCATTGGAACAGACCAATGGTTACTTATTAGTATCGTAAAAGTTAGTTTTCTATATCATCATTAGGTTGATTCTCTCTTAATTCAGTAGCACTTAGTTGCAAGGGTTTGTCACATATTGTCTCGATGCCTTTTCAAAATATGGGAATTGCGCTCTAATTTTGAGCTTCTCTGAAAATTTTCCAATGTTATAGCTGAACTTTATGCTACTATACAGAACATAGATGAGTTGGAACCTGTTTTTCCTTTTCGTTCGTGAATCTGATATGTATGTGTCCATTTCTAATTGCAATTTATCATTGGTTAAATGGATGGTTTGGCTATCACGCGGCTTAAAATTATTGCTCAGGCTGCTGGAGTTGTTACCACAATGAATGCATACACATTGTTTGTGTTATTGTGTATAGGCGTGCAGGCTGAACATCACCTGCCACCCATGGTCCCTTAGCTAAAAGAAATTAGGATGGCAAACCTTAGGCATGAGGTGTCATACAGTCAAACTATTGTTGCTGGCTTACATTTTCCACTGGAGCAAACTATAATTATCTATCCTACTAAGTCCTGTTAACTCAAATGCATGAAGAGGATAAACATACAATGTTAGAGTTACCTGTGATTTTCTTGATACAAATAAAACTGAAGGATGTGGTTTATAACTGCATTTATAGCAGCAAACTTTTGGATATAATGATTGAAACACTGACCACAGTATCAATAGTCGTTTAGACAAAATCAACTATTTTCATAGGAACATGCAATGTAATTTCAAATTTCAATTCAAATGCATGAGTAGTGTCAGGTTATAACAGTTACTATTGGGGGGGATTCATTTGAACTGAACAAAAAAGTCAACACGAAAAAAATCACAGCAAGGTCTAGAGCAACACTAGGAGGATCACATAGGACCTGGCACTAGAGGTCTCACAGCAAAGAAGAGCTTCTGCAGAACAAACTGAGCTATCCAGTGAAGCAAGGTAATGCCACCTTACTGACAATAGAAGCAAGTAGCAATATTACATCGCTTTGGCAGGCATGCAAGTTATGAAAGTTTTGTATAGCAATGCTTCGAACACTGAATTATTCACAAATAATGCTCTTTTGCTTGGAACGAAAGAGTTAAATACTAAAAACACCCCACAGGAATGTTAATTATTAGTCCACAACTCGAGTTTTGCATGTTTCTCCTCTTCATGCAGTTAAGTCCACAGGACATAGTAGGATAGACCTATGTAGTTTGCTTCATTTGTGACGTCGATGATTGGTCGGAAATGTAAGTTAGCTACAATAGTGTGACTTTGATAGCTGATGCTTATGCTTACTCAGAATGCATGTCTATATGGATTTTCGGCCACGCTCTCTCTAAACATGAGTAAAGTGCCTAGAAAATTCAATTACAATGCTCAAATTTATGTTCTCTATGCTATCAGATGTGTCCTTTTTAGCTCTGTGTACATAGTCACAGTGGTTAGCATTGAGATTTACTAGGGTCTAGGAATTGCTAAAATACATCACATGGGTTTGTTCTAATTTCTAAACCACCAAGTTCATTAGTATTAATTGATTTTGGTATTATCCAAGTTAATTGATATCAGTTAGTCTTTCTATCTTTCGCTCGCCAAAGTTTGTATTCAAATTTTCTTTTACCAACACCATGATTCTGTGCTGATGGCAATCCATGATTATTGGTTATTGTGCAGGCTGTGCAGCAATGGAGAAGTATAACAGCAACACTCAATTTGCACCCTTGAGAGAGTCTCCATTTCCCCTCGGTGGTAAGAACTGCTCTGGTTTGTTATATGTTTTCTGGCATGTAGTTTTGAGACAACAATCAATATTACACCGAAAGTCATTAGGAGATAGTTTTAGCACACTGTAATCATCCCAACTACGTTATGTTGTTCAGGATATGCTGTAATGTGAGGCTGAAAATGACACTATAACATTTCATTCTGGAAGCTTAGGGGCTTATGTTGAGACGTGTAGCAGTATACCACTATTTGTGTTTTGGTCCGTCATATCATTGGCACAAAGGGATGCCAGTAGTGGCCGTATACATGGAGGCAAAACTTCGTGCATGCCTCGTAGCATTAATCAGTTCAGTTATATATGTTATTTTCATTTTGTTCAGTTATAGATATCTGAATGGACTGTAGTCACGTTTCTTTATATACGCTTTGGTGAAATGCACTTAGATGTCTGCCATATTATTATTGCTGAGTATTTTTTTTTCTGGTTAGAGCATCTCCAACAGCTCCTTAAAATTCACTTGGTAAATGATGGATTATTCAAATTGAACAAAATGAATAGGGAGCTCTTTCTTTTTCTCTTCCTTCAATAGTTAGCAGTTAGCTTCCTAAAGCTCAAAAACCTCGGGGGGTACCACTCGGCAGGAGCTGCCTGGGTGGGTGTGCAGGGCAGGATGGACACATATATTTGGTAGTTGGAGGGGAAATTTACCAAATGCTTGTAGGGAGTTGTTTTACAGAAGTGTTGGAGAGCCCATTTTGCCAAAATAAATAAATAAATAGGGAGTTCTTTTAAGGTACATTTGGAATATAATGGACGTGTTAGGAAGTGCTACTTCCGATGGCTGCTGCTGTTTCGCTTTTTGTTGGTGGTGCTCTGCAACTGCAGCCGAAGACAGCCAATGTTTGCAGTTCATTACATATACTTACCTATTTCCCTTATAAATTTGGGGCCCTTATAAATTTGTCACATTCATCTTGCAGGCGCCCTTGGTAGTTCAAGCTCATCTCTTGAGCAAGCCAGGGGCTACACATCTTCCCCTATAGCAGCTCTGCGACCAAAGATGTCTTCTCCTGGAAATCGACTCCTGCACACAAGTCGCCCCCTATCATCTCCTGTAGCAAACCGCCCGCTGTCGCCCCATCTTCCTCTGAAGAAGCCACAGTTCAGCGCTACTTTCTCTATCTCGCACCGTATCTTCGGAGTTGCGTTGGGAGTTGCCATCATATCTGTCCCCCTCGCCACCAAGTTCAGCCTGATGTTTGGTGTTTGAGAGTGATTTGCTGCATTTTATGAGAAACATCATTTCCGATTTCTGTGACTGTTTCATCGTCTGGATTACCTTGCAACACAACTGTAGTTGTAGTTGCAGTTGGAATGACGTATTTGCCATGCTGGCAGATTTCTGTAATAATAAGTAAAACTACAAAAATATCAGTGTAAGGAGATTTGCCCCATCGTTGATGTACATGGTTATGAGGTCTGCAGCCTGCAGGTTTGGTCGGGAATAGTCGATTATCATCGCAACCTATAACTGCATGGTGTGTATCTCTGCTACGTGCCCTTAAGCTCTTCTGGAAAATTTATGGCCAGTGAAGTTTTGTTTCTCAATATATACGTATGAGCTTATGTTTTGTAGGCATCACTATTATCATGAAGTGATAGGTTATTCATGTCATCAAGTGTTAAGTTATTCATGTCGTTGCGTAAGTGTTAGCAACCCTGCATCAGCAAATGCCAGCAACATGGCTCGTGGGCGGAGCCAAGGCGAGGCCTGCAAGGGAAGAAGCCCAACCCCAGAACCCAAGCTCCAGAATGGGTGTGAGCTAGTAGGCGACGTCGTATGACCAACTTGCTGTATAAGAAAGGAAGAGTGAGGAGAGAAGGGTATCGGATAATTACAGAACTCTTGTAATGGAATTAACCTTCCTCTGTTCTTAAGAACTTCATCCGAACTACCCTCTGCTTACTCCTCTATCCCCACTCCAATTCTAGCTACTGCTTACATCTGGTATCAAAGACAGTTTCGATTCGCACGATTGTTCCACGGATTGTTGATTTGTTGCAACGCCCCGGGTTGCGAGTTCGGATCACTGCTCCAATCCTCGATCTCCGTAATTCCCAGCAGCGACAGATCCGATTCGTGGTGTGCCGTCCTGGATCCTGCTTTCCGACGCCAAGCAACGCCACCTCCACCACCGCCGCCGCATCCGCACTACACTCGCCTTGCTCGCAGCCGCGGCGCCATGAATCCCGACTCGAAGATCCTCCTCGACGAGATGCATCGCCTCTTCGCCGAGTCCGACCGCAAGTGGGACGCGCGTTTCGTTGAGGCCGATCGCAAGCTAGTTGAGCGGTTCGTCGACAGCAATCTCCATCTGGAGAAGCGCCTCGGCGAGATCGACAGCGCCCTCACCACGCGCTTCACCGACGCCGACGGCGCCCTCACCGATTCTGGGAACGCCGCATCACCGATTCTGAGATCCGTCAGTCCGAGCTCATCACCGCCTTCGACAATCGCCAGACATTACGCCTTGATGCTGTGATGAAGGCCACCGGGTCCCTGGAATCATGGCGTCAGGATTCGGAGGGCGCAGTCGATGACCTCAAACTGAAGATGAACAAGCTCACCAAGTACATGGATCGTTCCGTCCTCGACAACCCATCCGGTTCGACGGGTTTACTGTCTCATGAACCAGTGATTGTGGAGTAGACCACTGCGACTTCACCTGCGACGACTTTGGCTGCTCGGCCTAGCGGGCACGGCGTTCCTCTGACTACACGGGCGGATGGTTTTGGGGAACCATTTTCCCAATTCCATTCCCCGGCACAGGGTATGACCACCATTCCCCATATGCCTCTGTCCACTGGTTACTTTCCTGAATTACAGTCGTTACATCCCCCTCCTGATAACACCCACCATGCCACCAATCGTCTACCTAAGTTCAATTTTCCCACCTATGATGGTGAGACCACCAATTGTGGATCACTCAAGCTGAGGACTATTTCCACTGTTTTTGTGGGTTAAGGTTGCGGGTATGCACTTCAATGGGGCCGCCAAACGTTGGATTCAGTCTTTGGATCGCCCCACTCACCTCATTCCGTGGGCTGATTTTTGTAAACTGTTGCTTGATCGTTTTGCTCGCAACCAGAAAGACACACTGCTTCGTCAGTTGTTTCACATTCGCCAGTCCACCACTGTTGTCGACTATGTGGAACGTTTTTCCTCCCTAGTCGATCAACTCAAAGCCTATACAACCCACCCTGATATGCATACTTTCACTACTCGCTTTATGGATGGCCTTCCTTTTGACATACGTTCTGTTGTCACTATGCATAGTCCACACGACCTCGATACTGCGTATTCTCTGGCGCTCTTGCAGGAAGAAGTGTCGGAGCCGGTAAAGCACCATGAATATCCCAGATCCGGCTTGGGATTCAAGGCTCCTCCAAAGACTGTTCTGCCGCTACCTCGGCCACCACAAGCTGACAAGCCGCTGGAGCTAGCTGCAGTGCCACAGTTCACTGGTTCTACTCCATCCGATAAGCTATCTGAATTGCGTTGCTACCGTCGAGCTCAAGGCTTGTGCGATCGTTGTGCCGAGAAATGGTTTCGGGGTCACAAGTGTCCCCAGACCGTTCAACTCCATGTCATGCAAGAATTCTTGGATATTTTCTCTCCAGATTCACCATCAGAACACTCTGAAGCACCGGCTGAACAGTTGTTACTGGCTCTGTCCCCTAATGCGCGCATGGGTTCTCAGGGCCCGCGGACCATTCAGTTTCAAGGTACTGTTCACGGTCATCCCGTTGTCGTTTTGGTCGATTCAGGCAGTTCAGCATCATTTTTAGCTGCATCAGTCGCTGATCTCATGCCCTAGCTGTCCCGTTCCCCGTTACAAGCTTCGGTTAAAATTGCCAATGGCCAACTCATGCGTTGCACATCAGTCATTGTGGGTTGTCAGTTTGTCTTGGCTGGCCACTCTTTTCAGCATGACTTGCGCGTGCTGCACTTGGATTCTTTTGATATCGTGCTGGGGATGGATTGGTTGGAACGATACAGCCCAATGCAGATTCATTGGCAAGATAAATGGATTTCTCTGCCTTATAATGGTACTTCAGTGCTGCTGCAAGGCCTGACTGCACCCCTCGATTCCGATTTAATTTTTCAGCTTCTATCAGCTGACCCTCCTACTAGTTCCAAGGAAGCTTCTGAATTACCACCGGACATCCTGGCCTTATTAAAGGAGTTTTCCTCTGTTTTCGCTATACCATCAGCATTGCCTCCTCCTCGGTCTTGTGATCACAGTATTCCCTTGGTCAGTGGTGCAACACCAGTCAATGTCCGGGCTTATCGTTACCCACCAACTCTGAAGGACGAAATTGAGCGGCAGGTCAAGGAGATGTTGGATAAGGGTTTCATTCAGCCAAGCTCCTCTCCATTCTCTTCACCGGTTCTGCTGGTCCGTAAGAAAGATGGAACATGGCGTTTTTGCGTGGATTACCGCTACCTAAATGCTATGACAGTGAAATCCGTGTACCCCATTCCCATATTTGATCGGTTAGTTGATGAATTGGGGTCAGCCCAGTGGTTTTCTATTCTGGACCTTCACTCCGGCTATCATCAGATTCGTCTGCAGTCGGGTGAAGAGTTCAAAACGACATTCTCCACACATGCTGGTCACTATGAGTTCACATTAGTTCCCTTCGGCCTGTCCGGTGCTCCGGGAACATTTCAAGGTGCCATGAACTCAACGTTATCACCGTTGCTGCGGCAGTGCGTGGTAGTCTTTTTCGATGACATCTTGATTTATAGTCGTACATATGACGAGCACTTGAAGCACCTGCACGCTGTACTGCAGTTACTTGCCAAGGATCAGTGGATTGTCAAGTTATCCAAATGCAAGTTTGCTCGCCAGGAAATTCAGTATCTCGGTCATATTCTGAGTTCACAAGGGGTCCACACTGATCCTGACAAGGTTGCCGCTGTTCTCCATTGGCCAACACCTACCAGTGTACGGGAATTAAGGGGGTTCCTTGGATTAGCGGGATTTTACCGGAAATTTGTCAAACATTTTGCTATTATTGCTCGGCCACTCACTGACTTGCTCAAGAAACACAATCTATTTGTTTGGACATCGGATCACCAGGCAGCTTTTCATACTCTTCAGCAAGCTCTGTGTTCCGCGCCTGTTCTGGGTATTCCAGATTTTACTCAGCCCTTTGCCATTGAAACGGATGCGTGTCACAAGGGTGTGGGTGCTGTATTGTTGCAGTCCGGTCATCCATTGGCTTATGTCAGTAAACCATTGGGGGTTAAGACACAAGGCCTTTCTACCTATGAAAAGGAGTATTTGGCAATCTTAGTGGCCATTGAAAAATGGCATTCTTACTTGCAACTCGCCGGGTTTGAAATTCATACTGATCAGAAAGCATTGATTCACTTGAACGATCAGCGCCTGCACACTGTGTGGCAACAGAAGGTTTTCACTAAACTTCTGGGCTTGAGGTATCGTATTGTGTACAAAAAGGGGACTGAAAATGGAGCGGCAGATGCTCTCTCGCGCCGTCAACATGCGGATAGCTCGTGCTGTGCTCTATCTGTCGTCACACCGTCTTGGTGCTCTGAACTCTGCGCCAGTTATCAGCAGGACTCTCAGGCCCAAGCTTTATTGACCAAACTCGCTGCCAACCCAACTTCAGTGAAGCATTTCGCCTTGGTGGATGGGTTGCTTCGTTTCAAAAACCGCATTTGGATTGGCAATAACGTTGACCTCCAACAGCAACTTATATCTCAACTGCATAGTTCACCTCTTGGCGGGCATTCTGGGATTCCTGCCACTACCAAGCGAATTCAGTCGATCTTTGCTTGGCCTGGCCTCAAGAAGCATGTTGTTGCCTTCGTTCACAGTTGCCCGACGTGTCAGCAAGCAAAACCTGAGCGTGTACGATATCCTGGTCTTCTGCAACCACTTCAGACACCAACGGCAGCTTGGCAAGTGATTTCTGTGGACTTCGTCGAGGGGTTGCCCCAGTCCACCGGGTACAACTGCATTTTGGTCGTGGTTGATCTTTTCTCTAAGTTCAGTCACTTCATTGCCTTGAAGCATCCCTTTACAACACTGCCTGTGGCCAAGCTCTTCATGGTTAACGTTTATCGTCTCCATGGACTTCCTACAGCTATAGTCTCGGATCGTGATCGTATTTTTACCAGTCAGCTGTGGCGTGAACTGTTTCGCCTAGCCGGAGTCGAACTCCGGATGAGCTCTGCTTACCATCCGCAATCTGATGGCCAAACTGAGCGGGTTAACCAGTGCATGGAGACGTTTCTCCGTTGTTTCGTGAATGTTGTTCCATCCAAATGGTTCTCATGGCTCCACTTGGCCGAATTTTGGTACAACACTACCTGGCATTCATCACTGCAGAAGTCGCCATTCCAAGTTTTGTATGGACACTCTCCTCGCCAACTCGGTTTGGACTCTTCGGCTGCTTGTTCTGTCTCATCACTGACTGAATGGATGCATCAGAAAACTACCATGCAGTCCCTGATCCAGCAGCACTTGGTGCGTGCTCAGAATCGCATGAAGGTTCAGGCGGATAAAAAGCGAACGGAACGAGTCTTCCAAATTGGGGATTGGGTCTACATCAAATTACAACCCTATATCCAGACTTCAGTGGCCCCTCGAGCTTCTCAGAAGCTGGCTTTTCGCTTCTTTGGACCATACCAGATCTTGGCGACCATTGGTTCGGTGGCTTACAAGTTGCAACTTCCGGATACTTCCACCATTCATCCGGTGTTCCATGTATCTCAGTTGAAGGCTGCCATTCCTGTGTCTCATTCTGCATCACCATTACCGGCTTCTTTCGATGGTTTGCAGGTTCCCGAACATATTCTTCAGAAGAGGGTGGCTACGACCGGCACTGATGTTCGCCTTCAGGCACTGATTCAATGGTCAGGCATGCCATCATCATTGGCGACCTGGGAAGATGTCGAAGCTCTACGGCAACGCTTTCCGCGCGCACCAACTTGGGGGCAAGCTGGCTCTTATCAAGGGGGGGGGGGGGGGGGGGATGTTAGCAACCCTGCATCATCAAATGCCAGCAACATGGCTCCTGGGCCGGAGCCAAGGCGAGGCCTGCGAGGGAAGAAGCCCAACCCCAGAACCCAAGCTCCAGAATGGGTGTGAGCTAGTAGGCGACGTCGTATGACCAACTTGCTGTATAAGAAAGGAAGAGTGAGGAGAGAAGGGTATCGAACAATTACATAACTCTTGTAATGGAATTAACCTTCCTCTGTTCTTAAGAACTTCATCCGAACTACCCTCTGCTTACTCCTCTATCCCCACTCCAATTCTAGCTACTGCTTACAGTAAGGTGCATGTATCGATACCCAAACATCAGGATTCTTCAGCAGCTAATTAGTAAGCAGAATCTGAATTGCATAATAATTGCAGTGCGCTTTTCACCAGCTTTGAGCTTCTCCAATTCACAGACAGTCGTATTCACAGGCGTCTTGGTTACTAGTAGTTTTATTCCCCTTCTTTTGTCCCATAATGATGGTAATTTAAGAAATGTCATAACTCCTCACTGTAATACTAGTATTCGTGATCGACATGAACTTGAAGTCTTGAGCTAAAAAAAAAAGAATGTACAAAAGATGTCAAGCCTGTGTAACAGTCTGGAAAATATAACCACCGTCAGGGTGCGTCACTGTCCGTCAACGAAGGAAGACTCGACTCAGGTCGGCTCAGCGCCGGCGATCGGAGTCCGAACCGGAGGCGGCATATCTCGACTGGGCTCGGTGCGTCCCAGCGCTGCGCGCGTGCCTCGAGAGCCTGGACCTCCGCAAGGCACTCCGCCGCGCCCATCCGCGCCACGCTCCGCCGCAGCGCCGCGGCCTCGGCGCCAGCGACCTCGTCAAACAGCGCCTCCCACCCGCGCTCCCACGGCCCGCTGGCGTCGCAGAGCTCCAGCGTGCCGTTCCGCCACTCGGTCCAGCTCCACCCGCGGTGCAGCCGGGCGGCGTGCCGCGCCACGCACCCACCGTCGCCACGGCAGGCGGGGCGGCAGGGCCGGCACTTGGCGCCGCTGAGCGGGCCCGGGCTCCCCAGCGACGCCACGGGCACCGCGGACCTAGCCCACGGCGGGAACGAGTAGGTCCGGTCGCTGAGCACGCAGAACGGGAACCGGTGCTCCCGCGCCGCCACGCCCGCCGCGCGGAGCTGCGCGCGGAAGGCGGACTCGGAGTTGAGGTCCCGG
Source organism: Microstegium vimineum (assembly GCA_022036555.1). Lineage (NCBI taxonomy): Eukaryota > Viridiplantae > Streptophyta > Magnoliopsida > Poales > Poaceae > Microstegium > Microstegium vimineum. The sequence goes on along the minus strand of CM039123.1, from coordinate 10,541,346 downwards.
TGCCCCGCCGCCGCGAGGCGCGGCAGCGCCGAGAGCCGTGGCAGCGCGGCCTCCGACGCCGCGCGGGCGCCGGCGCCCAGGCGGTCGTTGAGGCCGCCGAACCGGGAGCCCTCCGGCACGACGTAGGCCGTCGGGTGGAAGGCGTCCTCAGGGTCGAGCGGCGCCGACCAGAAGCCGTCGACGCGCGTCCGGAGGACCCAGGCGTAGGTGAAGTTGCCTCGGGACTCCCGCTCCCGGATCAGGTCCAGGCATCCCTCTACCAGATGGAAGTACTGCAGCAGACCCTGCGTGTCCAAAATATTATACTGTATGAGATCAAGTTAAAGAGTGGCTAATTGTCACGGTGCACATACTACTGTACTAATTTACTCCGATGACAACGATCAATCTCTGTGTTTGGAGATTAGACATTATAGTAGTAATTTGGATAACCCATTTCTCTTGTGTATTTTATTTCTTGAATGTCCAATCCACATGGACAATGGGTGTACGTGTACTGTGTACATGTTACATGTACCAGAACAAGCAAGCCCTAAACAAAATACAGTATTCGGCGTAACAGCCAGAAATGCATAGATTAAACTACTCTACTCAATATGACTTGGTATGCGCAGTCCATGTTTGGATTTGGAAAACGCATGATGCATCGAGAATTCTTAATAGTAAAATAAAATCGCAGTGGTTTTCACATGTGCGCGGGACAGGAAGGCAAGGCAAGGAACCAGCTAAGCTAGCTGACCTGGACACCCTTGGGCGAGTTGAGCCCGGTGAGCGCTCGCGCGCGATCCGGCGTCACGGCGATGTGCTCCGGCCGGAACACGCGCACGGCGGCCAGTGCGGCCCCCGGCGGCGCGGCTCGGGCCAGAACGGAGAGCTTGTAGGCGTCGGCGTCGAGCGGGCTGTGCAGGAACACGTCGGTGTCGCCCCGGGGTAGCGCGCCCAGCACGTGGCGTGCGATGGACGGGCCCGTCAGCTCGAACCGCCGCGCGCCGCCAACCAAGCACACCGCCACCCGTTGCCGTTGGGGAAACGGCTGCAGCGGCGGCGGCGGAGGCCTAGGAGGCGTAGGGGAAGATGGCGACGTTGAATGCGGGGTGGCTTCGTCACGAGGCGTTAGTAACTGGAGCTGGTTGAGGCCGGTCGTGGAAGGGAAGGCGATCTCCACGGCGAGGAAGAGGAGAAGCGGCGCGAGCACCGCGGCCAGCCGGCGCCGCCACGAGGCGGCGTGTGGGACCGGGACGAGACCGGGTTCGCAGAACGAGGTCATGCTCATGCCGTTGGCGGGCTTCATGGCCGGCGTGCGCACGATCGATGTGCTCTTTGTGACACTAACGCTACGCCGCCGCTGATGTCAATGGCGTTGCGGCCGCCGGAGGTTATGATGAAGCGACGACGGGTCGCGAGTCGGAAGCGGCGCAAGTAGCTGTTTGGGTGGGACTCATGTGTAAGGGTGGAGTCCATGAAGATGAAGCCGTTGACCGCGTGGAGAACCGGAGATCGCAGGACAGAATGGTAAGCGTCCACCTGAGGCGGCTGCCATTGCAGGAAGGCTCGCTCCGGCTGCGCGCAGCAGATGCAGGTCTCATCTGGGATGTTTCTCATCTGCGCTCCTTTCTAAAATCAACAGTCTTTTTCGTTTGGCTTATCAACCATCAAAATAGTATTTTTTACACGAAAAACAATCAAAAACAACATCAGTCGACTTATTAGCCACCGAAACGATAAGACGAACAGAACGTGAAAAGATCTATACGATTTGTTTATTTTTGCACATCTAGATTTGCAAGATTGATTGTAAGTTTAGTGACTAGGATAACATAGCCGAATAAGTTTAGGGATCGAGATAATAAATATGAACAAGTTTGAGAATTCAAATGTTCGATTTATGAGTTTAGAGATCAGGATAACACAAACGCGTAAATTTAGGGACCACTTGTGCACTCTACTCTAAGTTTTTTTTAAAAAAACTTTTGGGATGCTCTAAGAATTGTTTTTTTCTTATCTTATATACTCCCTTAGTCCCAAAATTAATGCACATCTCGCTCTCCCCTATAAGTCAAACCTTTAAAGTTTATAATCAAATACATATAATAGATGTAATAATAATTATGATGTAAAGCCGGACATATAATATATTTTCATATTATAAGTATTTGGAGATAGCAATATTGATATTATTTTCTATATTTCTAGTTAAATTTAAAAAGTTTGTCTCCATGTAAAGCCGGGCGTGTATTTATTTTTGAACGGAGGATACTCCCTTTATAGTTTTTTTTTTGAATTCTCTTGAAAAGTTAAAAACATCTTAAGTTTAACTAAAACTATAGGTAAAACTATAAAAAATATATGACATCAAATAGATATATATAAAAAAATATAATTAATGAAGAATCTAATTATTCTTTTTTCATATCATAAATAAATGTTATTATTCTATTATACAAATTTGGGCAAGCTTTGTGATACTTTGACTCAAAAAGTTGGGACTTGTAATTTGGGCGGAGGGAATGGAAAAACAGAGGACAACGTGAGGAAAAACTGCGTCGTTCAAAAAACACTTGTATGAACTGAAACCTTTTGTACAATTGTACATTCTCTCTTTGAGGTGGAAATGAATGCAACTATCGCACAAACCATGAGTACAAAGCAGAATCGAAGAAACCAATCACAAATCATGGCTGCGCCGCGCCAAGATTGGATTCGAAGAAACCAACGAACAAACACTAGCACACACAAAGTCACACACACACAAAACCAGCAAGAAAAACTTTACAAGCATCTGGACCACAAGAGCGTCGTCAAAGTCGAATCGCCGGTGCCCCGCCGTTCGCCAAGGCAGACTCGCCGTCGGTTTCCCTCAGAACCGACTCCACCGCAGTGGGCTGCACCAGCGGGCTCGCCAGCGCCGGCAGCGCCGTGAGCACGTCGGCGGCCGGCACGCGCTCGAAGTAGACCTGGCAGTTGTCCTTCTCCGCGTCGGCCAGCTCGGCCTCGACCTCGCTCCGGAGCCGCGCCGCGGCGTCCCGCACGGCCGCGGCGCACGTCGACTTCTTGCTCAGCGGGCCCGTCTTGCCGCTGGCGGCGTCCAGGACCGACAGCGCGAACCGCAGCCGCGCCACCGCCTGGCCGAACGAGCCGGGGCCCTCCTCCCGTAGCGACCTCGCGTAGTGGAGGCTGGCCGTTACGTGGAAGTAGACGGCCTTCGCCTGCACTTGCGGCACCCACGACTTGTCGATCGCCTGCTGCTGCTGGAGGTTGCCTATCTTCACTGAAACTTCTTGGTAGTCGAGGCTCACCTGCAATGCAAAACGCGGAGGAGAATGAATACCATCAGCAAAAATTAATTGTATTTGGCAATTTGCAGAGCGTAGCTTAGCAGGAAACTGCACATTGCCTGCAAATTAGTGATTTTAACTAAATAAACATTTTTTTGGCTCTGCATTGTATGTACTCATCTACCTAGAACAAGAAATAATTTATGAGAAATTACGCACCTGCCGAGCGATCTTGGAGCACAAAGCGCGGCTTGCCACCGGCGACGGCGCGCTCGAAGAAGCACTCGAGCGCCTGCGCGAGCATGAGGCGGTCGAACGTCGAGAGGCACGCCTCCGTCATGTGGCACAGCTGGTCCGCAGTGCAGTGCGCGCGCGCCGCCGCCTTCAGCGCGCCCGCCGCGTCAGAGAGCGCGGCGCACGCGCGACGTGTCCCCTCGGTGCCGCGCCGGTCCGTCCCCGCCGCCGCGCGCGCCAGCTCCGCGGCCAGCGCGAACATCGCCACCGCCCGCTCGGCCTCCAGCGACGTGTGCTCCTGGACCTGCGCCGCCGCCGCCGCCACCTTGTCCTTGTCCTTCTTCTTCGCGGTCCCGGAGTCGTTGCTATCGCGCCACGCGAAGCGGAGCTTCTGCTGCTTAGAGCCGGCCACCAGCTCCGACGCGTAGATGATTCGGAGGTACGCCCGGAGCGCGGCGGCGGTCTCCGCAGCGGTGGCGGCGCCGGCGATCTCCGTGGCGAGCACGACGTGGTGTCGGGCGTGCATCAGGACCGCGAGGTCCGAGTCCCTCTCGGCCGCCGAGGTGTCCCCGGCGAAGCGCAGCGCCTTCTTGCCCGGAAAGGACAGCATCGGCATCGGCGCCGGCGAGGACGCCACCGCCGGCGCCTTGACGCGTCGGAAAAGCGAGTGCATGGCTTACGTGATGATCCCTAGAAAACAAAACAACAGCGTCTCGTGGTCAACAAGTTGGGCTGTGTTTTCAATTCTGTGCTTCTTCGAGCTGATTATAAGAAGAAGATTAATAGAGGAAAGGAGTTGGGTTAAGAGTGCGATTCGGATGTGGAATTGAAGTTTAAGATTCGACACGTTGTTGGACAAGCGAGTCCGTACGGAGAGGAGAGGGAGGAGTGGGCCCGGGCTCACACGGGCACACGGCACGGCTTGACGCGTATGTCCTCTTTGTTCAATGTTAACTGCTGGTGCTGGGATTTTCCTTCATAGTTTTGAAGTAAATTTTTATTGGTAGGCCTTGACTCACTCTTCGCGTTGTTCTGACAGCTGTAGAAGGAACGCAACGTCTAATATTTTAGGGAATCTGCATCTCCTGTTGCTGCATGTTATCAAGACTCAGGTGGATTTATGGGTGCAGGCCAGAGCGATTCATTTAGGGAGTCTTGTGACGGGAGGATATGCCGTTACTCGCCGCATTTTTGGGTATTGTTGTCACAATGTAGCGTTGCGTGATCGGGCTTCGACCATTTTTTTTTTACCTTTATACTTACTCCTTTCTTAATATAATGATATGCATACTCGTGCATATTGAAAAAAAGCATATATATAATAAAGTTATATTATGAGATTTTTAATTTTGCAATAACAAGATAGAAGAAATTCTAATTATCACAAATAGGTTTCTTGTTCAGCATTGCTAGTTTTCGTACGCTGCCAGGAAAAGTCAACGTAAATTACCGTGGAAAGCACTTGGCAGTTCATTCAGCGCAGCAAGAACGATCCATGAATCAAACTAGAAAATAATATGGCCATGCCAAACCTGCAGACGTATTTAAATAATAATAATAATACTAGGACCAGCTATATTCAAGGAAATGAATTATATTATGGGATTTTTATTTGCGATAGCAAGATACAAGAAATTCTAATTATCACAAACATGTTTCTTGTTCAGCATAAATTAGCATAAGCATTTAATATAACTCGTATTTCAGTAAAACGAATAACACCATATTACCAATCTGCTGACCTTTCAGCGGAGCTCTTTAGCAGAACATAGCATGGCTAGCGCCAACGTGCCCGCCGCCCTCGCCATGGCTGCACTAGGTTTCGACGGAGCTCCGTGGCCATGGTACTCTCCTTCCCCTCTCCTATCTCTGGTTTCATCAGCGAACTCCATCCATGATGCCACCGCTCCGACCTGGTCTGTCTATCTCCACTGCCGCTAGGACCCTAACGGTTCGGCCACCGTCCCCACCGCTTGATCGACCTATTGTTCCGAACAACCTTCTATGTACGTCGGACTTGGAGAAGAAGAGGAGAAGGTTGGATTTACTGTAGAAATCGATCCAATGTTGCGCGCACACTCGAGCGCGAGATAGTATTTCCGTAAGAAGTTGATCGAAATTCATATGACCAATATATATAAAAAAAATCTCTTTATTTCATATGTGAACACGTTTGAAAGAGGATTACACACTTCGTCTATTGATAGTATCGTTTTATAATTTGAGATTTTTTGTTGAACTCTTCATCTTATTCAACTTTTTTATAATTCTTATTTATTTTATTATAAATTATTTTATTATTAGATATACTTTCGTAATATTTTATTTATTTTATTATTTATATAAAAATTTAAATAAGACAAATGATCAAACCAGAAATAACAAGAAATCTAAAAGTAAAAAACAACATGAGCTTTAAATGGGACAGAAGAGAGTACACTTTTATTCAAACGCAAGCTGACAATAGAATCACAAATCCAAAAAGCGTCAGCATCTGGAAATGATTTTGAGCATTATGAGAAGACGAGCCCCGTCCCTTGGAGCTTGTCACTGAAGATCCCGTTCAGCCGTGCCGCCATCTCCGGCGTCATGTGGTTCGCCCAGTCCCCGGCGACGCCCTTCCGGAAGAAGGCGTCGCGCGGCATGGGGCGGTACCTCCCCGCGGTGCCGCTGCCAGGCTTATTCACCTCCAGCGCCTTCATCTCGTCAAAGCTGCACAGCTCGACGACGGCCGCGACGTCGCCGGCGGCCTCCTCGGCGGCCGAGAACGGGCAGCCCATGAACTCGGCGAGCCGCCGCACGTTGCCGACCGGGTCGCGCAGCAGGTCCTCGTACCTGAGGAACAGAACCCTGTCCGGGCACGCCACGCTTGCGCGCCAGTAGGAAAGGACGTGGTCCCACACGGGACCGGCCACCACGGTGCCGTCGCAGACGGACTCGAACGTGTCGGCGAACGAGAGGTCCGGCTTAGCGCGCCGGAGGTAGTGCCAGAGCGAGACCAGCATGTCCTTGGGGTCCCTGCACACGTACGCCACCCTGCACCCGGACCCGGTGACGACGGGCGCCGGGAGCAGCGCGTAGGGCAGGTGCGTGTTCATCAGCCGCGGCGACGGGAGCGCGTCCAGCTTCGCGTCCTCGCCGCCGGCGAAGATCTCGTCGATGAACGGGACACAGTCGTGCGGGTTGAGCCGGCGGAGCGGGTGCCCGGCGCTGGCCGGTGGGTACGCCGTACGCGCCGCCGTCGCGAAGGCCAGCGCCTTCAGCCACGTGGTGCCGCACTTGGGGTAGCTGGCGAGGATCACGTCGTCGGGGCGCGGCGCGAACCGGCGCTGGAACACGATGGTCCCTGGCACCCAGTGCTCCGCCAGCCAGAAGCCCTGGTACAGGCGAAGCTCCAGGATGGACTGCTGCTTGTGCGGTAGGGACACCACGAGGTCGCCGAACTCCTCCTTGGGAGTGTGCTCCGGGACCGTGCCGTCGTCGACGTCCTGGAACGGGACAGGGCCGGAATTGGAGGCGGCGGTGTCGGCCATGGAAGTGACTGATGAGAAGCAGAGAGTGAAGCGAGTGCTCTGTGCCACCTACTGACAGTGTGGTTTCCGGCCGAGCGGCGCGTGTTTATAAAGGATAATAATAATATGGTGAGATGGGCCAATCATGCAAGTCCACTTTTTACTTGATGATAAAGATCAAGCAAGATTGGACTTGGCTGCTGACCACGTGGTCTAGAGTTTTTCTGTTCACAATGAGCAGAGTGCTAACTTGGCGCGCCCGTCAAGATAAGCAACAAAGCTCCAAGCCACCCTATTTTGACCACTTTTCTGTTATATGCTTAGATATCTATCATTTTCTTCTTAATTTCTACAAATATTTAATATTTTTTCTCCCGTTTGTAACGTACGGAGTTATAATTAAAACATGTGTCTAACATAATATTTTTCTTCTTAATTTCTATGAATATTTAATATTTTTTAAAGTAAACATAATAGCTGTGAAATAAAAAACATGGTGTCTATACTGTATTGATTTAGAATATAAAATAATTAAAAAGTAAAAGAAATCAAAATAGGATTGAAGCTCTCACGAGAAAAAGGAGGAGTTAAATCATGACGCGGACAACTCATCAAGACGAATAATTTAGAAATCCAACTTTTATATCACATAAATAAGAGTTATTATTTTAACTCGAGAATAAATTATATATATAAGTCTGGACGAAATAAACTCTTCATCGTCTGATAGTTAGAGGGAGACGGATAAAAAATAATAAATGGACGGAAATTTTGCCTAGAGTAGATGAAATGGGTTGGGTTAACGGTGCGATTCGGACGTGGAATTGAAGTTTAGATTCGACATGTTGTTGGACAAGTGAGTCCATACGGAGAGGAGAGAACGGGTGTGGGCCCGGGCCCACACGGCCGGGCTTGACGCGTATGGCCTCTTCGTTCAATGTCAACTGCTGATGCTGGGATTTTTCTTCATAGTTTTGCCGCAAACTTTTATTGGTTTATTAGAAAAGTATATATATAATAAGATTATATTATGGGATTGTTTAAATTTGTGATAGTAAGTCAGTAAGATAGAAGAAATTCTAATTATCACAAACAGGTTTCTTGTTTAGCATTGCTAGTTTTCGTACACTGCCAGGAAAAGTCAACGTAAATTACCGTGGAAAGCACTTGTCAGTTCATTCAGCGCAGCAAGAACGATCCATGAATCAAACTAGAAAATAATATGGCCATGCCAAACCTGCAGTCGTATATAAATAATATACTAGACCAGCTATATTCAAGGAAATAACAGACAACGACTATGGCTGTTACACCATACTCACTTTTGAAAGATTCATTCATAAATACGGAGTATATATCAATATAAGCCCAAGGCACATAGCAGGTCGGATAAACAATTCCGGATACACATTTGTAGGACCAAAGCTATGACAGGTAACACTAGCTTAGAGAAATATGGATAGAGAAAACTACAACGCGCTAGACACAAGAGCTGCTAGGTTACAGATGGAAGAACAAAGATCATTTGGTCGTCCCATTGATCGTCGATGACACAAGAAGCTGCAGCAAAAAGACTTGACCACAGGTCCACAACCATTGCAGTAAAAGCTGATCTCTTCGCCAGGACAAGCTTACCCTAACGGTAGCGACATATGAAGTCGTCAGGGACCCACAGCAGTGATGGTGTGTTGCGACGACCGACGAGTGCATCACAGTGGTTGACCTGCCGGTGAACCACACCGCAAATTTGAACATGTAAATCTGAGGAGCGCTACAAGGCGCTTAACCGGAACGACGAACGAGGACTCCATACCGCGATTATGAAATGTCCGAGCTGCATAAACAATCCAAACAGTTCGACATGTTGAACTGTTTCGCCAGAACAAATGAGCAATCTTCTCACCTGCACAACGCAATGGAAGTACACGTTGGCAGCATCGGACCAACAAAAGAGCACAGGAGGTCCCAGCAGTGACGACAGGGTACAAACCTTCCGAGTTGGCATCCCGGAGAATTTGAGGCCAAGGACTTGAACAAACTTGAGGAGACCAAGGCGCCAAGCCATATCCCGTCCAAACATTTCAGTCTCTTCGCTATGCTCTGTTGCTGGTAGCTTTGAAAAAAGCAGAAAAATTTTCAGGGGCTCGTAGTGCTACTTTTATGCGACGAAAGTCAGCTCAGGGGCCGCTGCTTACAAACTACGAAGTGAAGTTTGGTGTCGAATTTTTTGCTTGCCAATGTAACCCTTCGTCACTTTTGAATCATGCAAGCCGTTTTGGGTGACTGAAAAGAAAACCCCAGATTGTTAATAATCCTCTTCCCTCCTGTTGGAGGTAAAAAAAAAAAACTTGAGACTTTTCTATCACTCAAGAGACAAAAATGTGTTTTATCGGCCGGGAGCATACATAACAACAGCAGCATCTTTGCCGAGTCCTATCGAGCATAACTAATGCCTGGTCTTCTTCTTGGGATGTGAATTCCTTTTTGTTCTCGAGGGCTCCTTTTGCGGCAACGGCTGGTGCTTGTTCCTCCTCTTCAGCTTCGCCTTCTTTTGTTTCTTATATTCACTGTCAGGGTCTACAAAGTCTTCATCACTATCACCTTCAACTGGAACAAAACCATCCTCTGGTTCCTGATTGTTGCCATCCTCTTCATCTGAGCTCAAGACCAAATCCTCGACCCGATCCTCCTCAGTAGCAACATCATCATCCACCCGGGGTCGCTTTTTATTCTCCTTCGGGGTTCTGCACACCGAACAATTGTATGATAATGTGTTTTCCACGCAACCTAATGGAAAAAAAGAGGGAAGGCAGAACATACTTCGGTTTCTTATTTTCAGCCAACCAGTTCTTACTGAAAGCAATAGTGCCTTCATCATCGTCCTGCTCATCCTGTTGCTTCTGCGCTTCTGATAACCTCCGTGAGAAGGTTGAGGACTCAGCCCCCACAATCACACTGGTTGGCAATAAAAAATTAGTGAACCCAATGTCATTAATCAGTATGCACTTCTGTACTTACAAGATAATCATGGCACGTATGTTCTTGTGGTTTGTACAGACTACTAAAATGTAGAGTGTGCGGCTAGAAAATATAACAGAAGTCACACCTAACTAAATCTCAAGAGGATATTTGTTTGTGATATGAACTTAGCTGATAGATGGAACTAACCTGGTCTCGTCCAGAGCATCCATCCTGTCCTGCGCTCTCTGGTGTAGAGTAGCAACATATTTTGAGAGAGGGCTACAACGTTCTTCCTTTTCAGTCTGTTGGGAAATGATTGCTTAAGTTCACAAAATGACACAATAATGATAGTATAGAAATAAATAATGTGCAAAAAGCAAAGCCACAAAGTCGGGACCCATGCCTGCAGAAATAACTCTACAGCTAGGTCATTGGGTGAAAATGCAATCCCCGCACGTTTTGACTTAATGAACTCGACATTAGCTTCTGTCTGAAATCAGACATGATGACAAACATTAGCATATATCCAATGGTTCAAATACTGTAATCCGAACTCCTACACATGCTTGGCAAACCTGATAGATAAGATCCTTCATCTCTTTCCTAAATCTTTCAGCTTTAATGGTTTTGCAAAAGCTTCGGAGCCGAACAAGTGGAATAAAGGACATCTCAAAGAAGGCAATGGAGTAGCTCCATTGGGCCAAATGTTTAGCTAGCTCATCAACCACAGAATAAATGCAAGCTTCCTGAAAGGCACGTGTCTTTACTGTTTTCTTGTCCACCTGTCAAGAAAAGAGAACTGTTACAAGCTTCTTCAAAAGGCGTGTTTCATAGTGAAATGTTATATTGCAAGAAAACAAACCTGTTTAACACTGAACAAATTCACGGCTTTGCCAACACCTCCATCTGGACGTCCTCTAAGTTCTTTCATTTCAAGCATATCAAGCAGCAGGGAGGACACGGGAATGAAGGTACCAGTGGCTTCAGCAATACGATTAAGCATTCTGACACACCTAAGGCGCACAGGGAAGTAACGTGCGCTAGGAACAAGGCATGCCACACCATGTATTATTTGGGTCAACGGATAAGCTAAAGGTCGGAATTCTTCCTCAGAACTACATGCGCACACAACACTGGTCCAAAGCTCAAGGCAGAATATGTATTGCCAATCATAAATTTTTTGGTAAGATTTCTGCAAAATAAAAATGTCAACTCTTTAGCAGCCAGCAACAGAAAACTGCTGAAGTGTTGGACAACAAAACATATACTATTAGCACTGAGGAAAAAATAGCATTTTGTAAAGGTGAAATTTTCTCAACAAAAGAGGTGCAAGAATAAGGGGATTTATTGTATTGGAGAATAATATGGGGGTTACTTAAGGTCTGAATGTATTTCAAAGCTTATACAGTACCAGCGTAGGTATTTTAGTGGCAGTATGAAGAATACCTCCGCTTGTTTTTTTGATGATTTCCTACTTTCTTTCTGCCTTTTGTCCTTTGCTGACTTTCAAAATAAAACAAGAGGCAAATATCTGTCAGGTCATAGGTAGACAATGAAGTTCCAGTGCATGGCAATTAGTTCAGTGACATATACCTTTGGCCCCCTTTCAGTAAGAGCTCCTCTTAGGATAACCCCCAGTTGACGGATGAAAACAAAAGCATGCTGATATGCACTTTGCGGATCCAGACTATACAATTCTCTGACACAATTTCCAAGGAATTGTATGTGTTGCAGTTTTGATCCACTGATAGATTTGGACAATTTGCAGTTCACCAAATAAGCCTTGTAGATACCCTTGAGGCACGTATCAAGGCAATCTGAACCTACTTGAATGCACAAGTCTCGAAGGAACATAAAAGATACAAGAGGCATTGCACCTCGTCCTCTAGCCCATGTATGAAGCAGAGCCTACAATTGAAGCATGCAAACAGAAGTAAATGACAAACTTGGGAGATGGACATCAGTGCAATGCCGAAAGAAACTTAGAGGTACAGCATAAATTGTAACCTACACACCTTAACATACTTCCTCAGGAGCGATGGGAAAGCTGCCAAAAAAACAGCTGATGCTCTGACACGATGTATAGTAAATGCTATCATTTGCTCATCGGTCATCTCTGTTATCATATGAAGTGCACTGGAAAGAAAGATCCTCATAAGATTACCATGCCTCTTCCATGGCTTACTCAGCATCAGCTCACTGATTGCCTCTTTCTTCCCTCCAAAGCTTGGTGCACCAAGTAATTGACGGAGGACTCTATCCATGTGTTTCAAAACAAAGTGCATAACTTTATCAAGTACGCTACCAGACATGACACTGAACTTTTGAGTTAAATTGTCCCCTTGATCTTCCCCATAACGGCACGCTCTGCGAAAAGCTTGTAGAATAGAACGGATAGAACCTATCTTCTCCTTCTCTACTCCGTCACACCAGGAATCAACCATTTCCATTGTAATAGGCTTCACAGTTTGCTTCAGTTCCTCTTTAGATAAAGATTCCTCATCATCATCAACCGCAGTTTCCTGGTCATCCTAAATGTAATGTTCAACAATGACTCCACTCTCATGATTCAATGATAGAAAACTCACCAAAAAGGGACCAGCTTACCTCGATTTCATCATCATCAAATCCCAACAAATCTTTATCAAACTCTTCTAAATATTTATAGAACTCAGGATCCTACATCAAAGAAGCAAATAAGATTCAATGACAACCAACATTGATATGGTGGCATGCAGCACAGCAGCAGACAGACAGAGCTATGAAGGGGGAGGAATGCTTATCTCTAAGAACAAAATTCAGCACCTAGTTGTGGGCCTGAGGCTAAACTGTGCAACCATAGTCAGGATTTAACCAACAAATATCATAAGCGGAACAACAATATTAGCCAAACACAATCTACAGAGAATATGTTTCTCATATAACCAATGAAAGTAAATTCAGCAAGTAAGAACCAGGAAAGTTATACAAGAGAATAAGAATAACCAAATGTTATGCGCCTATGACAATGTCATTTCCACAATCAACGAATGGGGCAGGCAAAAATTCAAGCCATAAGTTAGCATAAGTTCAAGGGACCAGTTATTGGAGGACGCATGAGGTCAAATCTAATGCAACAGCAGTATAGGTCAAAACGGTTATTATGTGGGCATTCCTTACTCAAATTTGCAGCATAATTACTGTTACAATATGGTTAAATTGGAACAAAACAAACATAGAAAAACATCATTGCTCTACAAAATTGTCCACCTCTCAACTTATCTCTATAACACAAATCCTATGACCTGGTGAGTTTGCTTTCAAATAAATTATTTATGCCTAACATGCTGAGCAGAGATGAAAACTTTCTTTCATCGCTTGTGAGACCAGCATAGAACAGCTAAGCATCAACAGCTGTTAGTTTGTTATGCACCTCTAGAGGAAGTTGGTCCTGCTAATACTATTTTGCAACCAGTCACTTGATAGCCTACTCAGCAATACCTACTAGCAGCAATTTAAAATACTACATTAACCCAACAGATTGCCAGACTACAGCCAATTTCTGAATCTGAACCAATTAAACTAGTTTCTGTCCACAAGGACAACCGCACAATTTTCGGTCAAGGCACATAGCTAAGAAATTATAACAAGCTATTAGGCAAAAACCATAAAAGCTTGCAGAGTCAATTTAGTACCGACAGGACAAACAGCACAAGAGCATAGTCGAACCTATATCCAGGCGGGCAACCAGTAATAAAGCATAAGAAAAGAATAGACACAGCCAGGAACCTTAAAAATCCACTAAAACTGCTAAGCAACATTTTTAAGCACTGTAATAAAAATATGGATTATATAACTTAGATTCCACTCGATTGACAGCGAAGAAACCGGAGGCGACAGGGACGAACCTTCTGCTTCAGCCGGTTGAGCTGCTCCACGTGCTGCTTGGCCTTTTTCTTCGAGCTTCCACTACCACCCTCCTCCTCACCATCATCCATCTCATCTTCGAACTCCTCTTCATCGTCGTCCGAGACGGGCAAATCCACTAAACCCCCAAAAACCACAGCGAAAGGAGAAGAAAACCAATCAAAATCCCGAGTAAAACAAGCGCAGGAGCATAGAGTGGCGCATGGAATACGGCTGGGTGAGGAGCCCACCGTATTCTTCGGACATGGTGATAGCCTGCGGCGGCGGCGCCCTAGTTCAGGCGGAGCGGCGGCGGAGGCGCCCTAGTTCAGGTGGAAGGAGGCGGACGGCTACACGGGGTGTCGCGAACTCCCGACGCCCCTCAAGCGTGGCTTAAGGGGGCGGCCTTGTTCGTTTGGGCCGGGGAATGGCCAGGTTCGGGGCCCAACTCCCGTAGGTTAAGTGATCAACCTGGAGTGGGGGGTGCGGGGGTGAGGTAACATTTAGATACATCTTCAAACCTTTTTAGTTTAAATATTTATATTATTTTTTAAATTTTTTTAAAAAAATAATATAAATAGTTAAACTAAAGAGGTTTAGAGGCACCTAAAGGTCACTCTTCCCTTCAACCCGGCCCGGGAATGAAGCCTGGTCTCTAGAAGCATTGAGCACGACGCGCTGGCAATGGTGAGTGAGGGCGTCACGGACGTGGCGCTCTCCTCTCCGGCGTCCATCTCCCCCAACGGCCGTCTCCTCGCCTTCTAGGGTTTTTTATATGATTTGTATGTGCGTCTTGCATCTTTTCTTGGATCCGGAGATTTGTGCATTCATGATCGACCATCCGTCGCATCAAAGACACAGCGGCAGGGCGTCGACTGAGTAGTGTTCGAGGACGCTGCTTGTTTTGCATTGGCTCGCTGACTCGGTGCTTGGAAGACCAGTCTCTAGTGCTAGTTTCGTCATTGTATTTAAAAAAGGAGGGAAGAAATAAGTTTTATCTAGATAAAACTCTCTTGATACAAATATTAACTCTCTATGAGTCATGAAACAAGTGTCTATGAAACCATAAAATGAAATTTTACCTTGAGAGCGAGTGTTTTTTCGAATTTTATTTCATTTAATATGACATATCAGTCTTGAAAACAATGTTGTGAAACTCTCCATTGAGACTGGGCTAAAGTTCAAATTCGATAGCTTACGATTCGACTACTAGAGGAGCTTTTCTATGTACTTCAACATGAGGCGTTTGGTTTTCTAGAGTGGTATATAATAACTAAGTGATGAACTGAGGGCAAGCTAATTCTGAATCGCATACCAATTTGGTTGCATTTTACGAGGCTTGCGAGCTGGATGAAAACAGCTGAAATCTCCCAAACCAGCACTTAGGTACTATGCAGCTGGTCGTAAAGGTACAGCACTGAATTTTTTTAGGAAGTATTTAATCAAGCTTGAGAATCCAAATGACATCCTGCCTTATTACTAACGGCTAAGATATGCAGTAAGGAGTGCCATCCTACTTCTGAGGTATGCAAGCTTCCTGTATGTTATTTTCCATTCATTTTCTTGTTATCCCATAAATTTATAGCCTGGTTAGTAAATTTACAGTCTGGTTATCTCAGAGATTTTCTCCCCTTGATTGTTGTAGATTGCAATTTGTTTCATTCAGAAATCGAACTGCGTGCTCTGATGTTTTATGGTTGCATTTGGTGCATTGGATGGGTGCCTAATTTATGTTGTTGTCTGTTAACAATGGTGGTAAATGCTACTAGCAAAATGAATATGTTATCTTTCATTTTTTTTTCCAGTGATATGCATGATAAATGTGTTACCGTTTGAGGAATCCATCCTTGTCAGATAACTATCATCCATATGAGATAAGATTGATGAACTTCTTAGGATCATATGTGTTAGTGCTTGATTTATCGTGCCTGTTCTGCTCACTGTCCACTACTGACTAGAAGTGAGCAAATGTTTTGTTGTTTATCTGGCGGGTCCAGAAAGTCTCTTTGGTGTTCAGGTTATCAGGATTCAATTGCAAAGTCTTTTTTGTTCTTACTAATAAAACTACTACCACTGAATCCATATCCTAATGCACACACCTCATGGGCTCCTTTAAACTTTCCTTTCTACTGTCAGCCATAATGGGTGCCGAGATCAGGTGACGTGCTATTGATCAAGTGGCTTCGATTCAGGAAGTGCTTTATTTATGAACTAAGGCACATGATCGTAGTAGAATTCTAGCATATTAGTTATGTATAATTTACATGTAGTCCTCTAGCTCTCTATTTTGTTTCTTAGGAATGACATAATCTTTTTCTCTGTGAGGGGGGGGGGGGGGGGGGGGCATCTCTTTAGGCTGTACATGTACAATTGTGATGCTGATACATTTTGCCATATTTTATCTCCATGAAAGCTTCCACTGTCCACTGGTAAGATCAGGTAATAGCTACGAAGTCATGGAAGATGGTGTCTCAGATTTAGTTTGTGCTCACATAGTTTATTATTTTTTTGACTTGTATATTGACCTCATTTGGTATTTATTTGTTTTTCTCTGTTATAAATTTTTGTTCTATTAGTAGTATATTAGTCTCGATCAACTATTTCAAGGTATAGCATCATATATATTTTACTTTTGGACTATTGTGTGTAACATCTAATTAAGTAGCACTGTTGCTACAATTGACAATCCTAGCAAGAAATGATAATGATGTAGGAAACTGTAAAAATAAAAGACAGCTTACAAACCTTACAAACCTAAATGAACTGCTGGGATACAAAATGGCAAGCATTGTTTATATATTCAACTCTTTGAATGTTAATGGCTTGGGATGATATAAAATAGAATCACCAATCAAATTGAAAACCTTTGAATTTTTAAACCTTTCTACCTTGGCAAATGTTGGTGTTTGATAGCTTAATAATTTGTTTAATCTTGCTCTGAGGTACCTTGTTGAATGCTACTTTTCATTTGTTTTGCTGTAATTTGTCATGGTCTATCCATGTCAGTGCCACCTGTTTTAATCCTTGTTTTGATGCTCTAAAACCCCAACAAACCTTGTAAAACCCAACCCAAGAAAACCCTGTGTAACCGAATAGATACAGGTGAGAGGATTAGATGGTTAGAGGTTTTGAACCCAACAAGGATCAAAGTGTAAATAGGGTAACCCTCGAGGATTAGATCTTTCTAGGTAACAAAATCCTTGCCCTAACAACCGAATTACTGCCTAAATCAAAGGTTTTTGGTTTTGGGACGAGGTGGGCAAGGTCAGGTATTGTGTCGTTTTGTTCTTGGGCTAAGCTCAAGCATAGGGAAAACAACTGACTAGACTGTGGGTATCATCAGCCCAGAAGGTCTTGTCCATAACCCAATATGAAATGGAGTGGATTAGAGTGTAGCTAAACAAGGTCTAAATAGGGAATGAACAAAATAAGGTCTGTTGCAAAAGGCAACAGATGAATTCCAGTGCCCTTACTTGATGGAGGTTTTCATCACCACCTCTGGACCGTCTAAAAGCAAAGAAAATATTACATCTTCAAGCAAATGAGATATTTGTTAAGTTGGAAGAACTTATGACCCAGGCTCCTACACCAACAAATGAAGCAATTCATAGAGTAAGGAGAAGCCACGATTTATAACTCCTCTAATATCGTAGAGTCAAGCCGCCTAGAGGAGCCAGACCAAATAGGACATCAATCTGCTGGTTTTCCCTTATTCGTTTTCTACTATCCATTTTTGTTATTTATATAATAATTCTATCACAGTAGGAATTTTTCTTGCTATTTTCGCTCAAAAAAAGTATTATATATATTCCATACAACCTCGGATAAAATAAATTAGGTACTCCCTCAATCCCTTATTAGCTGTCGTTTTTTTTTTGTTTCCGTATCACAACTTTGACTAGATTTATATAAAATATGTGCAACATTTGTGTCGCTAAATAAATTTATTAAAAAATAGATCAAAAGATCTATCTAATGATATCAATTATGTATCATAAATATTAGTAGTTTTTTTATAAAATTAATCATAGTTATTTCTCAAGAAATAAAAAAGACAGATATTTATGAACGGAGAGAGTATGTAAGCTAGCTGAAGACTGCTCAGACATTAATAGTGATGAGGGTCGAGGGTGGTAGCAAAAACGAGTAAACCACCACCAACCCACAAAATCAACCCACAAAATCAAGGCCTAGCAGCCTAGCCACTCTTACCGCGTGAGCTTCTAACCTTCCCTCCCCTAGAGGCTACATGGCCACACCCTCCAGCAGATCTAAAGGAAACGGGGTAAATAGTTGCATAGGCGTAGTAGGTGATCCAATGTTTGTTTGGTACAGGTCACAACAGTTTATAGTCTGTTTTATTTACCAAACATCTATTTTTAAGTTGTTTTTCTTCCACTCACAAAGATATGAAATTGAGATAAAAGCTAAAAAAAAAGTAGCTTATCTCAACTATCTCCCTCATTTCTCTCATCCATACATGAAGCTATTAGTGAAGCTGTTTTGCCTAACATTTTTTCCGAAATAGTATAGTTTTACCTAGAAAGTTGTTGAAGCTATATTTTTTAAAAAACGACTTCATTAGTGAAATTGAACTGTGTCAAACAGGCGTTAATATTATGCCTTAATATTCATCACCACCGTAAGAGCATCTCCAGCAACATGTCCAAATCTCACCATCCATAGCATTTGGCTATACAATGTAAAATATTCCTCTTTCATATTTACTCGAAACTGCAGCAGGATAGCCAAATCTCACCATCCAACTGTATATAATGACATGATAATGAAAAAATAACGACCATTCAAAACTATAACTCGGATTGGCATTGATGTTTTTCTTACAAGATGTTTTTCTTACAAAAAGTTACATTGGTATATCACGCCCACATAAGAAACAACACACCAGACTGACGGCTACATTTAAGCTGTTTGTTGTATCTCAGGTAACGGAAACATAAACAGAAACAAAACAAAACTACTTTTGTTACCGCGGGGGGGGAGAGATAATTTGAACTACTTCCCATTTACATTTGTTACTGTGCCAGAACCAAACAGCAACTTAAACTTCTCTCCTGCCAAGCACCCCAAGTGTTGAACTAGCGGTAATTCCGGTGAGCGAGGAACTTCATGATTCTTGGCTGGGAGGCAATCCTGATTTGTTGCTCAACCGGAGCTCCAGCTTTATGTTCATGGCAGCCAGCTCAGCAGCCAGGTACCTGAACACATAAGGCATCGCCACGGTCTCCATCCCCTTGCTTGTTTTGCAGGCCTGGCATGCAAAGTTCTTTGGTGGTCTCACAGTGGGGAGCCCAAGCATCTCGTGCTTGGCTTTCTTCTGGATATCTGATTTGATCATTGTCACAGTCAGCAGGCTCCCACAGAAGGAGCACACATCTGCGATGTGGTAGTCCGAGCAGGAATGAAGCCTGTCATGCAAGAGGTAGGAAGATCCATGGGCAAGGAGGGCATCACGCTCCATCTCGCCGAATCGGATTCCTCCACCATGTTTCCTTCCTCCAATGGGTTGTCTTGTTATCTGGTCTATACGACCAGTAGTGCGGACCTGAAAACATAAGCAGCATCAGTATTCAGTATGGATCCCAAATTCCAAATAGTAATGCTGGTATAAAGAGAGCGAAATTACACTTTCCAATTCACTTGTCAAGTACAGTTAGAGCAAGTTTAATAGATACAGCCAGCTGCTGGCTATAAGGAGTCTTGCAGCTTTCTTACAGCTCACTCATATAGTAGTTACTTCTTCACAATTAATACATGCCCCACATATCTCTCTCACAGTTTTCTTGGTTCTTATGTCCAAGCTGACTGTAAGCTTACAACCTGCTTCTCCTCTCTGTCCTCTCCTCACTCCACCTCATCATTTAGCCAGCTTGTAGCCCTTTATAATACTTGCTCTTATTGGGCATATTTTTCACATGGTCAGTCTAATAAATCGATGGGAGAAAACTATTAAGTACTTGTCAGGTACAGTTATTGGGCTTATTTTTCCCATGGTCAGTTTAATAAATTGATTGGGGCAAACTATTAAGTATTAGCTATCCACAGTTCTACAGTCCAGTATCCGACACCGAAGAAAAGTGAGAAAAAAAAAACTAGCTAAAGTACTTTGAAGAAAACTCGTAGCTTCATTCCTTTCAAAAAAAATTAAAAGGGCTAACTGGATGGATATAGGGTGCATGAAAATATTGATGTAGGACCTGTTTAATATAGAACAAAAAACAATCACCTGGAATTTGTCTGAGACCATATGACGAAGACGTTGGTAATAAACAGGTCCGATGAAAATCTCACAGTTCATCTCAGTTCCAAAAAGTCCACTATAAAGGACCTCTTTTCCATGATAATTAAACCCATAAGATGCAAGCGTGGGACCCAATTCGTCCACGATTGAATTAGGATCGTGGGGATCCTTGTCCTTTTTGAGTGAGTTTGCAAAAGGTGTTGCATCAATGAACTTTCCATGTAGACTTCCAGCCTGAGGACAAAAACCAAGATATCTTTAGACAGAACGGCAGAGCTATAGACTATAGTGGACATAAAACAATCTATTCATAGGCATAGAACTTTTACGACAACTTGTCTACAAAGCATGTCAATGTCCTCCAAAGGTGAAAAGGGACAATTTTCAAAGTGAATAAAGTGCAACCATCAACCACTAGAAAATAAATAATACTGTTCTAAATTTGTGCAGTTTATATTTTCAAGAGCACATAAGTGAAATGCCTGAGAAAAGTATTTTTGTCAAGAAACTATAAGAACAAAGAAAAAGCTCCATTAAGAGCATCTCCACCAAATTGAGCATCCCCTTTCCGTAAAAATTATAAAAAAAAAATGCATCCCCTTTGCCTACCCATGGGGCGGCGCAAGCACATGGCACAGGAGCAAGGCCATCCTTGGCAGCACAGCAGTGGCGCGGCTGGGACTCGGCATGGCGGTGGCACGGCTGAAGCGTGGGGAGGGAAAGGGGACGAGTTCCTCTCCCCCTTTGAACAATTGAGGGGTGTTTTTTTTCTGAATTGAGAAAACAATTTAGGGAAAGGAGATCTGCTGGAGCTCATTTTTTCTACCTAATCCCCTTTACCACTGGATGTAAGGAAAGGGAATCTCTTTTTCTCAATCTGGTGGAGATGTTCATCCAAATAGAATAGAATAATGTTCAAAATCAGCAAGTCTTAAGATGCCAACAGCTCCAGAAATGTCAACATGCCAACAAATTTGCATAAATGAAAACAGAAAAATAACGATTACAGTGTTAAATTTCATTAGTGTCAAATTAATTTCATTTTGGCTGTTCTCTGCAACAGATTATGGTGTTAAAGAATGATTATGGCTTATCAGAACATGTGAGAGAAGTAAAAAATTTGTACCTTCGCTGCCATAGACTCTAAAAGCATTGCTATAGTCATTCTTGAAGGAAATGCATGAGGGTTAATGATCAGATCTGGTCTCATGCCAGTATTTGCAGAGAATGGCATGTCAATGTCGGGCCACAACTGAGAGCAAACACCCTTCTGCCCATGTCGGCTGCTGAACTTGTCACCGATTATAGGGTTTCTCACACGACGCAGACGAATGTTCGCCTGCAAAAAGATAGTGAAACACATGACAACATCACAAAAACAAATGCGCAGTTGGAATCAGAAATAATAGCATTTCTAAAACTCGCCGCACAAAACGCTATTTGAGTTCAAGATACAAAATGCAAGGACATTATGTGATTTTAAGAAATATAGAGGATCTGTGTGATTGCTCTGATAATTTTCAGCCAATTGAAATTCTACTGAAGGTTACTTGAATGTTGGCTTACCTTCTGCAGGCCACGTTTTGAACCTGCACCATTGACAGCAACATAGTCAATAAATGCTGGCTCTGTGCCTTTTAGTTTGACAGGCCTTATCACACCTGTGAGGCTATTATGGACACTATAGTACTGCTCGTTTGGATGTACAGCCTGTCCATGAAATATATGTTATAGGAATTCAATAGCTATTCTTGCACGAGAAACTAACTTTTTATACAAAACGAACACATAGCTACCTGTCCAAGTCGAGGAAGGCCATCTGAATCAATCGCAGTCGTTGTATCCCTAGATAATACACTCTTTGCAAAGGTTTCTGGAACATTATCTCTGCTTTTTGTTGATAAGTCAATGCATTCAGTCTGCAGAAAGGGGTTCACAAGAAAAGGATTATTTAAAATACTTTGCAAACTGAAGGGCTGAGAAATATTTGTTCCAAATTACACATTTATCCAAGCTTCCTATTGGAGCATCTGTCTAATGCGCATCTTGAAGGAATTCTATACCAAATAATCCAATTCCAATACTGTATATAGAGCAATTAAATAGAGTGTACTGACATTTTCTTGCAAACATTTTTTTAAGAAAGAGAAGAAAAATAGTGTGCCATATGCTCCCAATGCACTCAAATTTGAAAAACACAGGTATTGTATAGTTATATACTCCCTCCGTCCTAATATATAAGTCATAACCACTTTTTTTATGTCCTATAATATAAGGCGTGCTCTCTCTAGATGCACATACAGCGATGCAATGTTGAGAGAGAGAATTAAATGTGTTCTTGGTCTTTGAACCAAAGGTGGTTACGCCTTATCTACTAGGACAGAGGGAGTACCATCTTATGCTCATAGAAAATACTCCCTCCTTCCACAAGCAATGTATAGTTATATACCATCTTATGCTCATAGAAAATACTGCCTCCTTCCACAAGCAATGTATTCTATCTATTCCACGATGAAGATTTCTCTCTCGTCTTCAAGAGAATGTGAAGTTAAATACTAGCTTTTGATGGGCAAAAAACAATGCACATAGAGCAATTAAGGTAGGTTTGCGTGTTTCAAGGGATGCACACAAATTGTGTGTTGAATGAAATAGTTCTAAACCTATATACATGTAGATTACATATCAGATCACAAATAGTTATAATATATAAATATATAATTAAAGAAGCATAACTTGCCTGGTAAATATGTCCACGGAACATTCCACGATCAACAGCTGATTTATTCAAAATCATGGCATCCTCCATGTCATAACTATGTCACAGGTGTGATTTTCATCATATCAGGCAACTTTTTTTAAAAAAAATGCTCATATTGTATTGAAACACTTACCCTGTGTATGATAGCACTGCAACAATAGCATTCGTTCCAGATGGAAATTCATCCATATAATATTTGTTATATGTACTTGTCCGAACAATTGGTGACTGAGGGGTCTACAGAGAGCATCAAAGACAGTAGAGAAGGTTAGCAGTATTTTCCAGCAATAAGTGTTATGACTTTTTTTGGAGATTAAACCATACTTTATTATTTTCAGAAAATACAAATCCACCTTTCAAACTAGCCAGATGGCCAAATTTGTCCAGCTATACGACGGTCAATGACATAAGGTTTTCAAGTTGGATTGCCAAAATCAGACTCCAGACATAATTCAATGGTCTCCCCAAAAAAGTACAGGTCAGATCTTGTTTCAGAATTCAGACAACGAGTTTGACGTGGTACACCCAAGTTATGGTTTAACCTGAAGTGCTAGTCATAAATAAATCCTATCAACCCAAACATGGTTTGACGTCACATACTCACATCTCCTTAAAACTATTGCATAATGTGATGATAAACTGTAGATTGTGCAAAAAGAAACACAGATTTATCAATTCTAGCAGATTAATTAGATATAGCTGGCCTCAACACATTGCAAAGTATTCTCCCTACACTGAAATTCTAATCAGGCAGAGATTACCAACACCTAGTGATAACTTAGAATTGTCTAGTAACCCTGGCTACAATACCAATACCAAAGATATAAGTGTGTGTTCAGGTTACTTCCTCGAGAAACATGCAGGTCTGTATGCTATCAGGAAAACAATCTACATGTCCCAACAAAGCAACTTTAAACAACCAAAGAGTATAGCTCTTCCATTCTACAAAAAAACAAACCTGTATATGGAATGCTTTTACATCAGTACGGAATTTTAGAGCTTGTCCACAAAACCCCATGGTTTGCTTTGCCATCTGTGGACAAGGAGGATGACTGGTTAGTCCAAAAAGGAAAGCATGATCAACCAATCACTCTAAGGATAAGATCTGCATACCAACCTGGCATTGGTACATGTTCCTAGGACTTTGGTTGTGATCAGACCAAGGTGTCAGATTGGCAACTACACTGAGAATAGCAGTAGGGTGGATCTCTTCATGAGTTGCAGGAAATGATTTTCCTCTCCCACCATCCCCACCATCAGGACACCGTATCTCCATAAATGCCTAATTTAGAGTTCAAAACAAATTATTGTGCTATTGGTAAGAAGTTATAAGGTATAAGAAGTTGATCAAAAGCAACCTGTTCAAATGGTCCAATGAGCTCAATACTTTGCTTTTCATCAGATACAATAAAAAGATTTCTGACAGGTCGAACAAATCTAGCTGGATTTGTAAAAAGGTACAGGCCAGGAAAAGCTCCACTAAAACTAAGTGGAACATAACCAACTTCCAGATCTTCAGGAATCTAATAAAAAATTAAGCATGTTCCTGAGTTAGAACATCATGGCACAAATTTCCAAAAAAAAATCAAAATAAACAAAAACATGATAACATAAGAGAACAGACCCCTGAGTGTGCCAGAAGTTTCAATGTACGAAGATAACTAACTGCTTTCTCAATCATAGCAGAAGCAATAGTACCAAGAATGCACCCATCCAAATGGACATGCAGTACTTCTGGGGGACCAGTTCGCTCAATCTTCGGTAACACTGGGTTCATTCCAACACGAACCAACTCAGCAGAAAGCAACTTCTTCATTTCCCCAAAACTTTTAACCACCCCTTCTGAGTTGTAGAACGATGAAATACCTGACACACCGAATATAACTGGGCTAAGGAAATGATAGCTCACTATAAACTTTAGCTGTACTGTCCCCAAAAAATACAAGCACACACATACAAAAACATTTAGACAGAAGAATGCAGATGCAATGCACTGCCAAAGATGAAAGAGAAGCAAGAAATCAAGTATATGAAAGGAGGCTGTGTTGTGTGTTCAGGGGGTGCTGTGCAGATTTAAATTCAAGAGAAATCACAAGATGAGAATATCTTACAGCATGCAGAAGTCATATGATTCAGTAAACCACAAGGCTCTCCATCAGGTGTATGAACTGGACACAGGAAACCCCATGATCTACAATGACATTTTCAGTACTGGTACAATGGATGCAAGCAAACAACAGCAGAATGGCATTAAGAGGATAAACATACTCTGGGAGTAACTTTCTAACAGATGTTGTACGCATTTTAGCAAAAGCAGAGCCCCTATGAACAGAACGGAAGTGTGAGATATAACGATGAAAGTTGAGCCGTTCAGCATGAATGGTCATCCCATCTCTCTGCAAATTTAACAGCAAAGCCATTATTAGTTCCAAATATTCTGCAGAAACAATGTAAGCACCAGCAATATTAGATGTGTATTTGTTAGAGTAAATAGGAAGAGTACCACATTGCCTAGCCACATGAGGTGTTAATCCTATGTACCCTATATAATCAGCCCATGAGGCCCAATGCAATATATCGAATATTCCACCAATTATATTCTCCTTCATGGTATCTTCCGCCTAGGTTTAGATCCTAACCCTAGCCGCCGCCGCTTCCGCCGCGCGCCCCCGGGGAGGGATGATCTCCGCCGGGGGCAGCGCCTTTGTTTAGGCGCCCGATCCTATTGATCCGGCTACCATCGTCGTCGTCGCGCAGCAGATCGGGATCTTCCGTCGTCGTCGTCGCCTCGTCCCCGGACTCATCGTTGGGCTGCCGCCGCCTCGTTCCCGGGTTCGTCGTCAGGCTGTCGTCGCCGACATCTTCCTGATCTTCGTCGCATAGATTTTTCTTTTCCCGATCAGTCGGGTTGCGTCGCCCTGCCGTTCGTTGCTGCATCATCGTCAACACTCCTGAGGATGAGGTTGTCGCTGCGCCCTCCTAGGCTGCAGTGCTGACGCTCGTGGTCACGCCATCACTGCCGATGTCGCCGCCCTTTTCAGGCGGTGTCGCCATCCATGTTGCCGCTCCTCGTCAGTCGTCACGCTGGCTCTCGATCCAAGTCTGCGCCCACTGCCGCAAGCTCGCAGACACCGCCACTGGTATTGCTGAAGAAAGATGCTTGTGCGTTTGTTGACACGTCCAAGCTGCACCATCTACCTTCGCCATCTAGTCAGCTCATCGTCCTGCTGAACATGCTAGCAAGAAGCTGCTGATTTTGTGCACTCGTGTGCCTCCATTGACGCCTCGGATCCGCACCTCCTCCAAGGCTTCGACCACGTCCACCTCGACCTCGGCTACTTCGGCACTAAGGGGATATCATCTGCATGAGCTACTCCAGTCGAAGCATTCGCACCGGCGTTCCGACTGTGAGGGGATGTCTCTATTGTTCTCCAGTCTATTCGTTTGTGTTGCTACCGCTACGACTGCGGGGGAATGTTAGAGTAAATAGGAATAGTACCACATTGTCTAGCCACATGAGGTGTTAGTCCTACGTACCCTATATAATCAGCCCATGAGGCCCAATGAAATATATCGAATATTCCACCAATTATATTATCTTTCAGTATTGACATCCATTATTGTAAGCATTCAGCTTTACAAAAACCGGTAGCATTACTTCTAACACATGTCATGCTTCTCTAATCCCAAAAAAAAGAAGCAAAATCATCAATAAAGTTCAAGGGAAATGATGCGTTACAACTAAGCAGTACTTCTATGAATAAAGCAGGCATTGTAAGAGATGCACCTGTGGAAGATCCAATCCTGATTGTGAATTCACTTTCCCAACCTTTATCATACTCTCAATAGCTCTACCGACAGATGTTGTATATTTAGTTAGAAATTTCCTTATCTCCAACGCTACACAAATAACAGTATATTATTACTGATTGAATGTAAAATACGATAATAAACCACCAAAAAAAATTAGCACTAATGGAGTGCAACATGCACATGAGCACATTTCATCCAGAAGAACAGTGCAAAAGACTACAAACAGATAAAGAGTAAATAATTATGTGAGCGGATAAACTGGTTATGTGAGCAAAAAAATTGGAAAAGTAAACAATCTAATTGAACCACAGTATACCAAATTTAAGGTCCATAAGACTTTGACCAGCTCAAAAGCAGTCATGTACCTCATTATCCAGTGCTTAATTAGCTCAGTTTATGGCAATATTCAACTGCCAGAATAACAAATATATAGAAAACTCAAGGCCACACCCTTTTTCAGTCCTCCGGTTCCAATACAGCATGTATCCTCAACCCAAATGCAAGAAAATAAGTTTTATGCAAGAGGCCTCAGGTGACAACTGTTATGGTACAATAGTCAATAGTCAAGGGTATTAGTGTAAGTGTGTAACATCCTAGTCTAGGGTTTCCCTCTGATGTCTCTCATGTACTCTATATATACTCCCTCCGTCCATAAGTGCCCGTCGTCTAAACCCGGTGACCAGAGACCAAGGAGCACGGAGGCCCACGAGTTTTTTATTAAATCGCCATAACCGGAGTAATGTGCGTGCGTTGTTTTGCTTCCCTGATAAATTTCGAACAAACGCCACTAAAATCTCTGTTTCCCGCTGCATGATCGCACGCTCGCGGAGAAGCTTGGTGCCACCGCTCAATCGATTTGTTCACGCGGATCAATCGATTTGTTCCTGTTTGCGTGCCTTCGACAATTCACAAGTCTTCCACCCGTCAATCTCATGCGGATTCACCCATCTGAGACCACAAGTTCTCCACGTCCGCCAGCTGCATATTCTGTTGCAGGCGCTCATGTGGCATCATGGACTCGATCTGCAGACATCATGTCTTCCATGTCACCTCCTTGCTGCTGGTATCACTTATTTGCTTTGCTGCTACAACGTTGAGGCCTAGTTCCTAAATTCCATTGCATCAGTTGCATCAGCGTCAATCCAAGTCCATCTATCTAAAGTTGGTCAATACCGTGTGTCCAAAAATTCATTCTGTCAGCCAATTTCATCATTTTGCTTTATGGTTATCTGAGTCATGATGATTTAACTAATCATAATCATCTCGTCGTCGTCGTTGGTGCGACTGTGTGCTCTAGGTCCTTTACGTAGCTGTTTGCAACATATAATGGTCAATGGCAGTTTATTTGTCGTCATCACCGTACTGTCCTATCCTACTGCTTGCAGTCATGCAGCAGTGATCTGTGTATTCTTTCTTTGGATTGATTTACACATCTCTCTATTCTCGCCGGGTTCAAAGTCTCCAAAGCAAAGGTTCATACTCCCTCCATCCCAAATTATAAGACGTTCCAAGAATCTTAGAAAGTCAAAGCATCTCAAGTTTGACCAATAATTATAAAGAAAACTATAAAGATTTGTGATATCAAATAGACATACTATGAAAATATAATTGATAAATGTTATTATATTATTGTATAAGTTTGGTCAAACTTGAGATAGTTTGACTCTCCAAGATTCTTGGGATGTCTTATAATTTGGGACGGAGGGAGTATTTGATTAGTTGAACTATTGTTTGTGAAAATTTGAGGTATTTGCTGAAGTACGGGTTGTAAAGGCAGTACCCTCTTATGGATAAGGTCATTTTGTACATGGACACTGTTCAAGAGTTGCACGCTCCAACGACGCATTCACGTTGCATTTGAGATAGGGTGTTAAGGTCTTTAAGGTATAATGATCAAGGGTATTAGTGTAATCTCCTAGTCTAGGGTTTCCCTCTCGTGTTCTCATATACTCTATATAATAGCTCCAATTGGACCTCAATACAACTATTCAATTCAGTCCTCATTTAGTAAGAAAAACATCTCCAAATTGTAGAGTCATCTAGCTGGGATTTAAACTACAGTCGAAGGCTCATGAGGAAAGTAGTCGAGTTGAGACCTCCAAAATAAAAAGTTCTACCAGCATGCTCACTTATCCACTTCTCAAATCACCAACCTACAGAAAATAATATTTTCAACACCATTCATTTCTTTAAATGTAAAGCAGCTGCTATTTAGTTCATCAGTTGCTTCCAGCTTATAACCCAATATTCATTCCCAGAGAGTTCTTCTTATCCCTTTCCATTGAACGAAACAAGCTAGACTAAAAAATAATAAATTCTCTTATATGTGAAAATCTCACGATAATATTTCATGTTTTCAACAGAAAGGATAAAGAATGAGATAGGGTTTAAATTCTCTATTGAGTTGCGTACACCGACGAGTTCAACCCAAAAGCTTAAGCTAATGGGGAGAGGTGGGCAATTCACTTATATTCCAACACTCCCCCTCACGTCGAGGCTCCCTCAGGCCTCAGACGTGGAATAGGAGCGAGCAGCAATTATTTTATTTAAATGTGCTAACCAGGATTCGAACTCGAGACATCTTGCTTTTATATCATATTGAGTTGAATGCGCCAACCAGTCAACCCAAAAGCTTAAGCTGATGGCAAGAGGTGGCCAATTCACTTATATTCCAACATTCTCGAATTTCCAAGTGGTCATGAAAAGTTGTAAACAAGGGTCATTTTTGCATCCTCGCTTGATATTGCATTGAACTCTGCTTTTTCCAAGAACCCAGAGCCAAATGTAGGGCTTACTGTTTATTTATATTATTCATCCTCACACCACCACATCCACAGCAGTTCATCTTACAACAAATATTATGCAGCTGAATCTAGAACCACAAAACTAATGGAGATACATATAAAAACACTATTATCAGTAGTTGTGGTTCACTCCTGACCCCACCCGCACATCTTCACAAAAAATAAGGTGTGGCTTGACTTGGTACAGTCTCCAACACTGAACTTTTACAATTAATATCCCTTGTATTACAGAATTCAGAATCATAAGATCAAAGATTTCATTTTGGATCCAGTTATACTAAAGTTGTGTCCTATGTGCAAATTCTTAGGTGATGATTAAAAATTTTGAAAGTCAAATCGCAAAAAGTATGTGTGCCTTATATAAAAAGAAACAGGCATAGTATTATCATCGTCATTCTAATGCAGAGAAACCACTCCTGAATTCAACTGTTTTGCCTTAAGAACACAGTGCCAGTGTACAAAAGCTGAAGTGTTGGCATAAAAACAATAATAGAATAACTCACCATTACCGAGGTCAAAACCTTTGTTCTTTGCAGCCTCTTCAATGATTAAACGCTTAGACTTTCTTAGCCAATCCTGAAGCCTATCCTGCACATATCACCAACAAATATAAATGTTTAAAAAAGCAACATTTGAGGTTAAGAATCAGGTTTTGCACTAAAAGAATCACAGATCAAGTATAAAATAATGAAACAATGACAAGCATCATATAAACAGGGGGGAAGTCTGATAGTGAGGCAAAAGTGCCACTTAAGTATACATCATTAAGCTTCGTGTGTCCCTTTCTCCCATTTTCATTTTCAACCACCTTAACTACTCTTTTTTACCCAAATCATCTTATTACCGATCTTAGGTAATGTAATTAGAGGAGAAAACAAGGTGTACAAGGCTGGAACCATTAAAGAAATCACTTTGGTTGGTGAAGGTTCTACACCTTCACTGAGAAGCAGCTGGCTCAAAATGGTAAAGCTGAGCACAAAATGCTGATCCTTTGGTCATCCTTGGCGCCTAAAACTAACACAAGGGGTAACCACTCCAGGCAGTTTTATAACGAAGATCATGTAACCAGAGTTCACAACTACCAACTATTCACTGGAACTTGGGAAATGTAGAAAAGGTGGAAACAACAAAAAAGGTGAAATGGTCAGTTAAAAGCTGTATTACTTTACAATGCAAGGAAGTTTTGGAAGTGGGCATTTTTGCGTGTTGCTGAGAATTAAAAAAAAAATGAAAGGCACCAGAGAGTTCAGCAACCTTCAGAAAAACTGTGATTAAGTGCCCAGGCAATAGAGCCTCCTGGTATTGTAGTGCATCAGCATTGTCAGGTGAAGCAGTTTGATCTTCCAGAGCATAAAGTTTCTGCAGCATAAATCTAAACCAGAAAATGAAATAAGAAACACATGATGAGAGGTTAAGAGGGAAAATTGTTTCACAAAAGATAATGTCATAAAATGGAAACTCACATCAATAGATTAAATTTGTCATGGTTGTTTTCCAAGTGCACAAAAATATAGTCCTTTAGAACCGCTTCAGCAACCTAAACAATGTAGAACAGTCAAAGTGAATCATGGTCAAAATTTCAGTAGTACGTCAATGTAAACACAGAGGAGGCATTAAAAACTACAGTTTCATAGTCATCTTTTTCAAATCCCTCCATCACAGATCGGAAGTATTGCCCTGCATTTGGAAGATCAAAATCAATGTCAGGGCATAACAGGTCTTCAAGGCATCTTAAGCACAGAAAAAAATTAAGCTCAGAACGTACCAATATGCACCAAACACTGTGTGCGAGTCAAAAGGGACAGATTTCTGACTTCGTCAAGAACTATTTGTGCCCTTTCACCAATTAGTTGAGTACTGACAACTCCCTTTCCTCTTCCATGTATATCACTGTAGCAGCAAGTCAAGCTTGTAAAGATTTCCCGGTCACTTGCATCAATAAGGGCCTGTCATTGGTAATTCATCATCAAGTAAATGCAATTCTGGAGCTACATTAACAATACTTCCATACTTTTAATATAAACTAAAATATTGCAAAGATAGATGCATAATATGCGACTTGTCAAACACAAGTCCACAAAGTGCATGATACCCACTTCAATGGAAAGACCCTGAGTCTAACAGAAGATGAGAATAGAGA
Organism: Microstegium vimineum; assembly: GCA_022036555.1. Lineage (NCBI taxonomy): Eukaryota > Viridiplantae > Streptophyta > Magnoliopsida > Poales > Poaceae > Microstegium > Microstegium vimineum. The sequence goes on along the minus strand of CM039123.1, from coordinate 10,509,702 downwards.
TACAAAGACACTAAATTACATACATAATTTCTATTAAACAAGCATATTGACAACTTTAGAGCACAGGAGAAAATAAGTTTGCGGATTGTATATTTAGTTAAACAAAGTTCAACAGCTAAAAATGGAATACGTCAATAGAGAACCCAAGGTCTATTGATTATACAATGCACACCGAGGAGATGACATGAGCAGGGTGCATCTGATGAAAAGGTAGCCAATGCTACAGGGCTTTTATAAAAAAGAACTCGACCAGGGGGGGAGGGGGGGGGGGGGGGGGGGAGAGAGAGAGAGAGCCCCGGGGCATTGCAATAAGAAACTGTACCAGGATTCAAACGTGAACCGGCAAGGGGAGACCCCCAAGCACAATGCTCTAACCGGTATAACTCGCTCTCGCGATAAGCTAGTATGCTACATAGCTTTTACCCATGCAACACATGTCATTGCACACACAATGCTCAATGGATGTTTATATGGACCATATTGCTGGTTTGAAATGATAAGCATTATTAAGGAAATGGCAATAGATTATACCTTGAGAACAATCCCAACAGGAAGCAGAAATTCTCTGCCACCCAACCTATTCAACACACATTCAAAAGGTTAAATTAATCCAAAAGAGTTAATCGTTGTTCACTCACTGTTTACCAGCACAAAACTTTTTTTCCTCGAACACGCAGGAGAACTGTGTATCATTATATGTTAAGAAGTACCAGCACAGAACTTACCAAAACCCAAGCCTTGCACTTCCATTCTGAAGGTAATACAACTTTATTGTCACACTGGACTGGTCACGTTGGACACATCTGTCAAAAGATTAAAAAACAGGAGTATGGCAAAACACACAACATTAGCTTTGACGTTAAAGTCATAACTAGTAGTCAATTCTCAAACTAGAATATTTTATGTTTTACAGAGGTTCTTAGCAATCAACAAGGCTGGGTATGCAATACTTGTAACTTTCATGAGATTGACAAACAGTTTAGTTTCAGGTCACAGGTACATTCAAATGAACAGGAAAACTCAGTAAAACAAGGTTCTTTGAGAATAAGAAAATATGGAGGAAAAGGGCAATGACTCAGTCACTAATAACAAGATATTGTCCAATGTTGTCTCCTCCTGTGCAGCACTTGTGTATGTGAGACACGCTCGAAAAATACAAGACAAGAGAAGGATCTCGCATCCCAATTATTCAAATCTGGTCACTGTGAAAATGTTTCTTTAATTTTACTAGTTTCATGCACACTATCTTGTAATATTGTACCACAGCTTGTCTTTTAGAAATAGAAATAGTTTCTTTATTATGCCTGTATTAACTAAAATACATTTCAAAATTAGCAAGAAAAGTTATTCTGGCTAATTATGTTTTGCTAGGTACACATTCACCGTTGACAAAACTTAAAAGGATTTGCCGAGACAATCAAATTGGACAGCAAATATAAGTAGAATTATGTGAAAACATGAAGTCAACTTGGGAGTCAAAATAGAGATAGCTTCACTGCAACCGAATATTGCTTGAATAACAAAATAAGTTATGCCCCAAAATTAAACTATATGTTATTCAACTAATATGCCTCATCTGTTAGTGTGCTACCTTATGACCATTGCTTTGTCAGTGTATCCAGCACCACGTTTAAGAAAAGAACTGCGTACCAATCCCATAGGCTGAAAAAAAAAGCAACTTGTCATCAGAATGATGCTATATAGTTTAAAATACTGGCCCTGTGAGTTGTCAAATAACGCTCCAAGCAAAGCCAAATCTGTCTTACATAGTTACGCTTTTGTAAAATAAGAATACGCACAAGTCTCTCCATCCCGCCACATATGAAGTACCTAAACAGAATTTCAGAACTGTGTGAGAATTATTCCAGTAACATATGGAACACTGTCAACAAAGTTGTCCGCAAACTACAGTGGAAGTATGAAAAGTCATAAAAAAGGTACATTTTGAAGGATCGGTATAGCACAAAAATGAGAAAAAAGGGAAAGTCGACAAAATAAGGTCCACACTTTATTAGAATTCAAAATTTACATTTAGCAATACAGTAAGATCAAAAAGAAAAGGCATACCACATTTGCACTGAGCACTCTTGGGTCAGACCAAATAATTGCTTCAAAAACTATATTGTTTTTATCACAAAATGTGACAATCCATACCAAATATGGTATAGTTCAGACTTTCAGTTCAGTGTATTGCCTTTGGAAGAACACAAAGACAGACAAGAACATGATAGATGATAAGATTTCATTACGTTGAATTTTTTCCTAACTAGACAAAGTAGTGCTTTTCCCCAGGAACAAATTCAAAGTCAATGCAGAAAATCTGATCATAAACTCCGCCATCCACATATGCAAAAGAACAAGAAAAAAAGCAAGTGCGATTCTAATGAGATTCACAAAAGTAGGATAGTCTCAAAAATAGCAAGTTAAGCAGACAAATATAGTGGAAGAGTTACAGATAATTGGTGTGCACTATTTCCCATACAAAGTACTTATAAACAACATTAGCACATTAACAAATGACAGCAAAAGTACGCTGGTAAGATCAACTGAATGCAAATGAAACATACTCACCCGCCCATTTCAGTTGCTTCTTCACCATGGAAAACTAATTTATGGGGATCAGCACCTCTCAGATGACACAGTTTTGACTGGAATTGCAAGAGCATAAAGTCAGGGAGAATAATCAATTGTTATATGAGAGGAAGAACCAGAATAACTTGTGAACCATTACTTAATATAATGGCCTAGAGACCTAGAGTGGAGTGAGGAGAGAACTGCAAATTCCATGCGGGGCTTCCTATGGAACCGAGAAACCATCTTAAAAGAACAAGAAACAACAGAAGTCCCTACCACCACCGTCATCCCCTCAAGAAAGAAACTTTACTTATCTACCCACTTTTCAAAAATAGAGGTCTTTTCATTGTTCCTTGCTTTGCGGAGTTGGAAACCATGCTATCATTCAATATTTCCATGGAAAAATATTGATATGTGCAACTGTCTTTCGTGAGAATTCCTAGAATCCAAATATATCCAAATACTATTTATGATTGCCTTAATTGATCTGACGTCCCATACAAGCACCAGACCAGGAACATTTCGTATTGGTCATATTTCAAACAAGGAGACTGAAGAGGCTTGTTATGTTGCATTACAACACAGCAAAATGTTCATAGTCAAGTGGATAATTGAAACATAATTGTTTTTTTTCCTTTTGGTTGAGAATCATTGATATAAAATGCTGCCAAGAACTATGCCCTCTCAACACTTCACATTTTGACATTACAGAAGCAGATGTATACATCATACTGATGTCCATGACACATTAACCCACAGGCATTTGGACCATCAAAAACAAGTAAATGTTGAAGCAAGCTCCTGCGCCTGTGAGCAGAATTGATGTTTGGGATGTGTCCAACTGGATGTGTCCAACTTATACGTAGTTTTGACATCCTTATAAATAAGGGTGAAAATGATATGATAAGATTTGACTAAAAAACAACTTTCATAACGCTGTAATTTTACTAGGTTCTATAACAATACATTACAACCTAAGAAAACTGTCAAAGACTATTTATGGATACATCACAAAATGTTCAAAACGACACCCTTTTGTGCCTAGATGGATCAATCACTAAGATGGCAGCAAAAGACAACCAAAGCGCTAAAATAAACTCACTTATTAGCCTAGCCTCTACACCTACAAACTTGACCAAAAGCATAGCATCACAAAATTATTTTAAGTAAAATGTCTACAAGAGTAGAAAGGAAAGGTATCAACCATCAACATAATAGGCAAATGGCCAAAATTGAAGGTATGCCTGATTTGTGCCCCTTCATTATACTGGAAGCAGACATCGACTTTAAATTCCCCGTGATATGTAATTCTTGCTTGCCTGCACTGCTCCAACCAAAAGAAAATGGGGAAGGGTCAGACTAGCAAATACCTGTCTAAATTTTTCAAGAGACGGACAGTACAAAGGTAACAAAGAGTATGCTTCTGGTAAAACAGAAAAAATATAAGTTTCCAATGTCTAAGATAATTCTATAAAAAAAACATGACAAACCTCCTGGGGGTAGAGGGGTAGTACACCCGACCGGGCATCCCTCATCGGTGGGAGCACATGACCCTTTTCTAAGATTAGTAAACATAATAGTTAAGAAGAACAAAAGAAAGTAACAAAAGGAAAAAAAAAGAATTTGTTTCATGTAAGCTTTGCCGTTATAACAGTCCTTGCAAACTGTACTCAAGTGCTGTTTGGTCTCAACGCAATACAGTATCTTCACCCAGAAAAGGTCAAACAAAAATCCAGTAAGTGCTTCAGTAGTGTTACACTAAGCCATTGAGACTAAGTTTAACTTATAAAACAATTTCAGTCCATTTTAATTTCACTTGCACATGAATCATTTCACGGTAAATTAGAAATAGGCAATAGCAACCAAACAAATAGGTAAAATTGCAATCCACTGCCGTGTCGTGCTATGTCCACTGACTAGTAATAGCAACTTAAATTGAGACACTGTTAGCTCTCAAACACTTGCAGCAATTGCCAAAAACATCAAACTTCACAGGATATCTGCACTGATGAACAACACAACTGCACGCAAAAAAACAAAAAAAAAACGAATTTGAAGCATGAAGGATATTTTTTAGTGTGTTGTTGGAGTTGGGATCCCTGATCACCATGGGGCGGACGGATTCAACCATCTCGTCGAGCCCCTTATCGAGGAAGTAATCAAAGGATTCCACGTGCGGCCGGAATAGCTCCCGCAACGCCGAGTAGTGGCCTTCCTTGGCCACCGCCGGCGACGGCGACTTATTCGCCTTGCTCATGACCGGAGAGATGGCTGAGATCCCGGAAACGGCTCCTGTGCGGCAGCGGCAGCGCTTGTTTCCGGCGGGAGGGTAAAACCCTAGAGAGGGGGAGGCGGCGGCGGCGGAGGGGTTTAGCTGCAGAGTGAGAAAGGAGCCTGCTTATGTTTTTGTTCGAAAACTGGTCCACATACAACGGCAGAGTGTCAGAACCCCGACCCAGCCCAAAGTTGGCGAAAATAATATACAACGGCAGAGTAGATTTTTTTTCGAGATGAAAATAGGTGAGCCGTCCCTTGGAGATCCAAGGTCCAAACGACGTTAGCATGTTTAAAAATATTATGCTTATGTTATATATATATTACTAGTAAATATGCTCATACATTGCAACAGAACACGTAATTTGTCATTTGCTTATGATAACACAGCTTGGAAATTTACTAAATAACCGTGACTTTTGTTCAAATTCCAATAAAATCAGACTCTATGTGGTACTTGGTTTCTTTGGGCTAAACTACTAGCTCCGCGATTCGCATAGTCATATGGACATGGAGCCACCAGAAGATGTATTTGACAATTCATATAATTGTATGGACATGGAGGATCGAGGTGGATACAAAGTGCATCAAAACAAATTGTAAATGGGTTTAAAACTCATTCGATTTCAGGTATCCATTTTCACCATTGAGAGTTCCATGGCATCCTTTGGATGCAGCAGGAATAGATCAGTCATGCATCAAACTTGTTCCATATATCGCTCCTTACCCTCCCTCCATATCAACTGTGGTGGAGAACCGTTTGATTCGAGTGTTTAGGGTTGTGGAGTTCAATTTGATGGGTGGGTTTCTAAGGTCATTCACAGGGTATCCGCTAAAAATGAGAGAAAAAGTTTTGGAACCATTGTTCCCGCTGTAACTACTACTAGTGATGTTAATTCATAGTGAAACTAAGAAAACATAAAGATGTGCAAGTTCTTACATAGATGTTACTTGTGCCATCTATACCTCTTCCACTAAACTATTCATATCATCTCCAACTAATAGTGATGTCGTACCATTAATTTCCAACCTCTTAATGCAACCAATTTTGATAAGAATGAAAATAATAGATGTAAGAACTAGTAGAAGACTTCACTTATATATGCAAAGAATCATATAGCAACGTGCATTATATCCTTCTAGTACTAATAAAAATTTTATTGTTGGCTCCTTGTTTTGTGCTCATGCATAACTATTGAAGAGAGATGCGCTCCCTCTATAATAAATTGTAAGTATTGTTGGTTTTTTAGTTATGTAAATTTTTCTAAGTATATCTAGATATGCCTTATATTTAGATGCATAATAAAACTATGCATCTAGATAGTCAAAGGCAGTCAAAGTTTAGAATGGAATTCAAAGAATGTAAGAACGTGTAAGGCTTTGTTTGGATGTGTATGTATGTATTTAAATCATATGAATTAGAGTGGATTGAGGTAAATGTTAGTGCAAACACTCATAACACATGTGGTTTGAGGCAGATATATACACATCCAAACAAAGTCTAAATGATTTAACTTATACATATGTAACGATTTTATTTTTCAAAAACCATAGCAACATGCGGGTATCATTTTAGTATCAATAAAAAATAATTTTGTTGGCCCCTTGTTCCGTGCTCATACACGATTGGTGATGACTGATGAGAGAGGTACCTACTATCCCAATTGTAAGTGCTTATATTTTTCTAGTTACATGGCCTTGTTTTATGAAGGTAAACCTTGCTTTTATTGAAAGCGTAGAAGCAACAACATTTTGAAACAAAAGAGAGAAATAGAAAAAAAAAGTTGGGGACACCCACAAACATCCATCCTTAGACCATCAACTACAGTACCACTGGAGGCACTTTGGTCCAAAACACCAAACCAACTAAACCAAAACATAGCTTTTACTAAATATATATCTAGATATATATTATGTTTAGATATATGATAAAAACTATGTATCAAAATTTAAATAGAGAAAATAATGTTTATGTATTTTATTTCATGTGGGTCTAATTTTTAGATAGATGAGATGTTCTTTTTTGAGAGCATCTATAAGAGTACATGATATTTTTTTTTCTAAAAACATGATGTTTTCTAACTCCTAAAAATATTGGAAAACATAAAGAAGGTTATTTCAAGAGTTTCTAATAATCCACTCCTAAAATATAAAAGACAATTTTACATCAGAAATCTTATATTATTCTAAATTATCCTAACCACTTTTATATATTCTTTATCTCTTGTACATTTGGATCAAAAACCATTTCGTACTCTTTATTCTTTTCACGCTCTTTCACCTTTTGATTGGCCGACAAATACACAAGGAAAGAGAGATACGTGTGACTCGAAGGCGCGTAACTTTATGCGGAACAAAGTAACTCTTTCTAAGTTTTAAAAGATTAGAATGATAAAACATGTGTGTTGGAGAAAGGTTTTTTCTTATATAGCTAAAAACTAAGGATTAAGAATGGATTTAGAGCCGTCATAGGCCTTGTCTAGATGCGCCTATATCTTCCTAAAACCATATGTGTTGGAGTGTATTTAACTAATTTCCACTTCAATCAATGTTGTTTCAGATAGATACATGCATGGATGTATGCTCGTTTGTTTAGATGTGCATGTATCTCTCTCAAACCATATGTGTTGGAGTGTATTTGAACTAATTTTCATTCTAATTTACTTCAATTCATATAGTTTGAGGTAGATACATACGCATCCAAACAAAGCCATATACTTAGTATATCTTACAACTCTACTCTACGAGGACGAATGCTCCGTCTATTTTTTCCTATGCGCGGCCTAAATTTTACCCCCACTTAATTACTTGTATTTCTTATGTTTGTTTATTTAATTTTCTCAAACAAACATTTATATTATTTAGTTGTACGCTTCTTCCTTTTTCTTTGGATTACTTTCTCTCTCGTCCTGTTCGTATGGCCGTTTTTTTGGTTGACTAGCAAATGTGCCCGTGCGTTGCAACGAAACTCAATACGTGTAGAAATCGGACTTTGTACTTTATCCGGTAAGCATGTGTGTTGTAACAGAACTCAATACGTGTACGAATCGGATTAGGGAAGCCGGACCAAAAAGTGAAGGAGGAGAGAAATTTTACCTCTTTATATATACTAGCAAACGTGTCCGTGCGTTGCAACGGGAGAAACAAAAAAAAAACCAGCTCAACACAAGCTCTGCCTAGATAACAGCAAATTCATGTTCTGCATCGCTAGCGGCCTCCTTTGTCCGTGCTCATCATTCGCGTTGACGTCGACGGGCTCATCCTCCCCACATTTGACCTCAATGTCGGCGGCGAGTACACTGCGGCACTGCGCTCGACCTTCGGGCTGTCGGCAGTCCCCGCGATCGACCTCTTGCGCCGATGTGGGCTCATCCTCCACGCGGGTGAGCTCGTCATCCCTATGTTCAACCTTCATGCCATTGACGTTCTCATCCTCCCCGAACTCATCATACCGGGCTCCCCCAGGCTTGTCCCCACACTCGTCCTCGAGGAACTTGTCATCCATGGCATAGAAGGTGAAATCCAGCCCATAATCCCCAAATGGATCTGCCTCATCTCCGGTCGGCTCAACAGTGGGCGCTTGCCTATTTCATGATTTTTTCGCATGTGCTCCCCTCCTAGTCCTTGCTCGTCTTCGTCCGCGCCTAGCAATAGGTCGCCTCCTCCACGACTATGTCATCCCGTACGACGTCGTGTTCAACGTACTCTCCATGGGCACCGCACTCGCCGTCGCTACCTCCGCCATACTCGATTTGAGGTCGGTGAGGTCATGACGGGTCTTCTAGCATTGATTCGTTGTTTTCTTCCATTGTAATTGATACACACACACATACATATATATAGGTAGAGGAGATATGGGTGAGGACATGCTTAATTAGGTCTAATGCTTTCCTATTTGATTTTAGCATGATCTGGAAAGGAAGAGTAGTAGAGGATATGGACACGCATATGCTTTCCTATTTGATTTTAGTATATGATCCAGACATTAAGAAAGAGTAGTAGAGGAGATATGGACATGGATACCGTATTTAATAATTTGGTTTGGAACTGGAAAGGCAGCTTGCTTGCAGATTTGGTTGGAAAAAGTTTAGTATATATTTGGGATTTAGGGAAACGGGGGATGGTTACTGTGTGGGAGAACAGACGAAAAAATTTCCAAACAAGTTCTATTCTAATTCGTATGAGTACATGTTATATATATAATTTGGACACAAAAAACCTTCTATGATCCGGTAGTCAGTGATTCGGTAGTTAGAGGAAGACGCATCTAAAAAGAATGGATGGACGAAAAAAAGATCTAGAAATTTTGCCTCTTTATTATTATATATATATATATATACATGGCAGCGCTATTCTACACCCTAGGTGTAGAATAGTTATTCTACACCATGACCCAACTAGCCCAACCCATCAGATTCCATGAAAGGTCCTAGATGGCTAGAGGGGGGATGAATAGCCTAATAAAAATTCTACAAATCACTAGAGCAAAGGTTAGATTAACACTTAAGCGAAGCTTTTTGCTCTAGCTCTACTCGGGGTGCAAAGTCACCTATCCAAGCAATTCTAGTTAACTAAGTGCCTACACACAATAGCAATAATCTAAGGCACTTAGCTCAAGCAAGCTAGAACAACTAACAAAAGAACTAACTAGCAAGCTAACTAAACAAGATAAGAAAGAAGGTAAAAGTAAAGGTTAGAGGTGATTGTTATACCGATGTCTTGTGAAGTGAATATACCAATGTGAAAACCAATCACAATAAGATCACCAAGAGTAGCCGGGAGACAAGATGAACACAATGATTTTTCTCCTGAGGTTCACTTGGTTGCCACCAAGCTAGTCTCCATTATGTCGACTACTCAAATGGTGATTCGGTGACTAATAGGCAATCACAAGCCTAGCCCACTACCCGGGCGCCACAAGAATCCACCCAAATGAGAGTAACTCAATGACACGAGCAATCCACTAGAGTTACCCTTTGGCGCTCCGCCGAGGTGGGTACAAGCCCTCTCACAAGTCGATGAAGCCGGCCACGAACAATCACCAACACGTGTCGAAGCTTCTCCACAATCACCAAGCCGTCTAGGTGTTGACAAACACCAAGAATAACAAGAAATCATGCGGCGATGACGATGACCAAGTGCCACTAAGATGCAATGCAATGATCACACACTTGGTTTACTCAAACTCTCATGAATTAGCAAGCAAAGCAAGGAGAGATGAGTTGGAGGTCTTCTCAAGCAAGCACAAAGAGTGAGAATGAATGGGAGGTGCAAGAGAGGTCCCTAGGAGCCGGCCACAACACTTATATAGCCTTCCAAACCGAGCGAGTCATTTTCTCCTCTTTCCTCTGAATTCAGTGTGACTCCGGACGCTGTTTGTCAGGGGGTCCGGACCATTAGTAGTGTCCTGACCCTTCACACACCGAGCAGCCGAGCCTCTGTCTTCAAGTCTGATCGCTGTCTCCGGGCGCTCGCAAAGCACCGTCCGGACTCTGCGTCCGGAGCACTATCTCGTGTCCAATTGAGTTGCTTCTTCTTCTCCAAGTCTTCAAGTGCTAACACCATGAGATCCATACACTTGTACTCTGTGTTAGCCTTTGTATTGAATTATCTTGGATTTGTTTCATAAATTTAGTGTCACTTAGGTTCATTTTATATGTATGCAATGCAAACCTAGTGGCACATGATAACCGCAATCGAAATGAGTTTTCTCTTCTTGATAGTACGACTATCTATCATAAATGTGATCACACTCTCTAAAGTGTCTTGATCACTAAACCAAAAATGACCCTATGATATACCTTTGCCTTGAGCCCATTTTTGTTTTTCTCTTTCTTCTTTTCTTAGTTATGGAGCACTTGATCCATCATGATCCTTCATTTAGCTCCATTTGTCACATGGTGGATTACCCTATCTTGCTTGAACACTAAGCAATAGGGTTAGTCCATAGGTTTCATCAATTAACCAAAACCAAACTTGGGCTTTCAATCTCCCTTTTTTGGTAATTGATGACAACCTTTCACAAATGAATATATATGATAAAAATTTCAACTTTGGTAGTATTAGCTCCCCCTACATATGTGATATATGAGTTTGGTTCATTTTGATCACATATGCATGGATAAGAATTTGTGGGGGAGTGAATGTTACCAAATGATGCTAAGGTATAAGAGATGGACCTTTGAAGCGTGATACCAATCGGAGTGCTATTTTTATACCATCCTTAGCATCATGAATGCCTAGAAACCACTTGAAAGACACTTTTGAGATAGCACTTAGGCTAAGGCCTAAACATACTAGTATTTCAAGCAACAAGTCAATTTAAGTTTCTAGCATTCACCATACAAGCATGTCATGAATATAAGTACATATGCAAGCAAGCACTTATGAATGCACAAGGATATGCAACAACTTGATTTATAGGCTTGCTCCCCCTACTTGTATGCTTTTATTTTTCAAAATTTTCAAAATATTTCTTTGTGGTACTTACTTCTCCTCCTTTGTCATCTATTAACATAAAAGATGTGCTCAAAGAGTTGATTATTGGACAGAAGCTTAGCTGTGGTTCAATCTAGATTACTTGCCCCAAATATTTAACTTGGTTTAAACCATGGATAAGCTTGTTCACTCATCCTAGAATGGTTATCTTGCCCATGTTGAGCTAAGTACTTGAAGTTCATATTCTAGATCAAACACTAGGATTGCAAGCCTACAAACATGTCATATGCTACCACTAGATCATATCAAGCATAGAAGCAATAGTGGTACCATATAAGCATCAAAACATTTGGTTTGCATGAATGAGCCTAATGAATTGATGTCTAGATGCACTAACAAGTCAACCAACTTTTATCTTGCATTGCTCGAAGGAGAGGCATGTCATATATGGGGGGGGGGGGTGCATCAACACATGTTTGAATAATCAAGAATGTTCAACTCATTCCTTAGCTTGTAAAATCTCTTCTCATCAAGTGGCTTGGTGAATATATCAGCAAGTTGATCATCGGTGCCAACACTTGTGATTGTAATATCACCCTTTTGTTGATGATCCCTTATGAAGTGGTGTCTTATATCAATGTGCTTGGTTCTTGAATGTTGGACTGGATTATTGGTTAGCTTCACCGCACTTTCATTGTCACATAGCAATGACACTTGCTTGAATTTGATTCCAAAGTCATTCAAAGTTGCCTTCATCCAAAGCAATTGAGCACAACAACTACCTGCACTTATGTATTCGGCTTCGGCGGTAGAGAGTGCAACATTATTTTGCTTCTTTGATGACCAAGATACAAGTGACATGCCTAACATTTGACATGTACCCGATGTGCTCTTTCTATCAATCTTGCATCCCGCATAGTCGGAGTCCGAATATCCAATCAACTCAAAGTTAGACCTCTTGGGATACCACAATCCAACATCTTGTGTATGCTTCAAGTACCTCAATATTCTCTTTGTAGCCTTCAAATGACTTTCTCTTGGAGAGGCTTGGAATCTTGCACACATGCATACATTAAATATGACATCAAGCCTTGAAGCGGTCACATAGAGTAGGCTTCCAATCATAGACCGATACAACTTTTGATCCACCATATTTCTATTAGCATCACTATCCAAGTGTCCATTAGTGCCCATAGGAGTGCTAATGTTTTTTGACTCTTCTGGGTCAAACTTCTTCATCATGTCTTCAGTATTTTGCCAGTATTTTTTGCACTTGCTAGGTGATAAATTAATCAAATATTTTATCAGTATCTTCAAGTATTTTTTTTATTTTTAGTATTTTATTAGTATTTTAAGTATTTTTTACTAGCTATTAGAAGTATTTTATCAGTATCATTGAGTATTTTATCAGTAGCTTGGTATAGCTGTTACTATAACTATAATAGTGACCAATATTTTTATACACCGCAGGATAAATTCATCAAATATTTGTCAGTATTTTACTATTTTTGTCGGTTACTTTAAGTATTTTATCGATATCTTTAAATATCTTCTTATTTATCAGGATCATCATGTATTTTATCAGTATTTTGTAAATACTTAAGATAATGGTACTCAAAGATACTAATAAATACTAAATATATACTTGAAGGTAGATACTAAAGATATATTTGAAGATACTAAACAAAATACTGAGAAGAATATTGACATCATAATCAATATTCGTAAGAAAAATACTGATAAGAAATAAAAAAAATTGAATATCGACAATACTTGCATATGTTATAGGATTAATTATAGAGTATTGTTCTATGTCTAGCCCTATTAAATAAGTCTATGAGTGTATTTGATACAAAAACGAATCAAAAAGCTCACCTGGTTATCGCAGCGCTGTGTAGAGTTATTAAATAAGGCTGTGAGTACACTTGATACAAAAATAAATCAATGCATGGTTGGTTATCGCAACGTAGGTAGCACTCGTTGGGCTGAGATTGAAGGTTCGATTTCTGGTGGGCGTTCTTTCTTTTGCGCGAGTCAATTAACGCGTGAGTGTCGGGTGCTCGTGCGTGGCCGGTTGGCTGCCGCGCTTTGCGCGAGTCGGTGTAGGTATGGGTGTGGGTGTAGCAAAGATAATGATAAGCCTCTAATTTTTTTTTCTTATATAGTCAGATCCGTGCACGTTTTTTATCACCGGTTAGATGTTCCAGATTACTACACTAGAGCTACTATGGTCTGTCTAGTTGCTCGTCATTCAACACCTTTGGCCAATGTAAAAGTGGTCCATTTGGAACATGTTTTTTTCCTTGTTTCTGTTTTCATATAAAATTAAACTGATTCACATTAATGTGTTTCAACCAGGCTCTTAGAGAATATATGTTGATGTCAAATGATGATAAAATGTAATGAGTTAGCTAGGAGGCGTGGATTTTATGAATTTGCATTCCAAATGATTTCCTAATTATAATATTTAATGTTTTCTAGAATTGTTATTTAGGTGTATTTATGCTCGGTAGAGAACTTAATGTTGTAGACAAAAACTATTATACATTATGTAATTATTGATAAAAATAGTATAAATTTATGATTTCATTGCCTCATAATCTAAAAAAATGCAATTCGATATCTAAAACAACTTAAATTTTAAATTTAACTAAAATTTATAAAAAAAATAGTATCAAAATTTTTATATTCAACATTTAGTAAAATAATATTTATTTGAAATTGTAAATGTCAATAATTTTAATTAATTTAATCAAGCTTAAAACAATTTGAGTTGTTGGAAAATAAGAATCATTTTTTTTTTGACGGACTGAGTACCTATGACTACTACACGAAAGGGCCATCAATCAAGATCAGGGACGGCTTTGTCCAAATAAAAATCGACCCACGGACAGCAATCGCCAATCGGCAACTATTTCAGTCAAAGTCAACGCGCACGAGCTCTTGCTTTCCCAGTTTCCCATTTGTCCCGGGCCCGAGCGCCCGACCCGGCCGAGCCAAGTTCCATAGCCAAACTGCGAAAGCACCCGCGACAAGACGTCTGAAATCCAGGGACCGCACCCAATGGCCGGCTCCACCAAGGTGCTGGCCGCCGTCCTTCTCGTCGACCTCGTCGCCTTCGGCCTCGCCATCGGCGCCGTGCAGAGCCACCCCTCGGTACATTCCTCCTGCCGCCGTCTTTCTTTCCTAGTACCTGCGTTTTCTTTCTCCCCTTTGCTGACGCGGGCGCCGCCACCGCTATTTCTCCTTGTGTGCCGTCCCGGCTCCGCAGGCGAGGCTGGAGACGGACGCGGCGCAGCAGTGGACCTACTGCGTGTACCGCACCGACGCCGCCACAGGGCTGGGTGGCGCCGCGCTCGCGCTGCTGATCGTGGGACAGGCGGTGGCCGCCATCGCCAGCCGCTGCTTCTGCTGCGGGTCCACGCTGCGGCCCGGCGGCGCCCGGGCCTGCGCGCTCGTCCTCTTCATCTCCTCCTGGTACCACTGATTCTTCCCCGCCGATCCCAATCTTCTCCTGTCCTCCCCCAAACTCTTTCTTCCCTTGCTCAGCTCGCCACCTTGACTTCCCGCGTGAGGCTGACGCGCGGGCCCCCACCCGCCGGTGGCATCTCGGTCTGTATTGCGTCCTCGTTTTTTTAGCAGAAGGAGAGTCGTCAGATTTTAGCGATTGGAATGGAATCTTAGCTGTCCATGTTGGGCTACCGTAAAAGTCAAGAGCTGTGTGCGTAGGAAAGCGTGTTGGATCAACGGCTGCCCAATGTCGCTCAGCAGAACTATTGACTAGTTCCAAGGCTTGCTGGAAATCAAGGGTGGTAATGTTCCATCCATGTGCGTTGTAGCAGTAATATTTGGGAGGCACTTGGTGGCAAACATAATTCTGATTTCACATATAGAAAATGATGAAAAAAAATGTCGAATGTGCTTGGCAGCAACTAGTGGCTTCCTTAATTTGTTATTAAAAAAACAGATGGCTGTCCTTTCTCTCTCTCTCTCTCTCTCTCTCTCTCTCTCGTGAATGTGAAAGCTGCTATATTCAGACACTTTTTTTTTTCAAGGGCACCAGATTTCACTGGATTTTGAAGGTGGTCCATGTGTTCTTTCATGGTTTCATCACATTTACTAGCGACCAAGGTTAACAAATGAATTCTGTAGACAAAAGATATAATAAGTAAAATGTGTTCATGGTAGCCGCCAGGACATCTACTCATTAACATTTGTATTTTTACATGTTGCTTTGTGGATTTGCCATTTGCTCATGGTTTTGGAGACATAATTATTGTAATGGTAGTAGTGTGGTATCGGCTCCAGTGGAATCCAAAGTGCGCTGCCTGCCCAATTATAAATTAAAATGCTGAAATTGTTTAGTAGCAGCTTGTACTCTAGCTTTTTTTTTTTTTTATCTTTGTCTGATTGTACAGAATTGGTCAGAACAGAGAGCAGGTCATAGATTATGTCACTGACAATAGAAGGAACATCAAACTTGGTTGCCGTCTTTTAAGTTTACTGGTGTTTAATAAAGATGACCTGGTCAATGTCATATTGGTTAAGGTCATACCGGGTCAATGGAGGGCATACTGGCGTAGGTATTCGCTCAGATCACTGCTTGCTTCGACTTGTGTCGTCTGCGATATCTCTTAGGAGTATTCTAAGTCTGATCTAGTAATATAACCGTTTTCCTAAATTTGTCTGATAGAGATAGTGATGTTGAACCGTAAAAATTCATATAATTTATGCTTGCATGAACATTCAGCCCGTGTTTAATTTGTCTGATAAAGATGCGGAGTAGTAAGAATTCATATCATTTATGGCTGCATGAACTCCAAACTCTGCCCGAGTTTATGTTTTATTAACTTTTGAAAATTCTTCCAAATTTGTTTGTTTTTTTGTCTCCCACAAAGTGAAACTATTAAATATAACTAACTAGCCAGGCGTGCGGGTTGTACTAATTCATGGCTTTAAGCATAAACATCCCAATGTAGACGTCCATGCCCTCAATTTTGCTTGTGACTAAGTGAGGTTGCTGACTTGCTGCCACCATGCTGGTATGAAATTTATTGTAGCTGTTCAGTAATAGGATTGCATGTATCTCATGAAGGATCAGGAATAAAGAACGTCACTTTTGTGGAAGTTCCTAGTGCTGACTTTCTGATATTGTTAAGAACCTCTGACTATTTATAATTCGCCATTTTGTTTAGCTGGCATTTGCAAATGTGACTTGTCTGGAGAAGTTTGTTTGATAACTTCTGGAATCATTAGATTAGCAAAGTTGATTTGTTTTTCTTTGAACTGTCTTGTTTATTTTATTATCCAAAAAAAGGGTAGATTTCGTGTCCCTCTGGTGTTTGAAACACGGCACTGTTTGGTTACTTTTCTGACTTTGTCTTGTTTAGATTTGCTGGTACTAGAACTATTCAAAACCCCAGTGAATACAGGTACAAGCTGTGTCCAGGACACTAACCTATTTGCTTGTCCTACACAGGGTGACATTTGTCATCGCTGAGGCGTGCTTGCTGGCTGGTCTGTTGCAATCCGCCTACCACACTGGCTACCGGAAGGTAATTTTCCAGAACCCGCCGGACTGCGCGACGGTGCGGAGGGGCACGTTTGGAGCCGGCGCTGCGTTTGCCCTTTTCACCTGCGTGCTCACCTCGGCCTACTACTACTGCTTCTCCAAGGCGCGGATCTACTACCACCGCCCGGAAGCAGCCATCGGCATGACCAAGCTGTAACAGATTTGCCAGTCTCTCTGCAGTAACAGTTTTGATAGCAACTCTATATGTGTATTAGTCTTTTGCATATATTGTGTTCGGCTGGTATCTGGCTGAGTGTTTTTAGATAATATATCTGACTGAGTTGAACTCATGTACTAGGATGGCTGCTGCTGCCTGATGGTGTTGGAGCAGCTTGTCCTTAGACCTTGTTTGGATACACATCTATCTACTTTAAACCATATGAGTTGAAGTGAACTGAAGTGTAATTTAGTTTAAATACACTCCAATACACATGGATTAAGGTAAATGCATAGACATCCAAACAAGCACTTACCAAATGCGAATTTCCTGTGCCTGGCATCGTTTCTTTTTCCAGTACTTCCCGGTGGTTTTTTGCCATGTAGATTTGTATAGGCACATGGAAAATATCGCTGAAATGTATGGTAGACATGAGAGTGTTCATTAGACTTTGGATTCTAGGACTACGTAATTGGTTGATCAATTGATCAATTGACCCCCAATGGACAAAGCATATAGTATCATAAAAACAGAGGGAGTGTCGTAGCAGGTAACCTGAAAAAAATCGATAAGATAGTATACTCTCCGTTTTAAATTAAATTAATTCTTAGAATCATCTTAATTCAAACTTGCTTAAGTTTGATCAACTTAATAGAAAAGTGTAAAAACATCCTATAAAATCAAATAAAAACATTATGAAAATGTTACATGATGTAGTGATACTAATTGTGTCATAGGTATTGGTGCTCTTTTCTATGAAATCTGGTCAAATTTTAAACAAAATTCATATCTATGAGTCGTTTGATTATTTTAGTGTGATATAGGGCGTGTTTGTTTCACTTATAATCGGAATCAAGATAAAAATAAACGAAAATCATATTCAAACATCTTCAATTATTTTTTATTCTATAACAATCGAGTAGATGGAAACAATCCTAAATGAACTATGAGCGGCGTTTTGAGGACCGCAACCGAGTGAGGCCGTTATGCCCACCGCGACATCTTTTCCACTCGCTGCACCTCGGGCTCACCCGTGCGGCCACGCCCGTGCGCTCCGTCCCCTAGACTGGTGATTCGCTCTCCTCCCCTCCACTCGCGACTCTACGATTTGCGCCGCCCCGACCTCAGGTCGCACCGTCGCCGCCTCAGGTCGCAACGCCCCTCCCCTCACTCGTGTCGCCCCTCACTATCCTCACTATTACACTATCACGTCGCTAGCTGCAGTGGTCAGTGGAGACCCAGGGTACGTCACGAAGGAGTGTGCATGCACCTATTTTGTTCCTTGCCTGAGTATGTCTCAACCGTTCAGCCGTTGATGTCTAATTTGTTAATTGTGTTTATGTTATAACTTATCATTTTTTTTGTTCTTACCTGACTATAAAACAATACTAGTAAATTGTTAATTGTCTTTGTGTCAACAAAAATTAATTTTTACCATGTTTATGATTTTTATCAAGCGGATTTTCTATTATTGGATCTTAAATTGTAAATTATGACTTCAAAAATTACAACAAACTAAAGTGGTGATTTTAAAATAAATATGCGCAATAACCGTATTATGAAAGTCCCAATTTTAAATATTTTGAGTTCAAAGGACTCTAGAAGTTATTTAATTTTAGTAGGGAGGGGTAGCATGCATGAAATGAAATTAGAGGTTACAATTTTGCAAGGTCCAGAACTTCACCTTGGCAGTAGGATGATTGGGCCATAGTCCAAATAGGAGTATAGCGTAGTATTATCATCATGCACAGTTTTATTTAGTTAAGAACACACAACACATAGGACACTAGTTCGGCTGATACAAAAGCCGACCGATTATGATTGATTGAATAGTGTTATTTGAGAGAAAATAAGCTGAAAAACTTCAAGCGCAAGCTCACAAGAAAGTACGCACTTCGCAAGCCCCATTAAGCCCGGGCATGTCGTCCTGTAAAAATATAATTCATGTTGTATCTAGCAATAATAATTTAATATCACAAGTACTGATGTTTTTTAAAATTTGATTAAATTTTAATATTTTGATTTAGAATAACTCTAAAGTTACTTAATCTAGGACCGAGGGAGCTAAAAATAAGGCCATAACTTTGTAAGGTTCAACTAAGATCACAAATTCCTTTTCTCCACTTTTGCCCTCTTCGTCTGATCGTTTCGGTGGCTGATAAGCCAACTGATGATGTTTTTGGCTATTTTGCTGTGAGAGAAAAACACGGTTTCAGTGATTGATAAGCCGACTAAATTGATCCTTATAAAATCGTTACTGTATTTATGTAAAATTTCTACGTTCTAAACATGTCATAATTCATAAACAACAGTGGTGATACCCACCTTAACAGTAGGATGATTGGACCATAGTCGATATAGCATATAGTATTATTATCATCGTATCATGCACACATTTTTAGCTAACAAAACGCATAATACGCGCACAAAAGTAGAGAAAACAAGCTGATCGTGTACTAGTACGTACGTTTTGCAACACACGCAGTCATATAAGCGTATATAAGTAGGCAGGAACATATACTAATACAAGCTCGATCTACTAGTAGTTAGTAGTAGTAGTACGCACTTAGCAAGCCCCATCAAGGCCGGGCATGCCGTATTGCTGCCATTCGCTCCAGTACTGCAAGGCGACGCAGTTGGCCTCCTCCTCGGTCGCCGCCCCCGCTGCTCCAAGAGTGCTGATGACATCGCCGGCGGTCCCCTGAGGAGGCGGCGCTGTGGCAGCGGTCATTTGCTGCCACGCGCTGAGGTCGATGGCGTAGCCGCCCCCGCCCCTTCCCACGGCCGCGCCCGGCTGGAACTGCACCAGCTGCCGCAGGAGGTCCGGGAACGTGTCGGCGCCGACACCGAGGACGTTGACGTTCCCGCCCTGCGTCGCAGCCGCAGCCGCGGCCGAGGCAGCAGACGCCTTCGCAGCGGCTGCGCCACTGCCACTGCCCTTGGCGCCGCCGCGCCTGTTCTTGCGGCCGCCGCCGACGGGCACGTCGCGGAGCGTGCCGCCCTCGGTCCAGTGGCGGCGGCACGCCTTGCAGAGGTACCGCGGCTGCTCGCGGCTGTAGTTGTTGTAGTAGCAGAACTTGGTGTTGCCGGACTGGCAGCGCGGGCACTGCCGCGGCGGCGGGCGCGGAAGCGGCGGGTGGCCCGCGCCCGCGTTCCTGGCTGCTGCTCCCTGCTGCCTCGGCGGCGGAGGCGGAGACGGAGGCGCCGCCGCGGCATTCAGGGCGTTCGTCGTCACGACGCTAGCTGTGGGCACACTCATGATGCCACCGCCAGTGGCACCACCGTATCCCTGTCCCTGCCAAGAACAAGTAGAACACGCCGCGATCGAGTCATCTTATCATAATTCGATCGCATGTGCAAGTTTGAGTGGAAGATGTCAAGGTCGGTAGCACGTACCATGGCAAGGGGAGGCGGCCTAGCATTAGCAGGGATCAGGTAAGAGAGGTGCGACGAAGCGGAAGAGGAAGAGGAAGGAGAGGTCAGAAAGGAGGACGGCATGGCTGCTGGCGGGGCTTGGCGGCGACGGCCAGGGCAGCTTGTTGGCGGCGGCGTGGTCGTGGAACGGTGCGCGCTTGCTGCAGTGGGAGTGCCACGGTGACGCTCTGCGCATGTCGGTACAGTGCCGGACCGGTGATGATGCGGCCCTGCCCACGACTCTGGCCTCCAGATCGATCTCCTCTCGATCTCTATGCAGTACAGCTGCCTCCAAAAACACACAAGCTGCGAAGATTAATTAGCAGTTTCTCGGAGGCGTAATCCTAGTTAGCTAGCTAGCTAGCTAGTTCTCTTAAGAGCTGGATGGCGCGACGACTGTGCTATGAATTGGTGCAGCTATAACCTGACGACGAAGGCCGCGAGCCATGGAGGCGTTTCAGTGCTCCTGCTCGGGGTGGTTATATAGGCGATGGAGAGAGAGAGAGAGAGAGAGAGAGAGAGAGAGAGAGAGAGAGAGAGAGAGAGAGAGAGAGAGAGAGAGAGAGAGAGAGAGAGAGAGGCCGATCGACACGCGCCACACGCATGCTTAGAAGTTAGGAAGTCTCGTTGCACTTCAGCACTTGTCTTGTTGTATTTGGGTGTCAGAGCCACGAGAAATGCAAAGCATCTTTATCTTTACTTAAGCGTTAAGGCGCCATAGTGGTGAGAACGGACCGGAGATGAGGCCATGAGGTAAATAAAGCGTGCACCAGCAGGACTGCTGGCTGCATGCGGTTCTGTGGGCAGTGGAGGCAGCGAACACGACGGCCAGGTGCACCGTGCACGTCCCGCGCCGGCCGGCTCGGCGGTTTAATTCGCTGGATTTGCTCGTCATCGATCAGCGATCGAGCGAGCTAATAGCCTAATAGCTAGCGTGTCTGGGGATCAAACGCACAAGCATCGATCGACTGGCTCATCTTCGGCCGCCAGCGCGCGTTTCCCTCCCGTTCCCCGTAGGCTCAGACGACGACGGGCGTCGGAGCGTGGCGGAAGTGGGCGCATCGGCAGCGCACCCATACGATGGATATCGATCGATAGCTTGCTTGCGGGCGAAGAAGACGAGTGACACTGACACGCGGCACTGCAATTGCAAAAAAGTAGTAAGCTCTCTAATCTACGGAGTACAGTATAGTGTGTAACCCAGCGTGGGACCGACAAGCCGGGCTGTAATTTAGTAGGCCAGCGACGGCGACAGGAACCGGCCGGCGAGGATCGGAGGCGCTGGTGGTCGGCGCGCAAAGTGCGCGGCGCGCTAACTTTTTAGCTCAGCTCCTGCTTCACGACCGAGTAGGACAGAAAACAACAGCCGGCGTGCTAGTTGGTTTAATTTGTCTCGTCCTGAGCTGCCTCCTCGTCGTCGCAAGTCTTCCACTACTCCTATTTCACTACTATTTGCATTTGGCACTACTAGCTAGTACGTACTGCTGTAGTTCTTGCACTCTGATCCAGCTTGGATTGGAGCCGATGCAGCGTAGGACGGGAGCCCGCTCACCCTCAGGTGACAGGTCCGGATCGGAGTGGGGTTGCCGCGACATGCCGACATACATGGTCGACACGTTTCGCCCCTTCTGGCCTCATGCCCGTACGTGTTCGGTCCTTGGGTGCTCCCGTTTCCACCGCACCCGGTCTTGCATGCCATGCAGGAAGCACGCGGGCTGCAGCCCGGGAAGCGGCCCAGAGCTTTTGGGATCAGGCCAGCCCAGCGTCCAGCCCAATCAGTGCCCGCAGGCCGCATCCTGCCGACTCCCGGACCGGCGAACCCAACCCCAACGCTCCTGGAACCTGGCCCAGTGGCCCCTGCTGCACAGTGAAGCAGCATTCCCCTTTGCGGCTTTGCTCCACCCACAGAAATCCCTGTTCCGAACGGAACGGAACGCGGGGCCTGTCTGTCCTGTCGTGCCGCCCTCAGCGAGACGGAACAAAACCCGCCCACCCACCAACATCTCCAGAGTCCAGAACCGTCGCGGCGGCGACCCAAGATGGCAACAGCGACCCCGCCCGGGAGAAAAAAATATCAAAGCCTCCCAATCGCCAAAAGTATCCTATCCATCCCCACGAGAGGGGAAGGGAAATCCAAGCCACCAAGCTCCCATTGGCGGGCTAGTGCCAGGTCGGCGCCGCGTGGCGAACCCCACCCCCACCCTATCGCGTTATCGCCACCGCCTCCCGCCCGAATAAACCCCCGCCGCGCCTGGCTTTCCCATCCGCCGCGAAGACGAAGAGGAAGAACCCAGCCAAATCCTCAGTCCTCACTGCTCAGCTTGCTGCTGCTCGCAGTTCGTGACTGCAATCCTCTCTTCCCCCTAGCCTTCTCTGCTCCTTCTCGACATATATGGCGCTCCAGGCGGCGACGTCCTTCCTCCCTTCCGCCCTCTCCGCGCGCAAGGAGGTGAGCGCCAGTTTCTGCGTTTTTCATTCATGCCTTCGTCGCCCTCTCAGCTGCCAAGTTGCGGTCCTGGTAAGTTTCGGTAGTAATTGTGGTTGCAATGTTGGTGCTGCGTTGCAGGGGTCGGTGAAGGACTCGGCGTTCTTGGGTGTTCGTCTCGCGGATGGCCTCAAGCTGGAGACCAGTGCTCTCGGCCTACGCACCAAGGTATGGATTTGGGACTGAGGCTGCTGCCTGTTTACCTTTCATCATCTTCTGTTGCTGCGTCTCCCAATTGGCAATTGCCACTTATTACTCTTGTAATCTATGCCCATTGTTCCCATTGTTAGGCTTTATTAGGCCTTAGGGAGCTTGCAGCTGCAGGTGCCAATTCTCACGGTCAGACTTAGGTGTAGACCTGTGGCAGTAGATTTTCAGTAATGGATATGATAGTGAGGGTCTTGGTCTACTCATGAAGCCTTGGTTGGACAACGTTTGGCTGCCTACAGTTTGTAGGTCTTGAGTGAGTGTCTTCAAGTTCAATGTCTACTAGCTGTCTGTTTTCTGAGTCCTAGGCTTTAAAGTCTGAGTGGATAGTTAAGATGACATTTTGTTTCCATCATCTCGTATGTATAACTGCTCGTAATTTAATTGCTACTCCTAATACGGAGTACTTTGTAGATGCCTATGTTAGTGCAGCAGCTCTGTAGTTAATTGGACATTGCAACATGGTTATCTTGATACTTCAACTAAACAAATTGAGTTTCTTTTTGAAGGGAAAGATAAAAGTTGGAATTACGATAGGTTGTGATGACTAATGACTGATGAGCACCACTGTCCAGTCTTATTGGCGATCAGACATTCTATTCTATAGGATAGTCACTTTTACCACTTGGGCTCAAAACCGGTATTCAAAAGTGTCGTTTAATTCGTCGCAAAAAAAATGTCGTTTAATTCTCACTGGGTTTTGTTGTAAACGATGTCAGCGTGGCCATATGTTGCTTCGGAACTACAGACCTTGCTAGCTAGCCATTGTAAATTGCTCGATTGTCACTGGCTCCCTGTATGAATAATTGAATATGATGACTGTGACTGAAAATGCGCATCCAAATTAAACCTGCAGAGGGTGAGCACGTCTGTGGCCATCCGCGCGCAGACGGCAGCGGTGTCCTCCCCATCAGTGACCTCCGCGTCGCCGTCTGGCAAGAAGACCCTCCGCAAGGGCACGGCGATCATCACCGGCGCGTCGTCCGGTCTCGGCCTGGCCACGGCGAAGGCCCTGGCGGAGACAGGCAAGTGGCACGTCATCATGGCCTGCCGCGACTTCCTCAAGACGTCGCGCGCGGCCAAGGCGGTCGGCATGGACAAGGACAGCTTCACCATCGTGCACCTGGACCTCGCCTCTCTCGACAGCGTCCGCCAGTTCGTCAAGAACGTGCGCCAGCTGGAGATGCCCATCGACGTGGTGGTCTGCAACGCCGCCGTGTACCAGCCCACCGCCAAGGAGCCGTCCTACACCGCCGACGGCTTCGAGATGAGCGTCGGCGTCAACCACCTCGGACACTTCCTCCTCGCCCGCGAGCTCCTCAGCGACCTCGAGTCCTCCGACTACCCCTCCAAACGCCTCATCATCGTCGGCTCCATCACCGGTACGTACAGTACGTGATGATCATTAATGCCGTTGCCAGCCTCTGCAGTCACTGAACTGAGCTGTGAATATATAATGATCGAGCGAGCAGGGAACACGAACACGCTGGCTGGGAACGTGCCGCCGAAGGCGAACCTGGGTGACCTGCGCGGCCTGGCCGCCGGCCTGAACGGCATTGGCAGCTCGGTGATGATCGACGGCGGGGAGTTCGACGGCGCCAAGGCATACAAGGACAGCAAGGTGTGCAACATGCTGACGATGCAGGAGTTCCACCGCCGGTACCACGAGGAGACGGGCGTCACCTTCGCGTCGCTCTACCCGGGCTGCATCGCCACCACGGGCCTGTTCCGCGAGCACATCCCGCTGTTCCGGCTGCTCTTCCCGCCGTTCCAGAAGTACATCACCAAGGGCTACGTCTCCGAGGAGGAGGCCGGGAAGCGGCTGGCGCAGGTGGTGAGCGACCCCAGCCTCACCAAGTCCGGCGTCTACTGGAGCTGGAACAACAACTCGGCGTCCTTCGAGAACCAGCTCTCTGAGGAGGCCAGCGACGCCGACAAGGCCAAGAAGCTCTGGGAGGTCAGCGAGAAGCTCGTCGGCTTGGCGTGACGGCCTCATGCCCGGCAGCTGGTGACAGTTTTTCCTAGGACATGTTCATGTAGTTGATATCAGTCGACGTGTGGTTGGCCCGTGTCAGAGTGCCAGGACAGAAAGTGAGTAGTACACGTGTAAAATGTACTGCGCCGTGATGGTTTTTGCAGTGGGCTGTATGTAACTCTAGCCTTTTGCTTCGCTTTGGACTTTTGGTGATTAAATTTACTGGTAATAAGAGGACAACAAATGCCTTTCCAGCTTCTTTGTCAGCATTCAGCAAACTCTTCTTGTGGACATGGGACATGATACTTCTTCTGTCCCTACAAGTTCTTCAATGATTTTTGTATCCAGCTAGTCAAATGTTACCAGCACACACTGACACCACCTTTAATCCATCCATCGTTGTACATGAAACTAAAAAAAAGTACAGCAAAAAAAAATGTATATGCAATGAAAAGGCCAAAAAGGGGCCATTTCTTGGTTCCTCTGTACCTCGAGTACAAGGGAAGCAAAACCTCAAACCAGCAAAATGGATTAAAGCTGTGGGCGCTTCAGTTAGTTGATGACGTTGATGATAATTTACTAGTGGGAGTAATCTACTTGTAATGAATGCAGATCTCTATTTTTAATGACTCAATCAATTTAACTTAGACCAATAAATATTACTGACTTTTTTTTTGTTTGAAATCGTAAGATTTTTGGCTTTTATGTATGCATTACTTTTTCTAGATATAGTAGTATAGAAAATGAAAACGTTTTATAGTTTGGATTGGAGAGAGTATTACAAAAAATTATATTATTTCGATAAAACTTGTAGGATTGAGATTGAGAATAGATTAACAGTACATTCGGAAGGCTGTTGACTCGTTGTAGCTGTTGCTACAAAAGGTAACTAGCAAACACTAAACTATTGAGGTAGGAAACAAAAACAGCCAGTGAAAGAAACGAACAGGTCCTTATACTCCTTTTTGAACAGGCGAGTACTAACGTCTTCTGAACCACAAACCAAACTATCTCTTAGATGATCAGCAACTGGTCCCCTTCCTCAACGTCTCAGTCCACTCCTCGCCACCAGATCGGAGAATCAAAGCTTTTACCCAGAAGTTCCTCAATTGCAATGTAGATAACAAATGCTGCCTCGTTGTTTCTAAAGAAAGTTGTTTTATTAAGTTAAACATTTTAACTTTGACTTTATAATTTTTTTTAGATTAAGTTTGAAAATATGAAAGTGATGTAAGTAAATTCATCTCAAAATGTAGTTTTATAAAGTATACGGAGTATATTGACTATATTTTATAGCAAAAAGTAGCAGCCGAAGTTGTTTTTGCGACCGTGTCAATGTCAAAAAACTTTTTTAGGGACATGGAGGGAGAGCACAAGCTTTTCAAGATTGAGAGGAGCCAAAACCACACGGCTCATCTCTTAGCAAAGCAAGTTGTTAGTACCATCTCTTCTCAAACTCCCTTGATCTCCATAACTTGTACACATCAGTCTCATGACTATCAGGCGATTGATAAGTCGTGTTGTTTTGTTATAAAAGAAAAAACATTGTACCGTGATTGATAAGTTCAAATGAATAGGGCCAGACCATGTCTCATTGTTAGCATACCGTTGTTGTTAAAATAAAGCTATGCTTATTGTAAAATGTCTTCTGAATGTGACAACTAATAATGGTAATGAACCAAGGCTTGTGCACCAAGGCCACGAACCGTAAAAATCTCCGGCAGCATCACCATAGGCTATGATGATCACGCCATGCTTGTGAATTGATTTTTATAGATCCACGATTGTATATGCAATCCACCAAAACAAGTTGAGTTTAAAAAAAGATTCACATCGACGTTGTCCTACCCGAGCTAAGTAGCTCACCACCTAGAATCTTTGAAAGGTTTCTCGATTGAGGCCCTCGATAATTCGCATAGGGCAAGACGAACACCAAATGACTGATTCATTTACCATTTGAATTTGGTAGCACCAGTTAAAAAAAGAGTAGAATGAATCACAGAGTATGAATTGAATGAGAAAAAAATCATGTTACCAACACTTATGGACATCAATGCTTCTTTAGACTAATACATCCACCTTTGATAGCTTGTGTGGGATAACTAAAGTATCAAATGACCTAAAAATTGGTCGAAGTAGGTATCTATAATTTTTTCTTCACACATTTCCTACATTACAGGTGTCTCAAGAAGTTTCTCAGGCTTCTAGGGTTAGAAACATCAAATTGATTTAGGGAAATTCTCCATCTTCAGTAGTCTTAGAAGAAATCGTTAGGTTGCAAGTTGGCCAAACGAAGGAGACAGACATGGGGTACAAAGACAAGGTGCTAGGGCGGTGGCTACCACACATGAAGGAATACAATGGTCATATCGGGTAAAGATTGGGAGGGCATGAGAATGCCTTGGCGACACTAGGCACTGTCCTGTTCGGTTGATAGTTTCTGCAACTGATAAGACGGTTAATACTTTTTTATTGTGAGACAAAAATAATGTACCATGTCTAATAAGCCAGATCAATAAGTTAAGGCGAACAAGACTCATCGATCGGAGTAGGAGTGCCAGATATGGTGGCTGCCAATGAGGATAGTGCAAGTTGGTGGGAAAGCGGGGGGTGACAACCATGGTCAGTTTTGCGATACATAGGTTGAAGTAGATTTATCGACTCTGAAATCTTTAGACTTTGTTTGAATATAATCTTTCACACTATAAGGTGCGACATGAGCGACGATTGAAGAGTCACGATACCTAAAATTGTTGTATGATTCTCGTGTCCATCCATCAATATTTGACTTATAATCTCTTTCCCATCCACCAATAATCGATTTATAATCTCCTATTCATCCACCAAGACTTATAATTTATTCTCTCCATCTCTAAATGTCTATCGTCACGTTTTACGTGCCAACGAATCTGACTCTGATTTATTAAAAAAATGAAGCATATTTGTATCTCTAAATAATTCTATTAAAAATATTAAAATATTAATATTTTTAAATATATATTTAGTTAAAGTTATTTTTTGGAAAATAAAACGACGCACATTTAGAGACGGAGGGAGTAATAACAAACATGAACCTAATCGCGTGCCTTCCTGAAACGGTCGTACCAAGGAAAATTAAATCTAGCTATCAATTTTTTTATTATAATTATAATAATAACCGATTATAAAAAGTCATAGAAGTACTTTTTTTTGGCCGATTATCCACCATCCGATGATAGTGCTACAATCAGAGAATGGGAGATCCGATGGCTATAGATTAAACCGCCTCTGCCCTCCTTGCCGTTCTGACACCTGAGTCGATGTTCCCAACAAACCCGAGGGCCGAGGCTACGGCTGAATCGGACAAACCAAACCATACCCATTCGCGGCCCCACTCGCCAGTGATACAGCCTGATCGAGCCGAAGCCGAGCTCCCCGCTCCCCCAAACCAAATCCCCCAAGCAGCTGCTCCTCCCAATTCCACCGCGTCAGCCGCAACGCGAAGCAAAGGACGCCAACGGACCCAAAGCCACACCCAAATCCTCCCTCTCTCGCCGCGCATCGACGACGGCACGGGCGCCATGATCCTGCGCACGTACGGGCGCAGATCCCGCTCCTTCTCTGACGGCGGGGGCGGGGTCTCGTCCTCGCAGGACGCGTTCGACTTCGACGGCGACGATGACGTGCTGGGGTCGTCGGCCTCGCAGCCGCTCCCGCTCCCGCTCCCGCTCCCGCTCCCGCCGTCGCAGGAGTCCTCCTCGATGTGGGACTTCGACGAGGACCCGCCTCCGTCCCCGCCGCGGCCCCGGCCTGAGGGGAGGCGGCGCGGGCGGGGCGGGGCAAGAAGAGGAGGAGGAGGAGGAGGTTGGGAGCTCGCGGAAGCCCCCGCGATGGCGCCGGCGGCGACGCTGATGGAGGCGGAGGAGTACGGAGAGATGATGGAGAGCGTGGACGAAGTCACGTTCGCGCTCGACGGGCTCCGCCCCGCCGCGCAGAGGCGGACGCGGCGGGCCAGCCTGCTCGCGCTGCTCGGGATCTGCGCCTCCGCCGAGCGCCGCCGCATGCTCCGGTCCCAAGGGTGGGTGCATCAAAGACTCCTCTTTTCCCTTGTGTTCAGCCAAGAACATCAATTATGTTCTTGCTTATCTTTCTTGGTAATCTTGACCGGAAAATCGAGAAGCGTGATGATTTTCTTGTGCGATTAGGGCTCAAGATTAGGGTTTCTTTGAGAAAGGAACCACCTTTCTGCCTTTGGACCATGGGCTTCCTTTGTTTGCTTGGTTTCGCAATAGACGGCTACTTCCTTGTCCAAAACGCACGTATTGGTGTTATGGACTTATGGTTCAATGATTTTCCGTTTGTCGCTTGACACGAACTGTTATTTTCGTATTATTGTACAACTGACTGTTGATTCCAACAAGCATTGGTGTCACTTCCTTAGGTTTAGAACCTAATTTTATAAATGTGTTTAAGAAGTATGCATATGCATTTGAGTTGCTAGGAACATTTCTAGCAGATTGGTATCTTCTTTAGCTGAGAGATTGTATCCTGCATGGTCCCTGAAACAGTATAGCGATTAGCAGTGCCTAGAAATGGGTCTATCTTGTTTGAATTATATCTGTTCAGCTCAAGCATCATTGCAAGTTATCTGAAGTATGCTGTTTGGTAGAAATGGAAATTATTGAGGTGTAGCTACAGGTTTCTCCTTACGCATATTTTGTGATTTCTGGGAATTAAGCATGTTTCCAGTTGGGATTGAACAATAATGATTATTGTCTTGTAAACTAAAAGTTTCATTTGAGCTGAAATGTGTCATTGGTTTACTCTTAGACTCACAGTTATGCCAAGACTGATTCTGTACTTTACTTTAAGTTGAAAGACATAATACCTTAGTTAGAATAAGTTGAAGACTTGAAGGTGTGGGATATCTATTTTGCTGTCTGAACTGGGCTTCAATTCTTGGAGCAAGGTCAAATGGCAATTCATTTCTCTAAGTCGACAAGAATAGTTAAATATTATCGAATCTGAGAACTTTTTCAGCTTGAAAGATGTTAACATTTAACAAACACAGTATTAGTTCTGTCACCTTTTTCCGTTCTATTACTTATACAAATGCCTTCCTTTTCTTATGTCCTGTAGATTGGTACAGCAAATTATCGATGCTATTTTGGTTCTGGACATTGATGATCCTCCATGCGCTATTGCTGCAGGAGCTCTTTTATTTGTTTTGGCAAGTGATGTGAGTACCTCTTGATCTCAGTCTAAATCCTGCATGCTGTTATGCATATTAAATACCTTTTATCTCGATGTTGCCTTCACCTAGATGATTACGATCAGAAAAGCTATTAATTTCCATTATGTTTTCTCTTTTAGCTGGAGGCATGTTCTATGAGAAAATCAAACAAGAAACACCATGATTTTAATATCAATATTTTTTAATATAAAAACTAACTTGAAATTTGTTGGAAGTAAATCTCAGGCAGCCTTGACATTTAACCTTTGTCATTAGTTTGACCTAAATGACTCTCTCTTTTGTTTTATAAGATGTAATATTGTAATATTTAATTAACCAATGGTTCTTCTCTTTTACCACTTCCTTTCTTTTTTACTTAATACAGTTTTTGACTTTTCATTATGTATGAGATGCAACTTTGTCCATTGCTACAACTTAATGGAGACATTCTAACAATAACTCTAATAATATTTTCATATGGTGAATCTATGCAACTCTAACCTTACAGGCATACAAATGGTCAACCTTTAGAAATTTGATTGATGGCACTAGATTCTGGAACTCAGGTAGTAGTACGTCAATATGGGTTTTGCTTATTATTTCCTTTTTTATTATTCAGGTCCAAGACAATAATTCACTGGATTCAGAAACCTGTGTCCATTTCCTTCTTAAATTATTAAATCCTCCGGTGAATGTTGTTGACGCCAAAGCGCCATCAATAGGTTCCAAACTTCTTGGAATCAGTAAATTTCAGATGCTTAATGTTTCCAATAAGGATGCGGACTCTAGTTCAGAGGACATACTTTTAAAAGTTGAAGAAATCCTCTTAAGCTGCAAAGAGATCAAACCACTAGACAGGGATGATAAGAGAACAACAAGGCCGGAACTATGTTCAAAGTGGCTTGCTTTGTTGACAATGGAAAAGGCGTGCTTGTCTGCTGTTGCATTAGAGGGTAAATTCTCTAATCAAATTTCTTGATCACGATTCCCTTAAGGTCTGATTTTATTAGTCAAAGCAATAAAATCAAATAATAAGTAATAGCTTACAGCATTGCATGGATGATTTTGTCTGGTTATTGTTTCACTTACTATTGATTGTTGTCTTATTCAGAACTTTGAGCATTTTTCTCACCTTTAATTTAATAAACCTGATTTAGTATCAAGGTTTGCCATCATCACTCAGAAGTGGTAAAATATTTTTACAGATACATCTGACACGGTGTTGAGACTTGGAGGAAATTTCAAAGAAACATTAAGGCAGTCGGGTGGGCTTGATAATATTTTTAATGTCATGGTGAATTGCCATTCAGAACTGGAGGTAAGACCTTATTTATGTGTATGTATGTTATGTAAAAGGTTTATACAAAACTATTAAATTGATATTATTTGTTCTGCTATGTTAAAGGATGTCTAACTTTTGAGCCTCGTACAATTCATGCTGCATTATACTTGAAGCTGCAATCTGAAAGAATATTATTTTGAGCAACATGAAAAACATGTTGAAATAATTGCTTTGGTTGAAAAGTTTTAGATTTCAAATGTACTCTTACTGTGATTACCAGTGCGATTTGAACTTTGGCGATATGCTGAAGTAATACCGACATACGTTGAAAGCCTTGAAATTTGAATTTCCCATCTCATATACACCCAAGATGATGATTCTTAACACTTCCATCAAACAGAGTCATTAATGGGGTGTTTGGTTTGAGGAATCACCTCATCCCTGATGGGGTGGTCCATCATCAGGTCATCCTATATGAATTTAGTGGGACGATCCCACTCTCCATACATATACTAATTCTGTGCATATGAGGAATGTGGCGATGATGGTTCACCATATTCCAATACTCAAACCAAACATGAATTTAGGGGGTGAGATGACAATGGACCACCTCTTTACTGGAAATCTGGAACCAAACCAAACACAACGTAGATGTCTTTTTGTTCTGTTGAGTATTACAATTCCGTTGATATTTGCCTTTTTCTGGATATGCAAGTACTCTAGTATGACCACCTTTAGGATTTCCATATTTTTATCCTTAGGGTGCCGATCTGCATATCAATTTTATCCCTATATTTACATTTGACACATATATGCAATAGTAATATATGTTCATGTTGAGTGACTGCAATAACAATCTGCCTCTGGTGGCAAACCTTGTTTGTTAGAAACTTGTAAAGGATGCCTCCACTACGGCTGTGGAGGGAAAGGAAGGAGCTCCTCTGCAAAGCGCTGCACTCCTCTTGAAATGTTTGAAAATTTTGGAGAATGCCACATTTCTAAGTGACAACAACAAGGTAATCTTCAGTATCTTGTTTGCTCGATTTGCTTCTATGTCACTGTTCTCTACGATGTTTTTGTGCTCTCTGCTGTAATGGTGTTGCCTTGTTTGCTGCTAAGTGCTACCTGTATTATTTTACAAGGTATTATAATCTCATTTTGTTCCTTCCAGACCCATTTGCTCAGCATGAGTCGAAAATTGAGCCCTAAATGCCTCTCGCTTCCTTTTGTTGGTGTCATTCTCAAAATTATTGAACTACTATCAGGTAATTGCATACAAATTTAATATTACTACTGCTGAAGACTTAAATTGAAAGCTCGAAACCCCCTTTTGGAGTCTGATTCTTATTCCTGTTCCTGCAGCTCTCTCTCTCCTTCAGAAACCTTCCACTGTTTCAAGAAAAGCAGATCCAAAAAATACTAAAGCTTGCAACGGGGCCTGCTCTGGTAATAAAATGACTTTTAATTCATAGTTATATTACGAGCCTGAATACGATAATCAGCCTTGTATGTTTCTATTTTAAATTCAAGCCATCTAACTAGGGTTGATGCCAAAACTTCCATTAGTTCTCGTTTTATGTTTTTTCATTAAATTGTGCCATTATTCTCCTAACCAATATATATTTCAAGATCTCTGTACTTCTGGTGTTAGCAATACTATCTGGTCCACCACAAACTCTTCTGTTGTCTTTCTGATCTATTGAGAAGACCAATAATGCTTGTTCCTTTTAAGTTTAACATAGTTACATTTTGAACATTGTATTATGCAGCAGACAGTAGAGGTTTGAGTTTATTGACTCATCATGGCAAGTGCAATAACTCAAAGAAAAAGAGCCTTTTACTGAATCGAAGGCGCCAGGATTGCTCATCCACCAAATCAGAAGCTTCTCATGTTACTCTCTCTTCTAGTAGTGCTGTCAGTCAGTCAGAAAGGACACTCGATTGTTCATCTTTTTCAAGCAATAGGGCATCAAGTGGTTCATTTGGAGTGAAACATAGTAATGGTGCTAGTTTGAAGCTCAATGTAAGAAAGGATCGTTCTAAAGCTAATCCAATCAGAAGCTCAAGTGGTTGGATTTCTATAAAAGCACACACTTCTGATTGGAACTCCAGAGAAATGGCAAAAAAGCGGCGTCTATATGAAAATGTACACACTGATCTGAGTAATGGTGGTGATGATCCATTTGCATTTGATGGTACTGATCAAGAACCTTCAAATTGGGATCTATTTGGTCCAATAAGTAAATCTCCGCAGAAGCGAGCAAAACGGTCTAATGGAGAAGTGCTGGACAATTGTGGGACTGCTGTAATCGGAAGTCCTGAATTATGTCAACCTGAAGATATTTATCAGTCAGGTGCAACATCTGATTCTAAAGCTGTAGATGAATCCAATCTTTTGGAAGATTGCCTTTTGGCATCAGTTAAGGTAATGGATCATGTTTCCTTTTGATCTTTCTTGTCTTGGTTTACCTTTGTAACTCTTGTGCCTGGCATTTTTTAAATCTTGATAAAAACTTGTGGAAGCTGTATGTCCTTCAGATGGTCGCCAATTGTCGTGATTTTTCTATACAATTTTTTTCAGACATCGGTGCTTCTATAGTTCTATTTCATGTGTCAATTTGTATATTCACACCCACCATAAGAACATTCACTCCTGCTGGCTATCCACAATAGCAATGTTAACCATTTCTGATGGATGCTAAGTGTTTTTTTACCAGATTATGCTTGAGCAGTGGGTGAGCTTTATGCAAAATTAAAACTTTATTTACAAGTTTTAAGCTTAGTTGCTACTTTTACTTTGCTAGTCATTGTGAAAGTTTTGATCAGCTAGCTTTACCAAACAAACATCTTTTGCAGCAGGCCTGTGACATATTATTGAGGGACTACTTGTTTTTATTACATTTGCAATGAGATGTATCTAACATCTTTCATTAATTTTGTGGCAGGTTCTTATGAACTTGGCAAATGATAACCCGTTTGGTTGCGAACAGATTGCGTCATGTGGCGGAATTAATGCCATGGCCTCCTTGATCATAAAACATTTCCCCTCATTTGATT
This sequence comes from Microstegium vimineum, assembly GCA_022036555.1. Taxonomy (NCBI): domain Eukaryota; kingdom Viridiplantae; phylum Streptophyta; class Magnoliopsida; order Poales; family Poaceae; genus Microstegium; species Microstegium vimineum. Next base: position 10,475,055 of record CM039123.1, on the reverse strand, counting down.
TCTCCATGGACTGTAACAATCAAATGAAAGAAAGAGTGACATCTGGTGATCTGTCGTCTTCCCAGAACAGCAAATCACTCCAAATCAAAACTAAGCAATTGCTAGACTATGAACTTGATTTTCTGGTCGCCATATTGGGTTTGCTTGTCAACCTTGTGGAGAAGGATAGCCTTAATAGGTAGGACTCTGTTTCCTTGCCTCCATTTGCTACATTCATGTAAAATTATTACTGTTATGCCAGTTTCTTAGATCTGGAAAGTTGCTATACATCATTTAGTCAATGCCTGTAGTTCTGACTGTACCTGGCTGGCTGGCTACAGGGTACGACTTGCGAATGCCCGTGTTTCTGTCAATCTATCTCAAAATCCAAATAGTAAAGAGGTACAGAGGGATGTCATACCCCTGCTCTGTTCAATATTCCTAGCGAGTCAAGGTACTGGGGAAACTGCTGAAGCTATATCACCGGTAATTCTAATCCTCATTTTTTTTCATACTTTACAACAAAGCGAGGTAATGGTCACCTTCCCACTTGCTTCAAAATAGAAATTTCTATACCTGGCAGACGGCAATTCTAACTGATGGGCATGGTGTAATGTTACCAATGACAAGCTGCCATTATCTTGGCATATATATGTAGGGAAAAATATGTAGTGTAAACCACATCTTAGGTGGAAACATGGAAACCTACTCAAAACTCTTACTTGGAACATGGCACAACCATAGTGCAACCATGAACCATAGATGTACTTTGTCATAGAGGTTGGGATGCAAACTCGTCCATCCAAAAACAAAAAACAAAAATAGGTGCATGTGCCTGAATACAAAGTCCAGCAGTATTCTTTTTTATATGAACCATTCATTTAATATCTCTATCGTTCTATTTCAAACAGTACCAGCATCTGTGATTCATCATTTATTATGAGAGCCTTAGAGTCAATGTTTTGTTTTGTCCCACTTTCCCTTGCTTTGTGTGCCCTCTCATACAAGTTGCAATTTCTTCACTAAACCACCACCATTTCTCCCTGCTATTATGTATCCTGTTATAAACCTGCCAATATAATCAGGGTATCAGTTGACAGTTGTGTAGACAGAGCACCAGGAATATAAATATATATGTTTACTTATAGACACTAGAGATTGCCAAAATGTTGTTGGAACTTAGAATTAAATTAGCACATTTTAGTTCTGGTTTGGCAATGCAATTATGGCTTTTCTATATGTTGTATTTCTACATGCGACCTAGAAACGTATAACTGCATTCTGCATATCGTATGACTCTCGTGAGCTATTTATTTGATGTCTATTTCTAATTTTCAGGATGATGAAGAATCTTTGTTGCGAGGACAACGCGAAGCTGAAATGATGATCGTGGAGGCCTATGCAGCACTTGTGCTCGCCTTTCTTTCAACAGAAAGGTCCATACTGCTTTATTTCATAATATTTTCTTAATTTGTTATAATTTTAATGGGAGCCCCAGTGCTGTTAGCTTCTGAACTGTATGTTTGCTGCCACAGTATGAAGGTTCGAGGATCCATTTCCAGTTGCCTTCCGGAGAACAACTTAAAAGTTCTTGTACCAGTGCTAGAGAGATTTGTGGTATGTCTCCAAAATTTATGAATGTACTGTCTCAATCAACGGTTGAGAGATACATGGACTACTTTTCTTTGTGTAGCTTGTATCTGTTTATTCTTTTTCTAGCATGTTTACTAGATAGTATGCGTAAAAAAATTCTTGGTTGTTTTCCCGATTTCCCTTTCTGCGACAGCTTTGAGCTAGTTTTGCTCATAATTTACCCAACCATCTTGTTCTCTTGCAGTCATTTCATCTGCAGCTCAACATGATGACTAGGGAAACACATTCAGCTGTCACTGAAGTCATTGAAAGATGCCGGCAATCATAGAAGTGGGAAGACTGAAGAGGCGCCCTGTACAGATTAACTGACCTCTTTTATCTGCAGCCGAAGCACACACAGGTGTTACTCATCACCTGGCCAGGGCGCGACAAATGGATGCAGGCTGGCGTGCAGTGGGCTTGAGAGCTAACAGTGATTTTATTCTTTCTTTTGTCCCTCCTGTTGTTCTGATGCTGTTATGTGTATCTCCTTAGTTTCTTCTTCTTCTTCTTCACCTCCCCCGAAATCATGTTGTTTCCGTACCCTAGGAATAGTGCATACTATATGAATGTACAATAACAGCATAGGCCATAGGGAATGTAGTTGTGCTGTTTCAGTTCTTCGGCTCTGCCTTACAGGTTGTATTCTGGTGTCACAAACACACAATGGAATCAGTGTCCACACATGCCTAAATCTGACAAGTTAAGAGTGTATATGACATAATAGCCGTGCAATTCAACTTATGCAGTTCTACGTATAAAGGCCCCATAAGTTCGAAGAGAAAATGACAACGTTTCATGCAAACAGTGAGTGTACCTGAAGGTATACAAATCTTTCAGGTTGTTACTTGGTGCTATTGGCACGGCCCGTCAAAAACTAAGGTGGAGTGGATTCGTTCGTTAATTCGTTATGTACAGACTGTTGCTTTACCTTAAGATTACTCCTGAAAATGGTGGTAGTTGGCATGCACCCCTGTTATTATCAATATTAATTGTAACTGCATTTATGTTTGAACTGAAAATGGTATGTACTCCATCTTAAATTAGTTATTCTAAGAATCTTGAGTCAAAACATCTAAAGTTTGACTCAGATTTGTTCACTCTTGCAGCTTTAAAGTTTGAGCTGAACAAATTTGCAATTACAAGAAGGAACAAATTTGTAATTACAAGAAGAAGGAAAACATCGACCTTTTAGACAAGTTCCAGTCCAACAAATATGCAAAGAAGGAAAGAAACATCGGCCTTCCAGGTAAGTTCCAAACCGCACAAGAAACTTTGAAAACCTCGATGAAAAACGCCGCATTTGGACCCACGTGCCGCCGGCCGGTTGCCCCCACGCCACCGGTCGCCTCGCCTCGCCGGCGCACGCACGCACGCCAACATCAACCCGTTACCCGTGTACCCGTCCGGCGTCCGCGCGCGAGCCGCGAGCACCCACCGACCCCCCGCCCCAGCCCCACGATTTTATCCGTTCCTCGCTCGTCTCTCCAGCGAAGCCATCATCTCCCAATCCAACGTTCGCCACGTGCGTGCCACCTCCCCACCGCGCACGCGTCGCCGGCCATACTCCGTCGCGAACGAGATCACGGGGCCCAGCCTCTTGTTCCCCTCGTTGTGGGAGCGGAGCGTGCGAGGAGGCGGGGGGTTGGTTTCGCGGGCCGACCGTGTCCATGGGGACGCTCATCCGGCCGGGGCCCGCCGCGTCGCCTCTCCCCATCGCTTCTTCCTCCTCCTCCTCGTCCGCCCACGGTATTGTCTGCTGGCCCGCTAGGCTGTCTCTCCCGGGGGAAACCACGCTGCTGATCTTATCTTATCTATGATTTGTTGGGTTGTTCGTAGTGGTGGCCGTTGGCGTTGGCGGCGGCGGGGCGAGGACCTTGCGGCATCGGGTGTCGGTGTCGGTGTTCCCGTCCCCGAGTACGCAGGTTCTGGCGACGAGGTGGCGCCGGCGGCGGTCGGATGTGTTCGCCTGTGGCGCAACAGCCGCCGCAGCTGGGGATTCGACACGGCAGTTGTCAGGTATCCAGCTTGCTGAATATTGTTAAAACGTTTTAATCGTTTTTAAGATGGCCGTGACTCATGAGATGGCAGTGGTTTGTAATGTATACATTGGAGATGGTAGGGTCGAGTGACACATAGCTCAGAGAAATGGAAGTTATGCCATTAGGATGGGGTGATTGGTGAGTGGTAAATGATTTGCCAGTTTGTGAGAACAGTGAATGTGAGAGGGGCTATGTGCGACCCCTCTTAATGGCCGACGTATATATTTGCAAACCTGCAGTGACTAAATCACTATTTCTAATGGTCCGTGGTTTAGATGATTCAATGTAAATTCATAATGCAAAAACAAAGAGTCGTTTGGTTCTGATGGTTAAAACTATCAACTATGATTACAACCGGTACTCCCATCTAACTGAGTATGTAGCCTTTTAGACACCTTCAACAATAGAAATAGGGACACATCTAGCCTTTTAGACACCTTCAAAGCATGGTGTAGCAGTACTGTACCATTGTGTTTCACTGTTTTATGAAGTAGAATAATCAATAGATGCAGGTACTAGTTGAGTCTCATTCTTATTGGAAAACATGTGTAGCTTGTATGAAATGAATGGTATAGACAGAGAAAAATGCAAGATATCAAACTATACAATTGGATCTCCTTGTGCTAACTTGAAATTATTTTAACAGGCCTGCAATTGGCTCCAAGAGTCCGAGGGGCTTGCTTCTATTTGGTGACTGCAGTTGCAGCAATCTTTCTGTTTGTAGCTATGGTTGTGGTTCATCCACTTGTGTTGCTATTTGACCGGTACCGTAGGAGAGCGCAGCACTACATCGCGAAGATTTGGGCTATGTTGACAATTTCCATGTTCTACAAGCTTGAGGTTGAGGGAATGGAGAATCTACCTCCAAATAGCAGTCCTGGTGTCTTTGTTGCTAACCATCAGAGCTTCTTGGATATTTATACCCTTCTAACGCTAGGGAGATGCTTCAAATTTATAAGCAAGACCAGTATCTTTATGTTCCCTATTATAGGGTGGGCGATGTATCTCTTGGGTGTGATTCCTCTGCGGCGTATGGACAGCAGGAGCCAGCTGGTATGAGTAAACTCATTCCTATTTAGATTGTGCTTTAGACAAATTTGTGATGAAACTATATTTTTTGGATCATTTATATTATTTAGAGGGACACGTAAGACAGTTTTATTTTGTAACTGGCCTGCCATGCTCGCTTACTTTCTTCTTCTTTTTGGTTTACACAGCTTTGGCATGAGGTTTAATAAAACATATATAAGTAAACCAAATAACCAAGTTTATGTAAATCTATTACCTAACTAGACACCATATTTCAATTTGCTCTCATGTTCTGCATAACATTGGTTTTGGAAATGCAGGATTGTCTCAAACGGTGCGTGGACTTGGTGGGAAAAGGAGCTTCTGTATTTTTCTTTCCAGAGGGCACTCGAAGTAGAGATGGCAAGTTAGGTGTATTTAAGGTTAGGTTTTACCAAACTATATCTTATTTCCCTGTTCATTATGCTTTTAACTTTTTCTTGGAGCAGTGACACACTGTCATAATTTTTCTCAGCGTGGCGCATTCAGTGTTGCCGCAAAGACCGGAGCTCCTGTGATACCTATTACTCTTATCGGAACTGGGAAATTGATGCCTTCTGGAATGGAAGGAATTCTCAACTCAGGTTCAGTAAAGGTGATTATTCACCGAACTATTCAAGGAAATGATGCAGAAACATTATGTTCCGAAGCAAGGAATGTGATAGCAGACACTCTTCTTCTACATGGTTATGGAGTGCATTAAAGCAAGTGGGCGCTTTGGTCTTTTTTTTTTTTTGAACGAGTGCTTTGGTCTATTCCCCAGAAGACTTTCAGAGCACAAGTACTTGAGAGTCGAGACGAAGCTTGTTGCAGGTACTGATGCTTACTATCTACCTTAATTTTTCGGGAAGGTTGGCAAGTTATGATGTCTGGGTTGCTCTTGAATTAGTTGGTTTATTTTTTCTCCAAAAGGGTTTGTTTATGTACTGTAATTGCATGGGGCCTGATATTTGAGGCTGTTATCGACTGCGGCAATAGAGTAGACCCTTCAAATATTGGAATGATTGATTAACACTGGAGGTGTTATGTGCTTGTTGTTTGTCCCTCCATCCCTTCCTTTGATATAGGAGTATGAATCATTGTTGAGTATAAAACATGATAGGCTTTAACTTTAGATATCAGAAGATGCACCAGTGACTCAAGCAGGTGCACAGTAGCTGGTCCATACTGACAGTGCTCCCAATTATGTATGTTCATGCAGTGGGGGCTGATAAGTTCAAGCGAACAAGTACATGCATCACTTCACTTGTGCCTATTCATTGTGCAATCTGTCTTCTTTATGGTGTGCAATCTGTACCTTTTGGTGTTCCTTATGGCATCTGGCAGGTTTTGAGTACCTTTGTCTTATATATGTTGCAGATGTAATCATGTAAATTGTAAAGGCAAGAGGGAGAAAAAAATGGCTTGGCGGTTGTAACATGTGGTCTACTTTTTTTTTGTCGGTTTGATAGTACAAAGCGATGTAAAAGGCAGAGGCCGTCTTCATTGGATGGAAAATGAAGCCCACGTGACTTTTTGCCGTTTAGGAATGGAATTTGCCCCCAGGATTTTGACAGCTTAAAATAGCTTTTTTTAGTGCACATTATATTTTCACAGCTCACCAGAGGAAAAAAGAAGAAGAAGCAAAAGGTGTTGGTTCGATAAGAGCAGAAGCAGGGACGGAGCGAGCCACCCTCCGCGTACAAGGCCCGTCCGGATTTACGATCGCCCCGCCGAGGATGTCGGATCCAGTCTAGCACCTTTGCCCCCAAGCTTGGGATGACGTGGGCCACCGCTACGAGGCCCGGCGAGGAGTAGCAAGCCGGTCACGTCGTTAAGCTTGTCGCGTCCAGCGAAATGCTCCGGTATGGTACAAAACCAAACTGCGGTGGCGGTCAGAGCACCAGTGTTGTACGTACGTGCAGTGCAGGCGATCAAGAAGTCGGATACGCAGCTGTAGGTCAATCTGTGTCATCAAGCGCATGCGGCAGCGGTCCAACGCAGGGCTTGTGCAGGAGAAATCAGAAACGCATGGAGTCGGTGACAGTGCTAACTGTCGTCACGCGCACGGCGGTTCGCCCGATCAGGTACGTACCGGTCACCGAGAGTAACAAGCTTCGAATTCTCACTTGAGTGACCGAGAGTAACAAGCTTCGAATTCTCACTTGACTCACTCAAGTCTCATGAGATGGATAGATGCATATTTGAACTCTTAGAAGTCACTAATAAGGGATCAAAGCTATGGATTCTCAAATCACTCTCCTCACTAGGGCTCTTGCTCTCTCTCACACTCACAAGGTGTCTCTCAGTTGATGGAATAAACAAAGGCGAGAGATGACAAGCCTTGGGGTATTTATACCCCCTCTCACAAACCAGCCCGCGAGCATCAGAATCACGCAGATTAAAGTGGCATCGGATGCTCCGATGAAGAGCATCGGACGCTCCAACGTCTGGCCCAATGGCTAGTTATTGTTTGAATTCATAGGCACCAGACACGTCCAATGCACTTCTCTCCTCACGGGTTCATCTCTGGATTTGTATCGGACTCACCCTAGAGTCTAACGCCTTACCACCGGACATGTCCGACGGCCACAGGAGCTCTCTAGAACCTCTCTAGACACCCATCAGACGCATTGACCGGACTCACCTTACTTTTGGCCTCAGAGTCCAATGCCAGCGTCCGGTCGATTTCAGCACAGCAGACTGCACTGGACGCTCCAGTGCCTGCTCTGAGGTGAGTCCAATGCCTAACCCTAGGCATCGATACTGCACCGGACACGTCCGATGCCAGTTGCACCAACGTCCGATGCCACTTAAGCACCTCTCTCAACTCCAAATCACTTAGCGATGAATATGGAAGTTGTTTTAGGCTATCTTAGGGTCAACCTAGACTCACTTAGGGCTATGATTGTCAAGTGTGCACCACACCTGTACCATGAAGCTCTCCTAAGTCAAGCTACTCATTCTAACCCCCCCCTTAATAGTACGTCAAAGGTAAAACAAAGAACTAGTCTATACTAAGTGCCCTTCATCTCCTTATGACACTTAGACCTAGTCAATCTATGGTCTTCATCTCCATCCTTTGAAATCTGAAACGATATCCATCTTGGGGGCATTAGATAACCTTTGGTTGCCCATTCACTATAGTCATCATGGCCTAACACTCTAATTGTCTCTGCAAAACACACGTTAGCTATAATAAATTCGTATTGTCGTTAATCACCGAAACCAAGATGCTTTCACCCATTCAATTAGTACCATACTTGTAGTCGATTAAATCTGAATTTTCTTCAGCTTCGTAACTCTAAATACAGAGAAGCTGCTGAAACCATATTCAAGCCTTGTAGTATGTCTTATAGCCGCCGAATGTTTCGGTGCCTAGGGGCATATGTACCCCCTCTCAATTAATGTTCTTAAATTCTTGCTATCTCATGAGAAAATTAAACTTGTTTGCCTACTTTAATTTCAGCTGAGATACACTTGAGGTATTCCATCCTCCTCCTATATTTCCACCTCCACCTCCTCGTCTGTTTCCTCCTCCTGCTGCATTTCCACCTCCATATCCCCCACCATACTTTAAAGGAGGTAAGCAACAACACATGGATGGTCATCATCGTCTCTCTGCTATCTGTATTGGTAGTTCTACTTGTGGATGTTGTCCTGGTTTTGTTACTCCAAATACAAAAATAAGAGTGTGAAGTGTTGTCACGGTAAGGATGGATCAGGCGGAGACAACAACTTTTATGATCCCGTCCACGCCAGCTCGTTCGCCCACAATTTATGAGCTTGCTGATGATGCAACAACTTATATTACCATATCAAGGACTGGCAGAATAAGCAGGATTCAGTGCCAGGATCGTCAAAATCAGGTGTGAAGATATGTGAAATGACTATATGTTGCATGTTTCATTTGCCATTCAACTACAAAAACTTAGTACCATAATTGTAGCTGATAATTTTCTTCAGCTTAGTAACTCTAAATACAAATAAGTTGTTGAAACCATATTCAGTCCTTGTAGTATATCTTATAGCCGCCGAATGTTTTGGTGCCTAGGAGCATATGTACCCCTCTCAATTAACGTTCTTAAATTCTTGCTCTCTCATGAGAAAATTAAACTTGTTTATCTACTTTAATTTCAGCTGAGATACACTTGAGGTGATCCCTACCAAGATGCTCCTTGCTGCCCACCGTAGTCCTCCTCGCCGGTTTTCTCCTCCTCCTCATCCTATATTTCCACCTCCACCTTCTCGCATGTTTCCTCCTCCTGCTGCATTTCCATCTCTACCTCCCCCACCATACTCTTAAATGCTAAATTTCAACTATATTTCATTTCTTTCTGCATATATCAGTTCTAAGATGGATGATGCCCCCAAATCTTTTGGTGTATAGGGGGCATATGTACCCCCTCTCAAATATTGTTGGATGTTCCTGAGATTTGTACACCACATGTGCATTATAGGATATTTGGTTTGCGACTTTTTAGGAATTCTGATTGTCAACTAGAATGTATATGTATGTAACTTTTGGCTGAATAGTACCATAATAATGTATGGTTGAACAAAACTATGAAGGTTGGAGGTTAGACTAATAAACCGTACTATGTGCAGATGCTTCTAGATTTGTGCTAAGTATGAGATATTTTTGATATTAGGATCTGATGATTTGAGAGTATAATAGTGATAACGGTTGTGTCGGATCAGTGTACGGCACCGGAAGGACACATGATGTTCGTTCTAGCCTCTTGAAGGGAATTCGACACCTTATTTTGCCACATCATCGGTAACTTGTGCCATGTTGTCTGCGATTCTCGGTCGTACGATCACATCACATATCAAGTATGTGACCATCCAAAGCTCGTCTTTGGACTCTTCCAGTCATCTCTCCTCAACACGCATGGGATGGGACGCCTCCTGAGCACAAAGTCAATCTTGAACCATCCGCTCGCTTTCCGTGTTCACAAAATCAATAGCACAACAGAAGATTGTTTCGACCTAATGTCGTCGTGGCATTGCATTGTATGGTGTCACAGCTCTGTTCGCGGGGTTAGGCTCCGCGCAGTTGTTCGGCTACAGAGCTAATAATCATTCAAAAGCACCAACTTGCCTTCACTGCCAGGTTCCTTTGGATATGGTCATACGGAACTCCGAGAACAAACTTTAGCCAGCAGCAGCTAGCAAATACACCGGTAAATTGATTCTTTAAACCACATAGTACATGCATTGTACTGTTATCTTGTTCGACTGATGGTTTCTGCGATCGATAAACCGACTTTAACTGTTTTTTTATTGTTATGTTGTGAAAGAAAAACGCTATATTCTAACTAATAAGATGAACTGATGAGTTAAGTAATAAGATAAGCTGATGAGTTAAGAGGACACTAGTGCTAGCCTCTTAATTCAGCTGAACACTTAATCTATTCAGTCTGTCTTCTCACGTATTGGGAGCAAAGTTTAGCTCAAATCCTGGTAATCGTTACCTCAGACCTCCTTAGTCACGCCACCTCACTATAATGCGGTTTTTATTATTTTACCACAGTCTATGAACTCGACACTTGATGAGGCAACAGAGACCGTACACAACGTGAAAACGCTGTATGTATATACAAGGATAGATGGCACATTGCAGTGCCCGACACCGCTGTTGCTTTCGTGGCCATGGTTGACTCCTCCCGGAAACAGAGCAAGAGGCGTGCAGCTAAGGATGCAAGGTGCGGCGGGCTGCCGCGCCAACCCGCTGGGCTGACTGCGCCATCAACCCACATAAGCCCGCAACCTAACCCATTTAGATAGAGTGGGTTGCAGTGTCCGATCCACTTATTCTCAGCGGCAGCCCACATCCCATAACCGTCGCATATTGTGGTGTCGTGGTGGCCGACGAACGGATTATAAAAGCTGCGTCTGGGCAACCTGTCATCGCTTTGCTCGTCCTCGTCCTCCGCCTAACACACGCTCCTCAGATCCAATGGCAGCTTGGGCACAACAGCAACAGCTGACGCCCTGCCCATGAGCCATGGCGAGCGACCTGCGTGCTGTGGCGGTGCCCCGTCACCTCCACCGGCTACAAGTTGTCTGATTGTGTTTGCGATATATGAATAACAAACTAGACATGCACGAATGCGTACGCGTATGCACGTGCGTCCTCTGATTGCATTGCATTAGTCGGGCACAACTACGAATGTGCAGCAGGAAGCCGCGTAGACATGCACGAACGCGAGAGTGGCGATGTCTTGTCTCTGGCTTGGCAGACTGCCGCATCAGCCTGCAAAAACATGGCGGCAACATGTGGGCTGCCGCAGCAGCTCTAGTACAGCTTGCGGCTGGAGCGGACGTGGGGCACAGTGGCGGAACTAGGGGGGCGAGCAGGGGCCGTGGCCCCCCATCCGTCAGTGTGTATATATATAGGGTGAGTTTTCTATACTCCTGTTTGTAATTACACCTGCTAACACCGTGAAGTGGTAGGAAACGGGCGATGTAGGAAACGGGCGACGTAGGAAACCCGGGATGCGGGACGCGACCCGGCGACGTAGGAAACCGGGGATGCGGGACGTGGCCCTTTAGCTAGCTTAGTTAGCGGGTGTAGATAGGATCCAATAGTATTTATCGTGTGTACATGCAGTACAGCCGTCGAGTACGTATATACATGAGTATTATTTAATAACAATTATTGTTATTTCATCTGGCCGGATAATTATCCACTAATAAATCGAATCTGAATCGGTTGGGTATGTGCATATATATCTGGTTACAGCAGCCTTACTCCAGACGCAGTACGTAAACTGAGAAGCAGTGTTGGGTTTCAGTTCTTAACATTATGGATGAAGACATTGGAGGAGCGTCTGACCAGATATGTTTTCTATGAATAAAGTATGAACACATACTTTAATAAATAAAGTAAGTATATTTGCATACATGTAATTGGGAGAGTAGGTCCATGTACTCATGGAATTTTATTAAAGAGTATATGTACAGTTTTTAGCAGAAAAAAATAGTATGCTAGTATGCGGACATACTTACACGAGTATCACTACATACACATTAAAATCAAGTATGTTCATATTATAATTATATAATTACAATATGCATGAGTATGTTAGGGATACTTGTTTTGACATATCCATATTATTATATTAAAGTATGAGTACATACTCATTAATGAAAGATATGTAAATATGTATTAATGAAAGTATGAGTACATACGGAAATACTTTTTTACCGAAAAATAAAATAGAGATTATATATGTACCAATTAAGCATGAATACATACTATACATCCAATTATTGTTTAAACGAGTGCACATACTTATTAATTAAATAAAGTATATATTGATCAAAGTATGCCTGCATACGCAAATATACTTGTTTGAACGAAAAAAATAGAGATCATATGTGTACCAATTTAAGTATGAATACATTCATTCATACGTATGTTTTAACGAGTAGGAGTACACACATACTCCGCCGCCGGCACCGGTAAGGAAGGCGTCAGCCCCTCCGTAGTCCGTACGCTGCCGCACCACAGGCTCCCAGCGTGTGGATCTGCCGCACCGCCTCCCAGGTGGTGCCGCTGCCTTCCTGGGAAGTGCTGGGGAGCCAACTCGTGGGAGGTAAAGATGGAGCGCGCGCCGTCGTCGCCGCAGCTTGGTGAAGGGCAGCCACCGTCGCCGGGGAGGGGGTTGCCGCCGCAGCTGGGCTGGAGGGGTGCGCGAAGACCACGCCGTTGCAGCTATGAGTCGGGACTCTCGGCAGGGGAATTCGGGAGCGGTTTTTTTTTAGAACAGCTAGCATGTAATCCGGAGGGGGAGTCGACGTCTATGGACGGAGGACGGCGTCATCTGCCCGTTTGTTAGGAATAGCTGTGCGGGGCTGCGAACGTCGCGAGTCTGTACTACTGCGAGACAGGCAGGAGTATATACACGTGAGAGTAAAAAGGAATTTCTCTCTCTCTATATATTAGTGTGGATTTTCTACACATAGAGGATAGCTGCCCCCCAAAGGTGGTAGCTGCGCTCCCCCTTGGATGTTTGACACGTGTAGCTGTGGATGGTCAGATTGGTCTACCTTGTTTTGACAAAAGAACAAACACTGTCTACTCGTGTCTAGCTATTTCAGTACAATGGGCCACAAGCTTGATGGTAGCCGGCTATAAAAAACGATAGTGTTGGTCGTCCATACTAGCCCAATACTGCTTGCTAGAACGGGTGCCGCTGAGTCTATGGTACGTTTTTTATCTTGGTCTTTTTCACTTTGTTCAAGAAAATACATTCTTTTGATTTTTTATGATGTGAATCAGGAGGATCCGGTCAGCGGCAATGGTTTCTTGCCTAGATACCATTTGTTGTGTCTGCGCGAAGGGACATGGACCGGATGGTGTGTTTTTTCCATTGATGATTTTTCCTTGATTTTGTCTTAGGGGTGGTGGCATCCAGGCGAGAAGTTCATATTATTGCGATTGCGAGAGAGGAGATGCTGGGCGCAATGGAGGGTAGCATCGTTGCTCTCTTCTTGCTTGTTGTTTTAACGTTCGTTTCCTTTTTGCTCGCACGTGAATCTCTTTGGTTATTGTTGGCAGCACAATAGCGGAAATAATGTTTTGTCTCTCATGATACACTGAGCGCAGAAAAGTTGTCAGAAAAAAAGGCACTGTGGTTATAAGCGTATCACCAGTGCATAGATAAGTTGGCAGGGGTTGTCAGGAAAGAAATGCAGTAGCGTATTTCTGGAAGGAGCTAATGAATTGGTCTTCAAATTTTCCCTCGAAAAACAGTAGGATGTTTCCTGCGTTATTTGTTTTTAAGGCCCTGTTTAGACTGCTTACAAATTCTAAAATTTTACAAGATTACTCGTCATATCGAATTTTTGGACTCATGCATTAGCATTAAATATAGTTAAAAATATAACTAATTGCACAGGAAATTTCCGAGACAAATCTTTCGAACCTAGTTACTCTATGATTGGACAATAATTACCAAATACAAACGAAAAGCTACAGTACTTAACATCCGAAAGTTATATCGATTTTTGAAAATTGATTTGGTCAGCTTGGTAAGAAGGAAACACTAATTAATTATGACCAAAATTCATAAAATATGACTATTGTAGTTGTTAGTCTGTTTGGGGTCAACCGATTATTTTGGGTTAACATAATATACTTAACCTCTGTAAAAATTATCATCTTTGGTTTCAAGAATATTATTGGAACTATTGTAGAAGATATACCTTATATTTGCAAAAACTAGCTTCTATGGGTCGGCTGTGAGTGTTTGTAAGATTGGAAACGTGGGAGGACAGTGGCTTGTATCGGAACAGGGGGCAAGAATGAGAAGAAAAAAAAAGCATCTAGATTCACGTGTCCACTGTCACGACGACACAGACTTGGTTTGGTTCGGTTTGCTGTACGCGACGTAAATAGATAGTTCTGCGATATGTCCGGCCCTGTCTGTCCAAATCTAGGGGTTGCAGCTAACACATGTGGGGTAGAATATTTAGGTCGTAGGATAGTATATATATATATATATTGAGTTTTCTATACACTCGTGTGTATCTACTCTCGCCCTTCACTGCTGACCCGATTGGTGGACGTCTTCTAATCGGGTTTAGAGATCTAAACCCACTAAGACTAACGGCCTATGGCTACCAAATCCCGTGAATTACGGCTGCGAACCGCCCGCTTCTATCTCTGATTTCGAAATTGTACGGAGGATCGTGAGGCATTGGAGTTGGCTTATATATACCTATCTACTGATTATATGATTACATATTTTTTTATATATACATACTTAAAAGTGAAAAGAGAGTATCCGTGCATACATATAATCATATTGAGTATGATTACATAGTTTTTTTTAGAACCAGAGTATGTGTCCCATACTAGTTTTCAGGACATATGCATTCAAAGTGAGTATATACATGATAAAAGAATCGGAGAACTGCCAGACTGCGAGTATGATCTTGATATTTGTTTAACCATCCACACGTTATAAATAAAAATATGAGTAATACTCATTCAATAAAGTATATATATATATATATATATATATATATATATATATATATATAATATATATATATATATATATATATATATATATATATATATATATATATCGGTGTTATGACCCGGGGGTCAAGTCCACCAACGAGTAAATTTGTATATTGCGTGCTCCTTCTCTCAGACGTGATGCAAGATGGACACAATGTTTATCCTGGTTCGGGCAAAGAAGACCCTACGTCCAGCGGGGGGGGGGGGGGGGGTGACTTGTATTATCTCGCACCCAAAGCGTGCTCGTACAGGGGGGTACAAGCTGTGTTACACGGAGTTGCTCAGAATGAGCTGCGGTCTAAGGCTAACGGGTTTGCCCTAGGCTGCCGGTTTGCCACCCGAGGGGTCGATCGAGTGGCGGGGCGTGTGGAGTGTGGAGGTCAGAGCTGAAGTCTGATGAGTGATCCAATCGTCCGAATCCCTTTTCTCTACCTCGGCGTCCCCTTTTATAGACCAAGGGGAGGTCCGAGGGTACAGGGCCCTAACTGTGGCAGTATGGGTAGCGTGTCCGAGGCACAATGTTGGCGGAGAGACGTTGAACACTGTGGCGGCATGGCCTTCCCGTCCTTCTGGCGTCCCCGGTCGTGGCGGCAGTAGAAGTCGCCGCAGCACAGCGTCCGCAAGCGGGCACGAATCCCACGGCTGAAGCGGGACGGGGCGGATGGGACGGCCCCCATACTGGAGTTGTTGGAGAGAGGGGTCGAGCCCCCCGGTCGAGGGAGGGGTCGAGCCCTGCGTGGCTCTGTTGCATTCCCGAAGTCGTCGTCGAGGGTCGCACTGTTCACTTTCCAAGGGGTACTGCTGGAGTCCGTACTCGCGTAGTGGCGACAGTGGCGGCACAGTTGACAGAAATCGGGGACTTGATGGGGAGTTGGCGGATTTGATAGCAGACGCGGGTGCCCATGTCGTTAGGTGGTTTCACTTTAACCCATGCCGGGAGCAGTTGGGTTAATCGAGCCTCTCGTCCGGGGGTCGTCCGGTCGACCCCTGGTCTGTCGCTCATCGTCGAGGTAGGGTCGAAGTAGAGACGGGGTCGGAGAGGTCGAGGTAGAGGTCGGGGGGTCGTTCGTTCGACCCCTCGTCCGTCCTTCGTTCGTCGGTGTAGGAGCCGGGGGGTCGTTCGCTCGCCCCCTCGGTCCGTCATTTATCGTCGAGGTAGGAGCCGGGGGTCGTTCGCTCGCCCCTCGGTCCGTCATTTATCGTCGAGGTAGGAGCCCGGGGGTCGTTCGTCCGACCCTCGGTCCGTCTCTTGACGTCGAGGTGGGGGCCGGGGGGGGGGGGGGTCGTTCGTCCGACCCCTCGTCCGTCATTCGGCGTCGAGGTGGGAGCCGGGGGGTCGTTCGCTCGGCCCCTCGGTCCGTCATTCGGCGTCGAGGTGGGCCGGCCCGCGGCTTGTCGCCACAGCTGACGCAGAGGGGCCCTCGAGTGATGGGTCGTGCCTTACTGAGTAGTGGGCTGGTCCCTGCCTTAAAAATAGTTTGCGATGTTTAGCGTTAATTTATCGAAGGGTTTAGGGTACCCCTTACCTTCGTACCCGACAGTAGCCCCCGAGGCCCCAGAGGAGTGATTTAGAACTCCTCTGGGGGCTATGATACACGTTCTCTCGGAGGGAGTAAGGATTGCTCGGAGGTTTTGTCCTTGGCCTACAGGGTTAGTGGAGGTTCGATTCTCCGTGCGAGCGCACCCCGCGGGGGTAGCCCCTGAGGCCCCAGAGGAGTGATTTAGAACTCCTCTGGGGGCTATAATATGTTGTATCGAGGGGTTTTTTAAGGATACCTGGAGACGTGGCGCCCTATCGAGGGGTCGATCCCGTTCCTTTCCCTGAAAAGAGAAGTGTTCGAGGGCGGCTGTCGAACCCTTCCGAGGGCCAGCCTTCGCTCCCTCGAGCACCACTGGAGTCAGAGCGCTCCGCCCGAGAGGTCGACTCTGTCTGCCAGGTCACGAGTTTTTCGACCCTCTTTCGTCGAGGGGTGTCGTGCGTAGTCGGGCCCTCGAGCCCTCGAATGGCTAGGCCTTTACTACCTCATAGCGTCCTTCCCACGGATCCTTTCGTTCGGATTGTGGGGTGAAGAGCATCGTGCTATCCTCGTTAGGATGAGCCCGAAGTCCTCGGTGAGCTGTTCTCGGGCATGAGTCCATTAGAAATGGTGCCCAGTACGGGTAAAAATCCGAGTGAGAACTCGTGCCCCATTCGATAGGGGTCGACTAGTGGCCCGGAGGCGTTCTCATTGTTAAGCAAGCCGTATGGCTTACTAAGCACGACCATGTGGATCACCAAGGTGCCAACCCCATTTGATAGGAGTTGGTGGCTCGATGCCTCCCAGCGTAGGGATCCTTAGGTGTTCCTAGGTATGTCTCGGATATGTCCCAGGGAGCCTCGAGAGTTCGTTCTCGAGCTAGGGGCACGCGCCTGGCCTCCCCGGGACATCCCTGACTCGCGTACTCGAGGGCGGCTGTCGAACTCCGTTCGTGGAGCCAGCCTTCGCTCCCTCAAGATTTGGGGGTGGACCGGAGTCCGTTAACCATGGGTCCTTCCTGACCTCAGGTACTCGAGGGCGGCTGTCGAACCCTATGTAAGGGCCAGCCTTCGCTCCCTCAAGATTTGACGGATGGTTCGTCATCCGACGCTATCCTCAGGAGGAGGAGTCCTGCCTTGTGGACCGCCAATGGGAAAAGCAGGTGGTTATTGTATTGAACTTGGGGACAAACCTGTGCTGGAGCTCTTGAGGGAGGCTGTCGAACCCCCGGACGGGCCCGCCTTTATCCCTTCGAGGCCGTGGAACGAACTGGAGTTGACGACCCGAGGCCTCGTCAGGCCTCGGGTACTCGAGGGGGCTATCGAGCCCGTTCGTGGGCCGGCCTTTGTCCCCTCGAGATTTTGGGGTGGACCAAAGTCCTAACCCGAGGTCATCTCTGGCCTCGGGTACTCGAGGGTAGCTGTCGAACCCTCTTTCGAGGGCCAGCTCTCGTTGCCTCAAGATTCCTTACCCTCGAAGATAACGCTTTCGATTGCGCGCGCCTTTTTAGGCGATGTCCGTTCGGCGCAACAGTGCGGTTGCAGAGCGGAGTGCGGCGTGGAGCCCGATGATGGGACGGAACGCCTTATCCTAGAGGAATACGAGGAAGGGAGTACATGCGAATTAAATACGGAGATTCTCTTGCCTGTCTGCCGGATCCGTCCGTTGGCCTCCCATGTATATAAGTAGCGAAGGTGAGGAGTCGGGTGTTCTTTCTGCACACTTGCCTTCCTCGCCTCCTTGCCTTCGTCTTCCTTGCCTCCTCCCCGCTACTGCCTTAGGCGTCCCGCGAGCCGAAACTCTGCACAAGCGAGAGAGAGAGAGAGAGGGATACGGAACGTACCGTTCGCCCCTTAAGTCCGAGCAAACCACCGTCCCCATGGCCAAGTTCGACCTCGTCGGCCCCGATGACTGGCCCGCCTCCTTGGTGACCGCCTCGCACCTGACGGGGTTGGTGGAGAGTGGCCTTCTCCGGCCTGCTACCACGGCGGAGAGGCCGGAGTGGCTGCTTCCGCCGCCGGACCACGCCGAGCCCAACCCGCCGGAGGGGTATGTGGTGTCGTTCGAGATTTTCCACCGGGCGGGACTAGGCGCCCCACCCAGCCGCTTTCTGCGCGCGCTTCTCCACTTTTACGGCGTGGAGCTCCAGCACCTCACCCCCAATGGCGTCTGCTAGGCGGCGGTCTTCGCCGCGGTGTGCGAAGGCTACCTTGGGATCGAGCCCCACTGGAAGCTGTGGCTCCACATCTTCAAGGCCAGCATCTTCCACGCCTCGGTCGACAAGGGTACCCGCCGGGTGGTCAGGGCCGGGTGCTGCTCCATCTCCGTCAAGCGGCCGGGGTGCTGGATCCCGGCGAAGTTGTCCTCGAGCCACTCCGGATGGCACTCCGGGTGGTTCTACCTGAGGAACGACGACGATCTGCTCCCGGCGTACACCGGGAGGACACTCGACGCCCAGCCCGACTGCTGGGGATATGGCGTCCCGACGAACAAGCAGGACCGCCTTAAAGGCTTGCTGGACGCGCTCGGGCGCCTGAAGAAGGAGGGGCTCACGGCGGAGATCGCCGCGTCGGTGTTCCACTGGCGGCGGGTCGTACCATTGATGGCTCGACCCCTCCGCATCGACGAGATGGGTCCGGGGGTCGATCTCTCGGGCTGTCGCCTCGTCGAAGACGAACTGGCCCCGGATAGGGTGGTCCGCCGCGTCCGCCGCTTCTTCGCGGGGTCGTTCGCCGCTAAGAACATTGCGAAGATCCCCATGAAGCCGGACGAGGGCTTCTTTGAGCTGGTAAGGTCCTCTCCTCTTGCTAGAGTCCTCGCGCTCGCCCTTTCCGTTCTCTTTGCCCGTGTTCTAACTGCCTCGCGTTCCGCAGGGGAATGTGTACTTCCGACCCTCGCCCCCGCCGGTGAAGGAGGACCGGGCCGCGAAGCAGGCGAGGCGCCTCCATGCGGAGAAGCAGAAGGCCGACAAGGACAAAGCCAAGAAGGCCACGTCCAAGAGGGCCCGGAGAGAGAGGCGAGAGAGCAGCGTCGGGCCCGTCAGAGGCGGGAAGGCCTTGACGAGGAGTTGTCGCCCTCGGAAGAGGAGGACGAGGAGGAGGAGGACAAGGAGGACGTGAACTGGAGCGAGGTGGAGGAGGAGGAGACGGCGCCTGAACAGCGGGCCGTTGTAACCGGTGGAGGGGAGGGGCCGACCTCGAGGTCAGCCCCTACCGTCGAAGCAGGGCCACGGGGGGAGCGCCCCGTGGCTTCGCAGGAAGAAGTGCCGCGGCAGACGCGCGCGCGGGCGTCGCGATCCCCGTCGGGGGGTCGATCGAGCGAGCCCCCGACGCCTGCCGTGTCAAGCGCACGGGCACCGGGCCCGTCGGCACAGGTGGAGACCAGCAAGGGGACAACGTGGCACCGCCGGCCCCTGCCCAGGAGACGGTGCCGAGAGCCGCCTCGACCCCCGCCCCCGGGCGGTGGTGCTCAAGGGTTCGACCAGCCCGACGGTCGCCGGGCCGAAGCGCCGGGCTCCGAGGGGGTAAGTTGCTTTCATGGACGTTGTTTGTATTTTTCTTTTTGTCGATAATGACCCGTGCTTATCGTTGCACACGGGTTTCTTTTTCAGGTCGAACGCCCCACAGGGAGCCGTGCCCTTCGCCCCTGCCAAAAAGCTGAAGGCGGGGGCTGCGGTCCAAGCAGCCGCCGAGGTCGGTCCTGCCACTCCGCCCCCTTCGACGCTCACCCCCAAGGCGGCATGGGCAGCCACGGCCCGGGAGGCGATGGAGCGGGGGAAGGCGCAGGGGGGCTCGGCGTCTGCTCAGACGGCGGAGGAGGCGAGCCCTCCGGTGGTGGCCGCCGAAGCGACGGTCGTGGCGCCCGCGCGGCCGTCGGAAGAAGTCGCACCTGGCGCCCCGGGGGGCGCGGGGCTTCCGCCGACGGTGGCCGCCGAAGCGACGGTCGAGGAGGTGGGGGTGGCCGGGCCCCAGGCCCCCGTGATCGAGGGGGAGGCTCCGGCTCACCCGACGCTGGGGCGTTGGCCCGAGGGCCTTGCCGCGCTGGAAGCTCGACTTCGGCTCGAGCGTGAGGGCACGACTGCCGACGCACCCGAGGGCCCTTCGTCGACGCCGGGGCTCGAGGAGGAAGGTCGGGTCGAGCGGCCCGACGCAACACCCGCGCCGCCGCAGGGCGGGATGTTGATGGAGCCCACCCCCGCCAAGGTGGACGAGATGGTGGCCGAGCTGGTGGGCTCGGGGGAGACGACCACCGTCGCGGTCCCTCGGGCGGAGCCGGGGGTGGGTCGGCCTCCCCTCGAGGCTGGGGGGCCGTCATCTCGAGGTAAGCCGTGCTTCGACTTACTCGAGACGCAGTGGGTTTGCATTGCGGAGTACTAATTTCTTCGAGTCTTTCACCGCGCAGGGCCGTTCTACTGGCCGGGGTTTCCTTCGCCGGGTGGCGACGGCTTGGCGGGGCCGTCGACGTCCTCGCGGGGTGGGTGGGAGGAGTTCTCCCCCCTCCTCACTTGGCGAGAGGAGGTCGAGCGGTGGGGGGGTCCCGCCGCCGTGCGTCAGGGCGTCACGCTGTCGGTTGAGGAGAGGATCGCCGCCCGCAGCGGGGCCTGGGGTCAGGAGGTTCTCGAGCTGGCGGACCCTCAAGACCCCGAGCGGCTCTTTCTCACACTCGACGACCAGGCCGAGCTCTGACGGTATGAGCACGTCGAGGAGTATCGGGCCTGGTTCGAGCACTCGGTGCGCCTCGCTGCGGAGGTTGCCGCCGAGGACATACGCCAGGGGATGGAGGTGGGTTTCGCTCTCCCTTAGATTTTACTTGGAATATCTGATCGTTGTTTGCTGACGGTTTTCCCTTTTATCGTCGTCAGGCGTTGCGGGTGAGGTTTTACGAGAAGTCCCAGTACATTCTCCGGGTACAGGGACAACTCTCGACCCTTCGCGCCTCCCTGGATAGGGCGGAGGATGGGGTCGCCCGCGCGAGGGCTGAGGCGGCAGCCTTCCGGGTGGATGCCGAATCCAAGGTCGCCCACACGAGGGCCGGCTACGAGGCCGTTCAGAAGGAAGCCTGGGCGACCTTGCAGACGGCGCAGACGAAGCTCGACCTCGCCCTTCAGTCCTCCGTCACCGTCGGGCAGGAGCGGGACGCTGCCCTCAGAGGCCAAGCGCAAGGCCGAGGAGGAGGCCGCCCGGCTGAAGGAGGAGCTGGCCCGGGCGAGCGAGGGTATCCGGGGGCTCCGGGGAGACCTTGACGCCGTCTCCCGCGAGCGCGACGCGCTGGCCGCCTTGGAGGAGAAGGCTCGGACCCGCGCGACCTCCCTCGGCGTGGTAGCGATGAACCAGAAGAGGGCCCTCGATGATGCGGGAAAAACCATCGAGGGCCTCGAGGCCAAGGTCAGGGGTCAGGCCTCCGACCTTGTCGACGTCCGCCGCCATCTCAAGGAGACCGAGCAGGCCTACGCCACCCTGGACGCGCATGCCCAAGGTAAGTGTTTCGAGAGTGTTGCAGAATCTGTCCTGCCTCGACCCTCTTCCTGTTCTTTTGGGTTTGATCATGTTGCATGCTTGTTTTGGCAGAGCTCGCAGTGGATAAAGCCCGCACCCACGAGGACCTGAACAACCTCTAGGACCTCCTCGGAACGGAGGCGAATCTCAACGCGAAGCTCGCGTACGCCATCAACACTTTCTGCAACGACCTCTCGGTCAAGCCGGAGTCGGAGGTCGAGGGCGATGCTCGGGGGGACTCCCTGCTGCGCCGCTTCTACTCCATGACGCGGGGGTGACGGAGAACGTCCGTGCCGCCCTGCATGTGGGCGTGAAGCGGGCCCTCGCGGTCGTCAACTCGCTCTACGACGTAGACCTCAACCTCGTTGTCGACGGGTTCGCCACCGACCTGAGGTTGACCGAGGAGGAGAACGACGCGAAGTGCCAGGAGTTGATGGATCACGCAGAGGTGCCTGGAGGCCAGCTGGCGAAACTCTTCGAGCCCGAGGTGATCCCCTCGGTGGACGGAGATGGCGCCGAGTAGCCCTCGGAAGGTGTCGACGAGTAGTCCCGGGTCTGCGAGCCATATCTGGACAAGAAGGTCCATGTAATAGTTAGGCCCTTGTACTGATACAATGCCAAGCCCCCAAGGGCTTTTTGTGTATAATGCATTTTGATCGAGATGCACATAGTTATTTTTGTTTTTTCGGGCTCTCTCTGCTTTTCTTTGCCTGAGTCGACGCTTGTGAACTAAGTGTTCGACGCACGCTCGTATCCCTGGAAGGGGGGTGGCGAGCGGGGATACCGTAGCCCTAGGGCGTAGGTGAGTCCCTGGCTCGACGACACCCGCGACCCTTAGGGAGTTCGAGGCGCCTTTGCTTAGTTATGAAGCGTACTCGAGGGAAAGAACGAGAGGGAGAGTCGAGTTTCGAAAAAATGTTCGAGTTTTTCGGGGACTTAGGAGGGGGGTGCCCCCCTGTTAGCCCCCGAGGGAGGCTCGACTTTGCTGGGGCAAAGTCGAGGCTACCTTAGTGCTACGAACGAATGTGAAATGTGTTTCGAGAACATTTTATTCATTCGAGGATTTGTACATAAATGCAAAAATGTACAAGGCCCTGAGGCCTCAGGGATAGAAGCGACGTACCTGTTCGATGTTCCACGCGTTGGTGAAGATCTCGCCCTTCTCGTTCTTCAGTTTGTAAGTGTCGGGCTTCAGCACCTCTGCTACGATGAAGGGTCCCTCCCACGGTGGCGTCAACTTGTGACGCCCCTTGTTGCTTTGTCGACGGCACAGGACGAGGTCGCCGACGTTGAGGTCCCTTTTGCGCACGTTTTTGTCGTGGTAGCGCCGCAGCGTCTGCTGGTACCGTGCTGACTTAAGAGTGCCATGTCTCGGGCTTCCTCGAGCTGGTCGAGGGAGTCCTCTCGGGCTACCGTGTTGGCTTGCTCGCTGTAGGCTTTTAGTCGAGGGGACCCGCACTCGAGGTCGGTGGGGAGGACGGCCTCGGACCCATAGACCAAGAAGAACAGGGAGAACCCTGCGGCTCGACTCGGTGTCGTTCGGAGACTCCATAGCACAGCGGGCAGCTCGTCGACCCATTTCTTTCCATGTCTGTTCAGCCGGTCGAAGATCCTCGGCTTGAGGCCCTGCAACACCATACCGTTGGCTCGCTCGACTTGACCGTTAGTTCGAGGGTGGGCGACTGCGGACCAATTCACCCTGATGTGGTGTTGGTCACAGAAGTCCAAGAACTTTTGGCCGGTGAACTGCGTGCCATTGTCGGTGATGATGACATTGGGGACCCCGAAGCGATGGATGATGTCTGTGAAGAACAGGACGGCTTGTCGAGACTGGATGTTGGCGATGAGTCGAGCCTCGATCCACTTCGAGAACTTGTCGATAGCCACAAGAAGGTGAGTGTGCCCACCCTTGGTTCTTTTCAGGGGGCCGACCATGTCGAGCCCCCATACTGCGAACGACCAAGTTATGGGTATCATCTGAAGAGCTTGGGCGGGTAGGTGGGTCTGCCTGGCGTAGAATTAGCAACCCTTGCAGGATCGAACGAGTTTGGTGGCGTCGTTGACAGCGGTCGGCCAGTAGAAGCCCTGTCGAAAGGCACTTCCTACCAGCGTTCTCGGCGCCGCGTGGTGGCCACAAGCCCCCGAGTGAAGATCCTTCAGCAATGCCCTCCCCTCCTCGAGGGTGAGGCAGCGTTGAAGCACACTCGACGGGCTTCGTTGATATAGTTCGCGGCCATCCCCGTATAGGACGTAGGTTTTGGCACGTCGAGCTACACGACAGGCTTCCGTGCGGTCTTCCGGGAGTTCGCCTCGCGCCAGGTACTCGAGGTAAGGCGCGTGCCAATCCGTCGGAGGGGTTGGCGCTGCGACGGCCCCGTCGATCTCCATGACCTCTCCCCCGCTTGAGGGGGGATCGGTCGAGGGGGGTGGGTCGACCCCTTGCTCGAGGGCGGGAGCCCCCGAGTCCAGGTCGACGGACGGCGTGTGTAGATCCCTCGAGAAGATGTCGGGAGGGACCGTGCCTCGAGTAGACGCGATTTTGGTCAGCTCGTCGGCAGATTCGTTGTACCGACGGGCTACGTGGTTGAGCTCGAGGCCGTAGAACTTGTCCTCGAGCCTTCGGACCTCCTTGCAGTAGGCTTCCATCTTAGGGTCGTGGCAGCTCGAGTCTTTCATCACTTGGTCGATCACCAACTGAGAGTCCCCTCGCACGTCGAGGCGTCGAACCCCGAGCTCGATGGCGATGCGCAGGCCGCTGACGAGGGCCTCGTACTCGGCAACGTTGTTGGAGGCGGGGAAGTGGAGGCGGATGACGTAGCGCATATGGAACCCTGAGGGTGATATGAACAGCAATCCGACGCCTGCTCCCGTCTTCATCAACGATCCGTCGAAGTACATGGTCCAGAGCTCGCTTTGAACCTGCGCTGGGGGTAGTTGGGTGTCGGTCCATTCTGCAACGAAATCTGCCAGTACCTGAGACTTGATAGCCTTCCGAGGGGCGTAGGAGAGAGTCTCCCCCATGAGCTCGGCCGACCACTTGGCGATCCTTCCAGACGCCTCCCGGTTCTGGATTATCTCTCCGAGGGGGAAAGATGAGACCACAGTAACCGGGTGGCCCAGGAAATAGTGTTTGAGCTTACGCCGAGTGAGGACGACCGCGTACAGCAGCTTCTGGATGTGGGGGTACCTCGTCTTGGTCTCGGAAAGGACCTCGCTCACGAAGTAGACAGGCCTCTAAACCGGCAGGGCGTGTCCTTCCTCTTCCCTATCGGCCACTATGACCGCGCTGACTACCTAGGTAGTTGCTGCGACATAGAGCAGGAGGGGCTCGGCCGGACTCGGGGGTACCAAGACCGGGGGCGAGGTGAGCAAGGCCTTGAGCCTCGAGAACGACTCCTCGGCTTCGGCGGTCCACGCGAAGTGTTCCGTTTTCTTCAGGAGGCGGTAAAGGGGTAGGGCCTTCTCTCCGAGCCTCGAGATGAAGCGACTAAGGGCGGCGAGGCACCCAGTAACCCTTTGCACGCTCTTGAGGTCGTTGATCGGGCCCATCCTCGTGATGGTGGTTACCTTCTCGGGATTGGCCTCGATGCCGCGCTGGGAAACTATGTACCCTAAG
Organism: Microstegium vimineum; assembly: GCA_022036555.1. Taxonomy (NCBI): domain Eukaryota; kingdom Viridiplantae; phylum Streptophyta; class Magnoliopsida; order Poales; family Poaceae; genus Microstegium; species Microstegium vimineum. The sequence continues at coordinate 10,449,688 of CM039123.1, read as the reverse complement.
AGCATGCCTCGAGGGACCCCGAAGACACACTTCTCAGGATTTAGTTTTATGCGAGTAGCCCTGAGGCACCCAAACGTGATCTCGAGGTCTCCGACCAGGTTTCCGACTGTTTTGGACTTGACCACGATGTCATCGACGTAGGCCTCGACGGTCGGCCCTATGTGTTTCCCGAAGACGTGGAGCATGCATCGCTGGTAGGTGGCCCCGGCGTTTCGCAAGCCGAAGGGCATGGTGAGGTAGCAAAACATGCCGAAGGGAGTGATGAATGAGGTCACGAGCTGATCGGACTCCTTCATCTTTATTTGGTGGTAGCCGGAATATGCATCAAGGAAGCAGAGGGTTTCGCATCCCGAAGTGGAATCTACTATTTGATCGATACGTGGTAAAGGAAAAGGAACTTTGGGACACGCTTTATTTAGACTAGTGTAGTCTACACACATCCTATCCTTCCCATTCTTTTTCTTTACAAGCATGGGATTAGCTAACCACTCGGGATGATGCACCTCCTTGATAAATCCGGCCTTCAAAAGCTTGTCGACCTCCTCCCCGATGATCCTGCGCTTCTCCTCGTCGAAGCGGCGCAGGCGTTGCTTCACCGGTTTGGACCCGACTCGGATGTCCAAGGAGTGCTCGACGACCTCCCTCGGAATGCCTGGCATATCTGAGGGACTCCATGCGAACACGTCGGCATTCGCGCGGAGAAAGTCGACGAGCACTGCTTCCTATTTGGGCTCGAGGGTGGCGCTGATCGTCAGCGTCTTCCCATCCGCGAGGCCGGGGTCGAGCGGGACGGTCTTCGTGTCTTCCGCCGGCTTGAACTTGCCAGCGTGTCGCTTGGGGTCGGTGATCTCTCCGGAGAAGTTGTCGAGGGCCGCGAGGATTGCCGAATCCTCGCGGGCCTCGGCTTTCTCCACGCACTCGACGTCGCAGTCGTATGCGTGCTCGTAGGAGGTGTCGACGGTGATGACCCCCGAGGGCCCCGACATCTTGAGCTTGAGGTAGGTGTAGTTCGGGGCCGCCATGAACTTGGTGTATCCCGGTCTACCGATGATGGCGTGGTAAGTGCCTCGCCACGCGACCACCTCGAAGGTCAGCTCTTCCTTTCGGAAGTTCGAGGGGACGCCGAAACAGACCGGTAGCTTGATGCGGCCGATCGGGAGCGCCTTCTTCCCCGGGACGATCCCGTGGAACCCCCCCGCACTGGGTAGGAGCATGGTCCTCGGGATCCCCAGGAGGTCGAGGGTCTCGGCGTAGATGATGTTGAGGCTGCTCCCCCCATCCATGAGTACCTTGGTGAGGCGGGTGTTGAGGATGATCGGGCCGACGACGAGCGGGTAAGCCCCTGCGTTGGGGATGTGCTCGGGGTGGTCGTCCTGATCGAAGGTGATCGGCGTATGGGACCAGTCGAGGTACCGCGGAGCCTGGGCTCGAACGGAAAAAACTTCTCGACGCTCCCTCTTGCGCTGGCGCGTGGTGAGGCGAGTCGAGGGTCCCCCGTAGATCATGTAGCAGTCGTGGATCTCGGGGAAGCCTCCTTTCTTGACATCGCCCCTGACGTGGGCGTCACAGGGCGGGTCTTCTTTGCCGTCATCTCTCCTGAAGCCAGGAGGGACGAAGTGCTTTTGGAGCATGCGGCAGTCCTCGAGGCGGTGGTTGGACGGCCCCATATGATAGGGGCAAGGCTCCTTCAGCATCTTATCGAAGACGCCCCCGTCAGGAGGGGGCCCTCGAGGCTTCTTCTTGTCTGCCGCAGCGACAAGGTCGTCGGGCTCGTCGTCGTGCTCGACGTTGGGCTCGACGTTGCGTCGGCCCGGTTGGTTCTTCTTCTTCTTCTTCCGGCCGCCGTTGCCATCGTTGTTCCTTCTGGGCCCATTGTTCTTCTTGGGCCCGTTGTCCGAGCCCCCGGGCTCATCCGCCTTGCCTTTCCCCTTCCCTGGGGGTATTTGGAAGAACGCGCCAACGACCTCTTCGCCAGCTGCGATGACGTCCATGAGCTCGTTGGCGGTCTTGGGGTGTTTCGCCCTAGCTCCCGCACCAACTCCTTGCAGGTTGTCCCGGCGATGAACGTCGTGATGACCTCGTGGTCGGAGATGTGGGTCAGTGCGGTACGCTGCTTCGAGAATCGGCGGGTAAAGGCGCGGAGGGTCTCCCGTGGCTTCTGCTTGCAGCTGCGAAGGTCCCAGGGGTTGCCCGGCCGCTCGTAGGTGCCCTTGAAGTTGCCCTCGAAGATCCGGACCAGGTCGGGCCAGTCCTGGATCAAGTCCGGGGGTAGCTCCTCGAGCCACCTTCGAGCGGTGTCGGAGAGGAACAGTGGGAGTTGCCAAATGATGATGTGGTCATTGTCGGCTCCACCCAGCTGGCATGCCAGCCTGAAGTCGGCAAGCTAGAGCTCTGGCTTGGTTTCGCCATTGTACTTGACCAGGCTGGTGGGTGGACGAAAACGGACGGGCAGGGAGGCCCGCCGGATGGTTCTACCGAAGACTCGGGGCCCTGGCGGCTCCGGACACCGACATCGGTCTTCGTCGCTGTCGTAGCGCCCACCCTGGTGGGCGCTGTAGCCTCGAGCCTCGGCGTCGCCGTACCGACGTCGATTGTTCACCCGAGGGGGTCGATCGTCGACGAGGCGTTCGTGAACTGGTCGTCGCTCGACTTGGCCCTGGGGTGCCTTGTTCTGATGGACTGAGACCTCTCGATTCTGTCGAGGTGGCACTGCTTGTCGCTCAGAGGCAACCCCTCGACGCCTCGAGGCTGAGCTCTCCGCCTGTTGCACGGCCGCAGTTTGGAGAAGCCCCTGGATTTCGTCCCTGATACGCCGTGCTTGGGGAGTCAATGGCGCCGGCATGTCGCGGAGCAGCATCGCGGCCGCTACGACATTCTGGCTGGCGCGGTTGAAGACTCGGGGTTCGACGGCCCCCTCCTCGACGATCTGTCGGTGGACTTCCCGGGCCCGCTCACGAGCTCCTCCACCTTGAGGACGCCCTCGATCCCGCTCGAGGGCGTGCTCGAGCTGCTGAAGACGCAGGCCCTCCTCCTCGAGCTTGCTGAGAACCTCTCGGACTTGCGCAATCTGGACGTCTGGGGGTGGATCGGCTCTATCAGGACTTGGGGGGTTGGCATCTCGTGCCGGTGTAGCGTTGGCCCCTCCTCCTTCGGTGGCCGCGGTGTCGTCGACGTCGTCCTGCGGGTCGGCTTGTTCGTCGAGGTGGAAGCACTCCCGGGTGGAGTCGTAACTCTCGTCGGGAGAGTCCGAGTCGGGGTCGGCGTGGTAGAAGTGGGGGAAGGACCCCCTGCGCTCCTCCGCCAGGCGCCGCCGCAACATGCCCCATGTACGGGGTAGTCTCGGCTCGCCCGGTGAAGAGGTGGTGACGGGAACGGCCGTCGCACGCGGTGGAGTCCCTGGAGACCCGTCACGTGTCTGTATCTGCAACCCTGCGAGGGCGGAAGAGAGCCCTGCACTGTCGTGGTGCCCGCGCGAGAATGGGTCACGCGGTGATGATGGGGTCGAGTGTGTCGGAGAGGCCGCGGGGACCCCCGGGGACGATGATGCGGCGGAGCCAAAGCCCCAATCAGAGGGGCGCCCGCCCTCGGCCCACGAGCATGGGTCAAACGGACCCCTGGGAGAAGGGACTGTATCACCAGCCGGGGCCGGGGAAACGGCATCCGACACCTCGGAATCTGCACGACGACGAGCGCGTCGGAGCCGCTCACGCCTCCTCCTGATCGCAGGCCAGAGGCGCAAGCGGAGTGGCCGTCGCCTGACCCTTGCTGGCCCGGCGTACCGGTGCTGCTGGCGTCTAGGCCACGAGCGGAGGGAAAGACTATGAAGTCGCCCTGGTCCGTGGATACGAACCCTAGACTACCGAACCAGACGACGGCGGTGAATGGAAACGGTGGGATGGTGGGATCCATCTGAGAGAGTAGTTCGGAGTTGATCGACACGCAATTCCCCCTACCTGGTGCGCCAACTGTCGGTGTTGTGACCCGGGGGTCAAGTCCACCAACGAGTAAATTTGTATATCGCGTGCTCCCTCTCTCAGACGTGATGCAAGATGGACACAAGGTTTATCCTGGTTCGGCCAAAGAAGGCCCTACGTCCAGCGGGGGGGATGACTTGTATTATCTCGCACCCAAAGCGTGCTCGTACAGGGGGGGTACAAGCTGTGTTACACGGAGTTGCTCAGAATGAGCTGCGGTCTAAGGCTAACGGGTTTGCCCTAGGCCGCCGGTTTGCCACCTGAGGGGTTGATCGAGTGGTGGGGCGTGTGGAGTGTGGAGGTCAGAGCTGAAGTCTGATGAGTGATCCAATCGTCCGAATCCCTTTTCTCTACCTCGGTGTCCCCTTTTATAGACCAAGGGGAGGTCCGAGGGTACAGGGCCCTAACTGTGGCAGTATGGGTAGCGTGTCCGAGGCACAATATTGGCGGAGAGACATTGAGCACTGTGGCGGCATGGCCTTCCCGTCCTTCTGGCGTCCCCGGTCGTGGCGGCAGTAGAAGTCGCCGCAGCACAGCGTTCGCAGGCGGGCACGAATCCCACGGCTGAAGCAGGACGGGGCGGATGGGACGGCCCCCATACTGGAGTTGTTGGAGAGAGGGGTCGAGCCCCCCGGTCGAGGGAGGGGTCGAGCCCTGTGTGGCTCTGTTGCATTCCCGAAGTCGTCGTCGAGGGTCGTCGTCGTCGTTCGCTCGCTCCTCGGTCCTTCATTTATCGTCGAGGTAGGAGCCCGGGGGTCGTTCGTCCGACCCTCGGTCCGTCTCTTGACGTCGAGGTGGGGGCCGGGGGGTCGTTCGTCCGACCCCTCGTCCGTCATTCGGCGTCGAGGTGGGAGCCGGGGGGTCGTTCGCTCGGCCCCTCGGTCCGTCATTCGGCGTCGAGGTGGGCCGGCCCGCGGCTTGTCGCCACATCTCGCCACATCTAGCCTAGTACTCCTCACGGTAGCCTTCATAGCCATCTGAAGGGGTTGAGAAAGCAAGAGTGAGCACTTACGTACTCAGCAAGAGTAATATAGGATTATGAAGCTCAAAAGGTTGACACTGTCTGTACTGCGGTTGCTTTTAACTTGGTCAAGTTTTACCAACACTTAGCTTTAATTATGCATAACCCAATTGATAACCACATGATATGAATATAATAAACCACATTAACAGATAAACAACATGATCATCTACACTGTGAGTTTTCCAGGCCGCTCGTAACCGTGAGCAGACTATCATGATAGATTTACACTCTGCAGAGGTTATACACTTTACCCACAAGCCATGTTACCCTGATGCCTGGGATAGCTAGTCCCATAACACTGCCGAGGTGAGTGGGCAGGGAACACTATGAAGTCTTTCAAAAGCTCTTTCTAACATGTAGCGGACCCTACAGACCCAATGCAAAGGGGAATATGGGACACCCCGATGGTACCACCCGCAGCGGTCCCCACACAAGCTATACCCATAACCAGCTCGGCAAAGGTGCCTTTCACGAACCACAAGCATGCTAGTCCAAACTTTATACTTAACTAAAGCCAGAGCCATATAACACTCGTGGTTGTATTTGAAATCCCAGCTTTTGCCCTACAGTGGGGTCCTATTCCATGTTGCTACAAAAGCCAATTTTATCTCATTGTTGCATATATCATTAATCAAGATTCATCTCAAGATTCATTATTGTAAAGCATAGCAAAGCTACCCATATGCATATAAACCCAGGGTGACAAGGTAAAGGATAACAAAGCTATGGTATAGATCTAATAGGAATCAGATTAGACTCATGCAATAATGACTAGATTGAATTATGGTGAATAGGTAACAAGGATGATCCCATGTTAAACTTGCCTTGATCACAAAGCTCCTGGTGATCCTGATTTGCTGCAAAGAACTCTTGGTCAACGAAGATCTCACCGGCTGTACTCGATCAACATCACCACGCAATCATCCGAACAATCATACATGAAGCAATAAAGACATAATCAGAACATTACACCATAAACAATAAAGAGACTTTGAAAAGGTTATAAAACAGATCTATACTTTACTACGATCACGAAGACACGAGAATCACGCTAATCGGATCTAAAACGAAGAAGTTATAGATTAAACAGGATTTTGAAAAGAGCTAGGTTAAGCATTAGCAAAGTAATTTTCTTTGATTTTCAAAAGTAATTAACATAGGTGAAATCTATACTACTGGATAGAGCATGAAAATACGGATCTAACGCAACTCGAATGGGTCGATTTGGATTTAAAACGAAGAAAATATAAGCATTTGAAGTTTAGAGACAAAACTGAAATTAGGGTTTTATTTTATTTTCGAATTAAACAGATCCAGAAAAGGAAATATGTTTTCCCGAGGGGAAAGCGTATAGATCAAAGGCGTTTTGGACTGCGGGTTCAGAGGGCCAGAATCTCAGGGTCTCTTTAGCAAAAATACCACCCGAAGGGGTATCTTTGTTTCTGGGCCGTAGGATTGGAGATGGATGGATCAGATTAGATCCAGAGAGGGAGAGGGCGGTTATGGGCGGCGCTCCACCGGAATTGGGCGGCGCGCGGCGGCTCCATTGCCGGCAGAGCTCGAGGCTCGTCGGCGTAGGGGAAGGGGGTTTGGTGCTTCGTTTTCAAAACCAAGCGCACCAGAAGAACAAGGACGACGCCGCGAACTCGTCCAGAGCCACGGCGGGGCTCGCGGACGGACAGGACACGCCGCCGACGAACCACAGCGGCGGCGGACGCCCGGCGCACGGCGGTTAGAGGCTCGGATGGCTAATCCGGCCGAGAAAAGGGTCTGGGAGCACGAGCATGACACGGTGGATCCACCCAGGGCACTAGCAGAGCTTGAGCAAGGGCGGAAGACAACCGTCGACGGAAGGCCGCGACGGCGAGTCTCGGTAGAACGACGGCGAGGCTCATCCAAGCGTGAAAAAGAGGGAAAAGAGGGGGGGTATGTTCCGCAAGCTTGCGAAGGTGATGCGCATGACGAGGCGACTTACCGCAGTCGGGTTTGCTCGGAACGGTAGCGGCTCGACGGCGGAACGCGACGGATCGCGGCGGCGCTGCGGCTTGCGGTTGCGAGGCGACGCGAGGCTCGACAGATGGGGAAAACGGCGCGGTGGCGGCGCTATTTAAGGCGGGGCAGAGAGGAGTCCGGGGCGGTTACGCCTGGACGCGGAACGGACGCGGCGCGGCGCGGTGGCGAGCAGAGTCCGCTCCAGACTCGGCGCGAGGGAGGAGGGAGAACTGACGGGCGGGGCCGCTTCGTCAGTGAGTGACAGAGAGAGGAGAGCGGCGCCGACAAGCGGGTCCCGGTGTGTCAGCGGCAGCGAGGAGGGAGGAGAGCGGTGCGGTGCGGCCGAGTGGGCCGAGCGCGCGGGAGGCCGGCCCAAGGGAAAGAAAAAAAGGGGGGAGGGGAGGGCAGGCCTGCTGCGCCACTGGGCCAGAAGCAGAAAGAGTGAGAGAGAGAGGAAAAGGGATTTTCCAATTTCTGACTTTTGCAAAAATGATTTTCAAAATAGATTTTGAAATATAAATTCTAGGGTTTTGAAAACCAAGCCACACAATAAAAATGTAGGGGCATGAGATGCACAAACATGTGGGACCCTAACATGGTATTTAATTTTAGTTTTATTTATTTAATTCTATGCTCCACACAAAATGCTTTAAATTAAATCAAATTAAACTCAAATTCAAATCTATTTTGCTATTCAAATTTTAGGGTGTCACACTCATCAACTGAGGTTTGACAAAGGCAGAGGCTGCTTCACGCTGATACTATAATTCTTCCAGTAAATACTCTTGCCTGACAAATGTATCCTTCCATCTAAAAGTGAAAGTTAAACCTGCGGTTATTTTGAAGTATACAGAGATACTATAATTCAACAGCTTATCTGAAAAATGTATCCTTTGCTACTCTATCTGGAAACAAAATGTATCTAGTATACTCTAGTCTAATAATGTATCTAGTAATACTTCCAGCTGAAAAAGAAAGGAAAGTAGCATGACAACACACCCTATCTTAAAACAAAATGTATCTAGTATACTCTATCTAGTCTAGTCTAATAATGTACGTAGTATCTAGTAATACTTCCAGCTGAAAAAGAAAGGAAGATAGTAAGACCACAAACCTTTGAATCATATCTGTTGAATGCAATGATATACTTTAAAAAATTTAAAAGGCACCCGGTAAAAACAAGAGTATGTAAAGTGTGACTCTAATATTGAAGTACTATCGAGTCATACTATAATTTATAATTTATAAAAGATGTATGTAAACTCAAATCTAGAACACGTATCCGATGATACTTTTCTGCTAAACAGTATGAAAAGATACTCTTATCTGAATCATCAATTTGCTACCTGATCGTCGCCTGAGTGCAGAATCAAAATCATCAATCGTAGTGCGGAACGAAGTGAGATACCTTCAACCATCGTCGGATGCATGTTAGTTGCAGCAAATTGTGGGGTACAGCTCGCCGCCACTAGACGCATCGGAATTAAGAAAGAAATAACAAGAAAAAGTATCGGAATTCAGAAAGAAAAAGTAGCCACGCTGAGATCAACAACACGGACACCCCCTGCCACCGGCCACCACCACCGCGCAGAGATCGCCTGGGGAGTCCGCCGTGGAAGGCAGCTGGCCGCCACCGCCGCCATAGTAGGCCGGATCCGGTAGGGGAAGGGGTCGCCACCACCATCAGTGAGGGAAGGAGAGGGGCATCGCAGCCGGCTCTGACATGGGAGGCTCCCGGCGCCGCCACCGGCGTGGGTAGGAGAGGGGCATCAAGCTGGCTCTAATAGGGGAGGGGAGCAGACGTCGAGGTCAGATCCGCTGGGGAGAATGCCGATGGAGAGGGCGTTCCATCTCCCAAACTCGCCGCCCTTGCCTTCCAATGCATCGTGGCCCTTGCCCAACCTCGACGCCGGCCTCGCCGAGCATCGACACGGGTGGAGGGGACGCTGCCTCCGCCTCGGGAGGGACCGCCGCCTACGCCAGGAAGGTGGAGAGGGCACCACTTCACAGGTGGAAGAGAAGAGGAAGGGAAGAGGCGCTAGCGGCGGCGGCGGCGGCGACGGCGGCGGCGGCTGCTGCTGCTGCTGTTAGGAGGAAACAGACGGGCTCAGGTGATGGGTTGATTTTCTAGTTGTAGTTTTTTTTTTGACGAGATCCTCTAGTTGTAATTGTATCACGTCAGGTTGCAACTACATCAGGTCCAGTTGCACTAGATCAGATCTGTTGCAATTACTTCTGTCAAATTGTAATTGTGTCGTAATCATGATGGCAACTCATAGTATATTGAAGTTACAATTACATACTTAAAAAAAAGTTCATCAAATATAGTCTTGTTGGATCTCGTTTTGTTAAGCACTTTTTTTCAACAACCTGCTGCAAACAGATCTGAAATAGGGGCTACGGTTTAGGAGATATTGCATTTTTTTTGATCCGAAACAAAAAAGATTCTCTACATACGGGACGTCTCTGCATACAATACATATTGCAAACAGGGAACTACCAGGTTTGCAATTGCTACGCATTACCTGTTGCAATTTGTTTTATCGGTCCGGACCAGGGAGGATGGCTGGCTGCGCGCGGCCCACGACCCGGGAAGGGGCACGTGCTTGCGGGAGTGGGGCGCGGGGCGATCACGGGAGCCTGAGGGCGGAGGGTCTATGCATTTGACACAGCAAATGCACCTTGTTACATATATAGGATTGCGATAATCGGTACCCTAGGTACTGAATAATATTCCGTACCCGACCTCCCTAGCGCCCACCCACCGTTGCCCGATTCTGCCGCACACCCGCATTGCGTCCGCGCCTGGTGTTCGACCCACGGGCCGGTTTTTCTAGCCCGCGCCTCCGCAAACTTCTTTCAACAGTTTGCAAATCTCCTGATGCAATTGGTTTTTTGCCGAGTTGCAACTGGCCCAACTCTAGTTGTAATTGGATCGCGTCAGGTTGCAACTGTTTCTTGCCTAGTTACAACTGATCTGACTCTGGTTATAATTGGATCGCGTCAGATTGCAATTGATTATTGCCTAGTTGCAATTGGTTATTGCCTAGTTGCAACTGGGCCGACTCTAGTTATAGTTGGATCACGTCAGTTTTACAACTGTTGTCCAGTTGCAACTAGCTCGATTCTAGTTGTAATTGTATCACGTCAAATTGCAACTACATCAGATCCAATTGCACTGGATCAGATCTGTTGCAATTACTTCCGTCAAGTTACAAATACTTCGTAATCATGATGACAACTCATATTACATTGAAGTTGCAATTACATACTTTAAAAAGGTTCATCAAATATTACAAGATCCGTCGGGTTGGAAGAGCCACCAACACCATCAACACCAGCACAGTACCAGTAACAGTGCCGCAACAAGCAATGGGAGCAAGTGATGGTCGGGTCGTCAGTGAAGGTAAAACGGAGAAGGAGAAAGCAGCAGACAAGGCTCGCTCACTTGTCCTTCTGCTCGCCACTCTGGCGGCGACGATCACCTACCAAGCGGGGTTAGACCCGCTGGGCGGCGTCTGGCAGGACAACAGCAGTGGCCACACCGCCGGCGACCCGATCCTCCTGACGACGAACCCCAGGCTTTGATCCAGCTACCACCTCACACGCCCATGTGTATCAGCTACTTACCAACGAGCGCCACCCCAACCTGTGGTCCGCTCCTCAACTGGCGAACTGTCCTCCGCGCCATACTCGGAGACCTGTTGAAAGGGATCAAAGTTAGTAGTCATAATACATTCATACAGTTGTAATTAGATAGAACCAAATAGAATCAGCCAGGGTGTGAAACATGTTTTGACGTTTCTTAGTTTTAGAGATAAATAAAAAGAAAGGGAAGATGGTGCTGCAGCTTAGTTCAGATAAGCTGCAATACCATATATAGCTGCACTGCATCAGTTTCTGAAGAAGGGCATTTACTCAGCTCTCACAGACCACAGGAAGGTGAACTAATGTGTGCAAGGTCGGTCTCTAACAACCCAAAAAATAATGGTTAGTATAAACAAAGATTACATCAATAGGTGACTCGGTCTTCCAGTATTATCATTTTAGTGATGTCCAAGATGCAGGTTAACATTGATTTTATGCAAAACTTCTCTATACATTTAATTAGAATTCAAATCATAGTACAAATAAGCACAACTGCAGGCACTGAGAAGGAGGAACAAACATATGCAACTTTTAGAGTAAAACCATTTTATTCTTTCCATTGGTCAGAACATTCAGACATGGCAAAAAAAGGAACATGAACTTTGCTCTAGTTTGATATGGTAAATTAAACTGCATGAAAATATATAAGCAGCAGGCTAGCTGGATAGAAGAGGAACCATATGGTCAAAATTATGACAAATTCATTCAGAAAAATCGATGCAGCTTCATACGCAAGTAAAAGAAATGGGAAACTTTGCAGCTTGGCAAATTATACTACAAAACTACATGCCTGGAATTGATCAAAATTGTGAATAGCTTATCTGAATCAGGATGCCAAAACCAGCACGGAACTCACCTCCTGTAGGAGCACTGTGGTAGGAACCGTAGGATCACAAAATCAGCACGGGACTCACCTCATGCAGTACTGCAGTTAACTATTTAACTTTTTATAGCAATTCTGGATCACAAATCCATTTGTTCGCTGAGGATTACAGATTAATAATTTAAAAACAACCAGACCACCAGCATTTCAATCTATGCTATTCACAAAGCCATGTACATGAGAAACAGCTTGCACATCGAGACCAAAGCTCACTGATACGACACGTACATGTAACTCGATGTTGCTATCCACCAAGATTGATACGACGTACACCAAACCTGTATTCAGGCATGCACGGATGCGTTGTTTACCTTATGGGCATTCCATCAAACACCTCCTGTGCGCTAGATATCAGCATCGAGTTCGATGTCGGAGGTCGTGGGCGCTGCCGAGGCTGAATGCTGGTGTAGATGGACGGGATGCCATGGCCGCTGCGCTCGTTTCCTCTGGTATGTCGGGCCTGTAGTCTCCGCATCGTGCAACGCTTGCGCCCACCTCCGACTCCGAGCGTCCACGCGTATGTCGGACATGGATCGGGACAGAGCGACGACGACGACGCGGGCGCGAATGGCCGTCAGCCGCGGATCGGGGATGGGCTACGACGACGGCGCGAACAGCGAGCTCGACCGCGTGAGTGCGACGAGCGGCTTCACGGCAGGGAGATGAGGCGGCTGCGTGCGGGAACGCGAGAGAGGATAGGTGGATCGCAGGATTGGTTCGAGCGGCCGCACGCCCGGGTCCCTGTCTTGGGCTGGGCTGCCTGAGTCCCTGTTAAAAAAATCTCAGCCAGCTGGGGGCACGCACGTCCACCAATGGGTCTATATACCTTTCTCGTTCCGCTGGTTCCGCCACTGTGGGGCGGGCTGCCCATCGCCGCCCCATTTGCATCCTGACATGGGACTCATGATCAGTCGACGTGGTGCAGATCGAGCTGGGGTCGTCAATCCCGTGGACACGGTGCTCTCTGCTGGCTACGCCTGTCGAGCCAAAAGCAGCTAAGCAACGTATACGTCCTCGGCAATTCGCAGAATGGCTCTTCCGGCGTGGTACTAAAATGGAGAGAGCGATATACTGTATGCGAGACGTTTCGGTCTGGGTTTCTCCGTCGCACGTCTCGTGTCATGCCAAGCCAAGCCACCGGCCTTGACACTGGAGTGGAGATCGATCTAAAATCTCGCATGCCACCTCTACCTCTCCGGCCTGTCTCAATTTTGGCTCTGCCCGGCCTTGCACTTCGATCGATTGTTCATTCAAGGGCTGTCTTTACTGTAGCAGCACACGTACTGCTTCAATTTGCCTCGGATTTTTCTACAGCTACGCGGCTATTTCTTCTTGATCCTTCACATGGTCTGGCCTGTTGGCTACCTATTACAATTACAGACAACAGTTTGCGCCAATGCGTGCCAGCTCAAGATAAACTAGAGACGAGACGTGCAGCCAAGTTTTCAAGGCAGAGCACATCTTTAAGGCTTATTTTGGCACCAGCGATAAACTAAATCCGTGTTCCACCTTATTAGGGGGGTGGATCGGCACTGCAGCTGACCCCTCATCCTATCCCCTAATCGGTAACGTCTTTCGATGACTGCACATGCAATGAGAGAACACTCGTGGTGCACATAGTGGCATCTACTATCGGCGAGGACGTCTACATATCATCACGTGTGCCTTTGGGACAAACTTTTTTGTGTGAGGGGGCTTCAGAGGGTCGCAACATGTCGGTTTTCAAGGCTAGGGAGAAAGCTCGGATGGTGATGTCTACGGACGCCACTTCCTTCTTGGAAGCTTCCTCTTCGTACCTCTTATTATGCATGGTGTTTATAGGTGAAAACTTTCTTTTGTTGGGCTAGCGTCGTCGATGCTTTTGATGTTGTTTCCTTTGTGAAGGCTTCAAATAGGCTTATATAACTTTGTTGTTCTGCTCTTGCTCATCCATGGTGGTGCACCCAACCGCTCTGATGGTATGGCGGTGCTTATTGGCGTGTCAAGTGGTGCTCTTAGTAGCTTTAGTTGTTAGCCCGTTGTTAATGTAATAGAGTTTCTACTTTGATCGTTTTTCTATGCTGACTCGATGTATATATAGTTCATCTGAGCATGCAGTGGTGTGAAGTCTTTACTTGTTCAATCGGTGTACTAAGTTGTACGGAATGTGTAGCACACTCTTTCGAGCTGTGTGGTTTGGGTCCGGTTCCACTAGTAAAAATAACACCTATTTCTCTTTTTTTTTTCTAAAATTGATGGCAAAGTTTTTGCCAGCCCTTCGAAAAGTTTGATAGACTAGACAATGATATGGTTAGACGGTAAAAGAACATCGAATCAACTGAATAGATAACTTAAAAAAAAACTTTGTCCATGGACCATGGGATCCAAGATGCGTGAGTAATTAACGGATGTAAGTGGATCGGTCACAGCATGAGCTTGCGGCGTATAAAAGATACGAGGCAAATTAACAGAACGCGCGCTAGAGGAAGGAAAAAAGAAAAGAAAAGTAGCAAAAGGTGGTGTGGTCCGATGAAGAGCAGAGCAGAAGCCAGGAACGGAGCGAGCCACCCTCCTCCCCGTACAGGCCTGTCCGGATTTACGATCGTGACCGTCAACACCGGAGAACCATGCAGTGAGCCGAGGATGTCGGATCCAGTCAGTCAGCCTTGCTCTGCCGCTCCGCCGAGCCAGCCACCTTTGCCCCAAGCTTGGGATGACGTGGGCCACCGCTACGAGGCCCGGCGAGGAGTAGCTGGTCGGGCACGTCGTTACGCTGGTCGCGTCCACCGAAATGCTCCGGTATGGTACTAAACCCAAACAGCAGCGGCGATCCAACGACGTACTGCTTGTGCAGGCGAGAAATCAGAAATGCATCGAGTCGGAGACGGTGCTAATTAAGCAGCTGTCGTCACGCGCACGGCGGTTCCGCCTTGGATCCGGTGGTTCGGTTCCGCCCACGTGGTGTCCGCGCAAACACGCGTACGCAAACATGTGATGCCCCGCCGGGAGGCCGGGACTGCAAATGAATACGAGGGCAAGGGGATTCGGATTTCGGAGTTCGTGTTTGGCGCCTCGCCCCCAACGACTCGATCGTGTATCTCCTCGGAGTTACTCCTAGATGTGAGCGTCCTCAGGCTCATCCCCCAAAGTTTGGTGTTTTGGATCATCCTCTCAGCCTCATCCTCGATCAGTCTCTTCTCTTCAGGCGGACGTGCGTAGACGCATGCAGCAGTCGAGAGCCGAGAGAAAGGCGACGGCGTCGTGTTAGCCTCAATTTACTGTAGCAGCACACGGTGCAGTGCAGATCGAGCCGGTGTCGTCGTCAATCCTGTGGACATGCATGGTTCGTTGCTCTCTGATGCCTCCGCCCGTCGAGCCAAAAGTAGCTAAGCAACGTGCGTGAGCCAAAAGTCGCGGTGCTCGGCAGTTGGCAGCAGAATGGCTCTTCCGGCGTATTTCGGTCTCAGTTTCTCCGTCGCACGTCGCGTCATGCCAAGCCACCTCGACACTGGAGATCTTAGCTTAATGGGTCGTTTGGTTCACGCCTGTGCAATGCCAGGCCAAAGCTGCGGCTGCACCAAATTTGCGACGCTAGTTTCGTTCGCCGGCGTGTTTTGGTAGATAAGAGTACCGGAACGCGATGGCGAGACATGCCGCAATTGTCACAGCGAACCATGCGGCAAAGTTTGGGTGCCAACCAAACGGACAATGCGCTCGCTTGCTGGCTCTCGCATGCACCTCTCCGGCCTGTCTCAATCTTGGCCCTGCTCTGCACTCCATGTGTTCAAGGGCTGCCTTAATTTACTGTAGCAGCACACTGCTTCAATTTGCCTCGGATTTTCTATAGCTACGCGGCTATTCCTTCTTGATCCTTGACATGTTCTGTTGGTTACCTATTACAAACACAACAGTTGGCGTGGAGCGAAGTTTTCAAGCCAGAGCACATCTCTAAGTGGTTTCTCTCTGGTGAACCAAAAGCAACAATCATCCGTAGGCCTTTCGCAGTAGGCACTGTTAGGGCCTGTTTGGCTGTTAGGTTGAAGTTTAAACTTGCTACAATAAATTTTCGTCAGACCCGTAGCAGCTAGAGAAAGTAAGGCGAGAAAAAATAAAGCCAAACTCGTAGCAAGGTTTGGTAAAAAAAAGAGTCTATGCCGTGTGGGACAGAGTGTTAAGAAAATTTGTCATGTCATACTTGAGACGAAGCCAGACATCATGAGGTCAGCTCCACTAGTCATCACCTAAATACACTAGGAAAGGGTAATTTTGTATATGATTTGCCAAATTTTATAGGGGTCAGCTAACCCCAATAAACCCCCATGGCTCCACCTTTGTATACTTACGGGAGTGAAACACGTGTCGAAGAAACTGTGACATGTCTAACTTGTAGCATGACAAGTTTGGACATGAATTAAACACGTACTACATGATACTCGACCTGATGTTGCAATTATTTTTATATAGAGCTAATGACAATAGAGAAACTTAACTACGTATTATATTAAAGTTGAGAATAAAAAGTTAATGATAAAAAGAAAGAAATAGACAAGAAATGATTGAATTGTCCTGCTTTATCCATAGTTCTCTGTCTTGCTCACTGTCGCTCTCGTAGTATCTCCCATGGTCGAATCCTTTCTCTGCCTATATGGACATGTGGTGACACGAGTAACTTTTCATGCCAATGTCGCTTATTTTGTAAGACCACCTTTTTAAGTAATTTGCATAATACTTTGTTAAATGCTTCTGCTTGACATTAGTAGCCTAATTATAACCCGTGGAAAGTGGTGCTTGATTTTGAATTTTGCACATATCTTATGTATTTGTTTATTTTTGAAAGAAGGCATGTTATCATATATCATTCGAGCCAGAACTCCAAAATAATATTTAAGGTCAATTTTTATAAAATTTTCTATATTTTCCACTTTGACTTATTTTACTGCTACAATTTCTGCCCACTTAGAGAAAGTAATCATTAACAACAAGGATGAACTTGTGCCCTTTCAAAGATGGATGGATTTATTAGCCCCAGTACATCCACCCCCACATTTCAAAGGGTTATCTACGAAATTCTTGTGTTCCAAACGGGGCCTTAAAAGATGTGTGTTTGGTTTTAGCAGTTCTCCTCATATCACCCAGTCCAGCGGAGGCTACGGTGTGAGCCAGGCCTAGTAAAAAAGATGGACGATTATATTGTCACTCTCGGGCTAGGCCCAGTTGATGCAAAGCAGTGTTTAACCATGGGTGGTTAACTCTTTGAACTACTGCCCAAACTTTGATTATCCAAAATGTTGGACTCTTAGATGTTTTGATAAACTACACCAAGAGGTGTTATGGGGATAGAGTTTCTGATCTTTTACCATGTTCAAGATAACTATTAATTTAGTCGAAGAGCAACATACTTATCTGACTTTATATCACAAAGACCCAAACTATGTAACCTGGGCATTTGCGATGCTCCTGCTACAACTAAGGGTAGACTACAACTAAAGGGGAGAGAGGGACAATAGAACTACCGTGCTCCATGTAGGAGGACAAATTTTGAAGGATTGAAATGGAGGGAAAATGAAAATTTTGGAGGATTAAAATAGAGAAAAAAATAAAGGAATTTTGGATGATTGAAGTTCTATATAGAGTTTTTTATAAGAGCCTTTATTTCATTCTTTTTAGATCCGTCTATCTCTAACTACTCGGTAATGGAGAGTTTTTTCCGTCTGGACTTGTATATATAACGCGTTCTCATATACGAGTTAGAATAGATCTTGTATCTAGCACAAAACAGAGTTCAGTTAGGAGTTGTAATTGTAACGTTCTGAGGTGTGAAGTGAGAGAGAGGGGATGATTGAGGTTTTGAATAAGACGACCTTTGCGTTTTGGATTTGGATCTTTTTCGTATTTCAAAATAGTGAAAAAGTCAAATAAGAGGTGTTAAGCTTTTTATCATTCTGGCATCGAGCTATTTTGCCGCAGGACCTCCCCTACAGTATCGTCACCGCAGTAGAGTTTAACCACCAAATTCGGGATGGATTGGTGTGGTTCCTCTACGCCTAGGACACTAGAATATCGAATCATGAACGAGAAAAGGCATGAGAGAAATATTTGGCTAGTAATTGTGAAGCCCCAATTCTTAACTGGAAGGGACACCAAAGGACTCTGCCCTCCCTCTCTATTTATCCAAGAGATGGAAGGGGCATTTGCGATGCTCCCGCTACAACTAAGGGTAGACTACAATTAAAGGGGAGAGAGGGACAATAGAACTACCGTGCTCCATGTAGGAGGACAAATTTTGAAGGATTGAAATGGAGGGAAAATCAAAATTTTGGAGGATTAAAATAGAGAAAAAATAAAGGAATTTTGGATGATTGAAGTTCTATATAGAGTTTTTTATAAGAGCTTTTATTTCATTCCTTTTAGATCCGTCTATCTCTAACTACTCGGTAATGGAGAGTTTTTTTCGTCTGGACTTGTATATATAACGTGTTCTCGTATACGAGTTAGAATAGATCTTGTATCTAGCACGAAACAGAGTTCAGTTAGGAGTTGTAATTGTAATCCAAATAGAGCTCTAAATCCTATATCAAACACGTAAAACTTCCAAGTAAACATGAAAAGGAATTCTAATCCAAATAAAAATAGGATAATTAGAATAGAAATTAAGCAATAAAAAAGAATTCTAATCGAAATCGAAATAGGGTAATAAGAATAGAAATTAAGCAATCATGTGTTGTTGATACTAATTCACAAGACATATTTTAAATGAACAACTAAAGATGAAGCATCTAATATGGAAAAAAATCATTTGCGGAAATAGCTCTAAGAGAAAAAAACACACGAAAAAAATGGACGTGAGACGTGAGGCTTCTCAAGCGGTGGCTGAGACGAACAAGAGATCGTAGTGGCCGTGGACTCAAAAATTCGGACGAGCAGTAGTTGAGACAGAAAGAAATTGGACGTCGGGTTTCGCTGTTCGACATAGAATCGGTGAGTTGAACAGAGTATAAATGAATAATATTCTATTTAATCACCGGTTGCAATGCACAAGCACTTTTGCTAGTTAGAACTAAAAAGTGAACCCTACTGACTCTTTTGAATTTCCTATAAAATGAGTTTTTTATTAAGGAAATCCTGTAAAATGAGTTTTTTTAGCAGACCCTGTATAATGAGCTGTCCTATGGACTTTTCAACCTCGTGTTTTTCTCCAGCCCAAATTCCTATACGGGCATACGGCCCAGGTGGGACTTGGGCATACGGCATACCCGCCTGACACGTCACATACCGAACCCGGCCGCGCCTCGTCGTACGCGTAGCGAGGCGATGACCAGCGCAGCAGCGGCATCTCCTTTTTTTCGATAAACGACCCGCGACTCTGGTCAGAGAGGGAGGGAGAGCGAGCTAGAACCGGCAGGAAGACAGAGGGAGTGGAGCCGCCGCGCGTGTGCTGTAACGTAGGCGGCGGGGCCATGGCGGGCCGGGTGGCGGCGCGAGGCGGGAGGCCGCTGCTGGGCGGAAGCGGCGGGGGCGGGAAGCGGGGTGGGAGGCCGTCGATGGCGGTCGTGGCGGCGCTGCTGCTGGCGTGCGCGGCGCTGCTCCTGCTCCTGGCGCTCGGCGCGCTATCGCTGCCCGGGGCCTCTGAAGGCTCCGGGAGCCGCGGCGTGGGGCTCGTGCGCCCGCGCCCGCGCTCGCACTTCCGCAGATCCACCTTCGACTCGTGCGTTTTTCCCCTCTCCACGATCTCCCCTGAGATGCTTACTCCTCCGAGGTGCTTACGCGTGGTTGCTCGTGCTTGCGTGCTGCAGGGGACTAGAGATGCCCGGGGAGAAGGGGGAGCCGTGGACGGAGGTGCTGTCGTGGGAGCCCCGCGCGTTCGTGTACCACAACTTCCTCGTGAGTCCCTTGCCTCATTCGTTTCTGTTTGGTGGGAAGGACAAGGACCACATGCTCTAGATGCGATTTGCTTCATGCTTTTGGTCAGGAGATCTCGAGTTTTCCTTGTTTCAGTTCTGTTGAAATCTTGGATGAGCAGTTGGCGCAGCACCAGACCCGTTGATACCCTGATTATGTGATCGAAATTGCTTAGCCCTTTGCGAGATTCCTTCCTCCTTTTTCAGTAACATTTACGGACGCTTTGAGCAACCCTTTGCCCGAAGTGGTTGTACAAAAAATAGTGGCATTGGATTATGCTGCGAATGAGATGCCGAATTGTGTGGCTTTGTTGACTCTTCCAGATCTGGGCGGCATCACTACAGTCGGTGTACTTGAATTGGCCAGTGTGCATATGGGATATGGCTGTCATTGAGCATCACCAAGAGCCCAAGAGTTGTAACTGAACCAGGGGTACTAATCCCCATTTACTGTCAGTGTCGGGCATATTTTTGAAATTTGAATTGCCAAAGTAGTGGATTTGGAGTTCAAACTCAGGTTTTCAACCATATGGGCTGGATATTTGCTTCGTGTTATGATTATTAATTCACCTGAAACATTATAGTTATTCTCACTTGCCGAAGGCCCAAATCATTTGAATGATTATTAAGTCATGTTTGCTGTTGTAGTGATTGGATAATAAAAAATGAAGCAATATCAGTATTAGTGTTATGATCAAATTTCATAATCAGCTGTGTTGTTACTACCAACTATTTCCAATCCATTGTAGTTTGCTTCACCAAACAATGAGGTTATGACTGAATTTATGTTATTCCCAGTCCAAGGATGAATGTGACCATTTGATTTCTCTGGCAAAGCCCCATATGAAGAAGTCAACAGTAGTTGATTCAGCAACTGGAGGGAGCAAGGATAGCAGGTTTGAACATTTACCGAAATTCCAAATTCAGGGATGTTAGGTCATCTGTGATGCTCATTTTGCTTCATGGACATATATGCAGGGTGCGGACAAGTTCAGGAATGTTTCTTAGAAGAGGGCAAGACAAAATTATTCGGGCAATTGAGAAAAGGATAGCAGATTACACCTTCATACCTGCAGGTACGTAGTATTCTCGATGGGTTTAATGTCGAAGTGTTTGCCTACTATTTTGTGAAGGGAAAAAGTCAGTATGCTCAACAGACAATTAGACTAGGTTTAATGTACGATGGTGCTGTTTGACACAGGCACACAACTAGCTTGTACACTTAGTTATCTGCTTCATGGAATGACTTAAAGTCTTTACTACTGCTCTAATATTCAAATGGTGCCTAACTTTAAACCGCATTTTAGGTCCTGCAATCATCATACAGATAGAATAGCCTGCATTGTGGAACTTGGAAGTCCTGGCTTTTGCTTTAAATGTCGCACTGAATCACCATATTGTACTATACTAAAGATGTTGAGACATTCACAATGTCTGGAAATGCACTAAACTTTGCGCTTCAGTAGATCCTTGATTTTGTGACAGTTTGTAGGATATCATGCCAATGTACTTCAGTATGACCTTGTAGGTTTCAATTTTGTACATGTCACTATGTCAGGTCTCACTAAAAACTGCATGATGTGAGGGAAAAATGTATGTACTGATTGTTGCACTAACAAGTACTTCTTCAAATTTAGATTTTTAGAACCGTACAGCTTGTGCAGTTTCGCTGACGTGGATGGTTTGACATCTAAGTGTTCATTTTAAAGAACAATAAGTATGTAGAGGTACATACCCAACAATATGACGAGGTACAAAAATGGGGTCTCAAGCCGTAAGTGTTAAGTGTCTATTTCAGCAAGGAAAAATAATAGACCATTACAGCATAATCTGATGGCGAGCCCTAAATGTGAATAGCAATCAAGTCTTTGAACATTGGTGCCTCTGTGCCTGATTATTTTGTACTGCAGTTTTACTTCAAATGACATCGGCGCCTCTCTTTATTGTTTCCCTGTACTTTCGCAGAGCATGGTGAGGGTCTTCAAGTTCTCCACTATGAAGTTGGGCAGAAGTACGAACCTCACTTTGATTACTTCCATGATGATTACAACACCAAGAATGGAGGCCAGCGTATAGCAACTCTTCTTATGTATCTGTATGTATTACACTGTTGGTATTCTATGATATGTGCCATTGGTGACCCACGGACCCAATTGCCCAATTGACATTTTCTATGGCAATTGTTATTTACTAGTTCGGATGTTGAAGATGGTGGCGAGACTGTGTTCCCTGCATCGACAACAAACAACAGCTCATCACCATTTTATAATGAGCTGTCTGAATGTGCAAAGCGTGGTCCATCTGTTAAACCAAAGATGGGAGATGCGCTTCTGTTCTGGAGCATGAAGCCTGATGGATCCCTGGATCCCACAAGCCTGCATGGTGACATTACTTGATCATTGATGTCATGTCATGTTTTCCAACAGGCAGGTGTTATGCCACAGTACACTGATACTTCTATTTAACTGCAAATTTCCTTTAGGTGGATGCCCAGTGATAAAAGGCAACAAGTGGTCATCGACAAAGTGGATGCGTGTTCATGAGTACAAAGTTTAGATACAAGAAAGCACAGACCTGAGGTACTTATTTTTGCTCAGAAACCAAAATGTTCCTTACTCTGTTTTTAGTTTGCCTACTGCAAAAGTAGTGCTGGGCCTCTTCCTTGCATCAACAATATCCTCACATATATTGAAATGCCTGCGGTCAGCTTTGAAGATACATTTCAAATTCATTAAATGTTATCGACTCTTTGCAGGTCATGCACCGGTTCAAATTCGTGGACATTTTGGCACATGTCGAGGGTTTCGATTTTCCATATAGAGATTAATTTACACTTCTTTTCTAGCTGTTACTAAGGCAATGTCTTAGGCTCCGTGTTGTACATTAACATGTTAGGCTGATGAACATAAACCTGATGGTACAGGGATGGACGTGTTGGGTGTATACTGCCATTGCCCTTGTTCAAATCAAGATAGGATGTTTTATTCACGGTGAAAATATCTTTTCTCTGTGTGTGTGGCTATACTAGGCTTTATTTTGTACTTCCTCTGTCCCAAATTATATTTATGTTAACTTTTTGGAGAGTCAAAACATAAGTTTAACCAAAATTATAAATTATAGTGAAAATTACAAAGATTTATGACATAAAATAAGTATACTATGGAAATATAATGAATGGACATTCTGATAATACTTATTTAGTATCATATGTATTATTAATTTATGAAATCAATTCTAAGTTCTTCTCGCTCCATTCATCCACTCACTCGGAAGACTTTCCATGCCACACAGGCAGCTTCGCTAGGCAGCTAAGCAGATAAGACGGATTTAACATTGAGAACGAATGTAGGTTCCTATCATCAAGAAAGTCGGGTACATCAAAGAATAACTTCCCCCTAACATTGTTATTCTTAACAACCTAAATGTATATAGACGTGCCTTATAAAATATTTATAAAATAACGGAGGGAGTAGTAAACGGTTTAAACTGAGTGTGAGTGTGCGAGGGTGTGTAGCTTCCATTTTAGAGTGTACAAAGACACATTGTTATGATGCTTGGATCATATATGCACTGACGAGTCAACTTCTCACATTAAATTAAACATATTAGAAGATGCTAAACTAACATGCACCCACCTAATAGTTTCTGTATTAAATTAGAAAACATTAAGATATTGGACTTGTTAAGTGAAAAAATGGATGTAACTGTGTTTATTGATGAACAATAATTCTATATATACAAATGGCAGTTTCCTTTGTCAGTGACCCAAAGCGAAACAGTGCCGGTTGGTACCAAAAGGTGTCTGTTGGTGTTGAAGGGGCATATGCGGTTGCCTGAACTAGGACCGTAACTAATTACGAGATTAACAATAATTGATCACTAATTATTATTTATCCTAAATAATCTCAACACTCCCCCTTGATCAATTGATCTTGTGTAGGCACCCCTTTTTGTTCATCTATAAATGTCTTGAAGCTTTGGAAAAACCCTGTGGGAAAAATCCAAAGTATATCGATATACCAGGTAAAACTCCTTAAAAACCCAGTGGAAAAAATAAGGAGAAACACCATAATATATATGTGAAAGGATCAAGATGTCCAAGAGGGGGGGGGGTGAATTGGGCTTGTTTCAAATTTCTAAAGCAAATATGAAAACCTATCAAATGTCAATCACCCCCTAGTGCCTACCGGTCGTGTGTCCTAGCTAGAAAGCGGTAGCAGTTCATTGAAAAGAAGGACAACCTAAGCAATTCTAGTAGGAGAAGAACGAACAAGACAGAAAGTAATGCGGAAATGTAAAGAGCTAGGGAAAAGGAATTCTCTTTGACGCAGCGATGTTTTCCCGAGGTATCGAGGTGTCGACACCCCCCCCATAGTCCTCGTTGGAGCACCTCGCAAGGTATCGCTCCCCCTCAATCCCGCGCAAGGGATGAGTGCTCTCTATGGGCTGATTCTTCGCCACTCCGGCTCGGTGAATCACCCACAACCGATCACAGAAGCTTAGAGAAGAGCCGCCGACAATCTTCCGGCGATCACTTCCTCCGAACACCACCAAACCGTCTAGTTGCTGTCGAACACCAAGAGTAACAAGCACAAGACCTTCACTTGACCAACTCAAGGCTAGGAAGGTGGATGGATGCACACAAGTCACTCCTAATCACTCTAGGAGGGAAGAACAAGATGGAATCTCTCAAATCTCTCCCTCACTAGGCACTTGGCTCTCCAAGAACTCTCTCCAAGGTTCTCCAGGTGTAACACAGGCCAAGAGAGCTCCTAAGGACGAAGAGGACAACTATAAATAGTCCCCACCTCCAAAACTAGTCGTTTCTTGCTTTTTCCACTTTCTGCGAAGGCACCGGACTAGTCCGGAGCACATACCACCGGACTAAAGCAACTGGTCCGGAGCTCACTCGCAGTTCAAACTTCGCTGGAAAACAGGCACCGTCAGACCACTCGCTATGGTCCGACGCCCTGGTCCGACGCCCAGGTCCGGAGCCAAGGTGCTCACTGAGTTGAAAACTCAACTGAGCTTGGTACCTCCGGACTACTCGCTATAGTCCGGTGCCCTGGTCCGACGCAGAGGTCTGGAGCCAGGGTGCTTACTGAGTTGGAAACTCCAACTACCTTGGAGCGTCAGACTAGCCGTCGAACTCACCGTCGGACTAGTCCGAAGCCTTCTCCGAGGCTCTCTTTCTCTGACATGGACCACCGGACCACTCGCCTATGGTCCAGAGCACTTCTGGACAGGTGGTCCGAAGCTTTGTCCCTGAAAACTTGCCTAAGTCAGGGACCGTCGGACCACTCTCCTTGGTCCGACGCCTCCTAGGCAGACTAGTCCGGAGCCTGTTTCTCCCCCTATTTCAACTCTTTTCACTAAGACTCTTGAAGGGGTTTTGCTCCTACCAACTTAAGGCATACCAAGGGACTATAGCAGGGTCTCTAGGACTAGTTGTGACAAGTGTGCATACACCAACTTTCCTAAACTCTCCTAGATCAAGATACTAATCTCATACCCCCCTTTATAGTACGATTAAAGGAAAAATAAAAGTCCTAACTATACTTAGTGCCCTTCTCAACCTTATGGCACTAAGGACTAGCCTAGTCTTCAACTTGTATCTCCATCCTTTGAAACCAAAACGATTTCCATCTTGGGGGCATGGATATCCATTAAGCCCATTCTTAGCATCACTAATGACCTAACTTATAATGACTTTGCCTCTGCAAAACACACGTTAGTCAAAGTGACCTAGGATTGTCGTTAATCGCCTAAACACAAGGGACCATGATTCTTCAATCTCCCCTTTTAGGTGATTGACGACAATACAAGCTCGAGTAGAGAATAAGAGTGAAATTTGATTAATAGAAACATGACTTGACATGAGATAGGCATGGGTTAGTGATAAGAAAGACATATACATGCCTAACCATTCAAGCCATGACAAGCACAAATGATATGAATTGAGAATAGTACTTGATTTCAAAAGGATATGCTATAGCCAGAAGATCAGATATTAGCGCGGAAGCAATAGAGCATAACCAAGAGACATGATATATATAAAGGTTCACACATGTCACACAACCATCAAGTTCTCAAACATCACACACATATCTCACAAATGCATAAAGACGGTAAACGTGATGCATGATGCAATAGAGTATTAACACATCAAAAGTACGAAACCTACTAGCTCCCCCTGAAACTAGCCCACTACTCGACTCTCCCTCTCCCCCTTTGGTGTCAAAACACCAAAAAATAAGCGTTTGGAGGCGGCGGAGAAGCAGCAACAACAGCCTGGTCACGATCAAGAATACGGAACTCGTCAAGATCATCATCGTCATCGTCTGAGTCCTCCCCCTGAGTGTCTGTAGCTGGAAGCGGAGCGGTCTGGAGGATTGGAGCTGACGAGCCTGCTAACTCTGCTGCCGAAGAGTCTGGAAGTGGAGCTGGGGCAGGAGTAGGAGTGGTATCCTCTGCCACTGTCTCTGCTGGAGCCTCTGGAGCTGCGGTGTCCGGGTGTGCCTCTAGCACTGACTCTCCTGGAGTCTCAAGAACCGGTGGCTGCTCAGGCTGAGCTGGAGTAGATGTAACAGCTGTGGCATCGGTCGCGATAGCAGCTGTAGGTGGAGTAGACATTGCTGGAGCATGACTGTCGTGAGTGGCCTCAGACGAAGCAACGGAGGAACGGTGCTGACCAGCTGTCGATGAAACAAGCGCTGCCGCAATCTCGGTTGCTATCTGCTGACCAGTGGGGGACGGCTGCCCTGTGAAGTCGCTGAACGACGCTGAGAGGTCTCTGGCAGTGGCACCCATCGAAGCAAACATTGGTGTGAAACCAGTAGTGAGCGGGGTGAACTGCTGAGTCGGACTTAAGGTGTCCAACCACTGAGTGACCTGTGTCGCCGGTGACTGGAACGGGGTGGTCACGCCGGCAGCCTGAAGTCCACTGGACTATACGGCTGGGGTGGGAGTGACAGAAGGTCCGGCTGACACGAACGGGGCCACTGAGGGGCCAACTGACTGCTGTGGTGCTGCTAGGTGACCAACTGACTAAGATAGCTGGGTCTGACTCATCATCTGAATCTGAGGCGCTGCAGGGAACTCGAGTGGAGGAGCACCAGTCCACTTCATCATGTGGGCCATGAAGGCCATGTTCTGCTGCTGGATCTGCTGAGACTGTAGCTGCAAGTGTTGTGAATCCAACTGCATAGCAAGCATCTGTCGCTGCATCTCAAAGTGTCGCTCCTCAGACTGCCTTTGTAGTTCATCATGTCTCTGCTGGACCTGGGTGACTGTAGTCACTAAGGAACTCTGCTGCTCATTAAGACGGTCGAGAATCTTCAACATCATAGTTTCTGTAGCTGACCCAGAACCACCTGCCTCAGTGTCGTGAGCCCGTGGGGGCTTAGAAGGAACTGGCTGGAAGTCAGCATCTGAGCTGTCAGAGGAAGTGTCAACTGGGTCACCAGCCTCCTCTGTCTCTAAGTCATGAAGCTCCTGCTGCTCAATGCCTCTGATCGAATCATCCTAAGCATCAACATCATCTCTGTCAGCAGGTGCAGTCCATTGCCTGACTAGTCGAAGTACTCAGTTCCCAAACCGACTATCAATAGAAGACAGGACCTTGTATGGTGGGAAGGAGGTCGGTGACTGGTCAAGCAAAGCGCGGACTCCGAGGTTGGTTCCCTCAAGCTCCATAGCTAGGATAGAGCAAATCCAATGAGCATAGAGAAACTGCCGTCGTGCCCTCATGCCATCGGAAATCATATCCTCAATCTCTGACACTAAGAAGTATGCTATATCAAATGGTGTCTGAGAAACGAGGGCCTGTAGAAGAAACTGCTGCAAGTTGGTCAAACCATCCTTGTAACCTGTGCGAGGTAGCAGTGTACGCTGTAGAACATCATTCAGGCGGCGAACAATAGGGCGAAGCTCGGCAGGGGTACGTCTAGAACCCTCTGAGAAGGGTGGCCTGAAGAGAGGAGCAACCTCCTGAACTATCAAAGTACGGCCACCTCAAGCTCGGCGAGGCAAAGAGACACCTCTGTAGCAGTCGTAGTGTAGATAGAGCTCGCCGATGGTCTGGGTGAGGTGAAGTATCTCTCTGAGCCGAGTCAAATAGAGTCTGTAACGCTATCCTCTGAAAGTATACGGAAGGAAGTTGTGCTCTGGATCAACCCATACTGAAGCATAGAACTCACGGACCCACCTCTCAATGTAATTCCCGGAACGACTAAGGAGGTCGGCGAGTCTCAATGTAATTCCCGGAACGACTAAGGAGGTCGGCGAGTCCCAGAAGATACGTGAGGAAAGGTCGAGTCTCCTCTCTAGCAAGCTCAACTATGCTCTCCAAAGAGCAAACCCTGTGTGGTCGAATCTGAATACAAGAGAGCTGAGCTGCCCTGTAGCAATCTTCCATGAGAGGTGTATGCCATCCTGGTGAAGCTCGGGGGTCACGCTGATCTAGGCACCACTTCTCAAGCGATACAAATCGAAGCTTCTTTACCTGCTTTGATGTGAGCTCCCTTAAGTCTAGGTGAACTGACGCTGAAGCTGCCGTAGGAGCTGCTGAGGCACTCTGAGGTGACTGACCTGCCTGAGAATGAGTAACACGCCCCCAGGAAAGGGGTGCCAACGGTGTACCAAGAGCTTCTGTGATGAGCTCTTGCTCTTCTGGAGCTGCCTCTGACTCAGACTAAGCAGGAGGGGTGGAAGATAGAACCCACGGAGGGGTGCCAAGTGTGACAGAACCTCGGCGACCACCTCGCTTTGCGCGGTCCGCTGCATCTGCCACTGCTTCGGCCTTCTCGGCCTCTGAGAGCTTTCGCTTCTTCTTCTTAGGCTTCTCAACCATCTGCTTCTTCCCCTTGTCCTTAGAAGGACGCGGAGGGGAAGGAGTGTCATCACCAGAACCACTGACACGAGCACGAGAGCCACGAGCCATCACTGATCAACAAAGAAAGCACTACCCACTGATAGAAACCACTACCCAAACTGACAAGTGCCAACTGATAGATCCACTGCCACAAGAATCACTGTCAAATACCTTGTCACAAGCAACTGCCAACTGCAACGAGTCACTGAACAATCTGTTGACACCGTTTTTCGGCATGTGTCAAATGAGCTAAGACTTGCATTGATCGGTAGCTGTTTTCTATCGGCATCGGAAAGTCATCGGTCAAATTTACCGATGAGAATGAATGCTGCAAGAAAGATAAGTTTATTGCCGATGGGAGTTGGACGACTCTTGCTGATAAGAATTAATTGGTGAAGACAAGTTACCAGAAGTGTAAGGTTGCCGATTGGGAAGTATTGCCGATGCCGATGGGCATGGAGTGCCGATGGGCACAGCGTAACGTGGCGGTTGACGTCAGCAAGGGATTGTCGATAGCAATAAAAGGAAGTTGTGGATTGAAGAGTCTGCCGATGGAAAGTTTCATCGAAGAAAAGATATAAGGAAACTGGTGATCTTATGCCAGTATCATTATAGAAGTCTGAGTCTGACTCTTGCACGAGTCGTTTGTTTCCTTAAAAATAGAGGTGTCTGTTTAGGAAAATAATATTGTTATTTGGGTCCGACTCCTGCGTGAGTCAGTTATTTCCTTTAAAGTAGGAGTTTGTTTTGAAAAGGTACGAGTCGTGTCTGTTTACAACTCCTATTGCTGGAGTATAAATATGTACCTAGGGATTGTGAGACAATGATTCAATCAATCTATCAAACAAATCAATTACTGTTATTTACTTTTACTGCAATTTACCCTTTTATTGCACTAGTCTTAGTTTATCTACGAGTTCTTCAAGCTTTCGACGGGCTGCATCTCCTTGATCTTCGTCAAACCCTTGCAAGTTCCGCGTGGGAGTAATCTGAGCTTTGACATCCGGGCGCATCGCTGTTGTCTCGTTCAGCTCTACTCTAGTTATCCTGATCAAGTCTGAATCTTGACATCTGAGCGTATCGCCGTTGTCTTGTTCAAATCTTGTTCTAGTTATCGTCCTTGTCGATTAACTGGTCAAATCGACTGGCACACCTTTGGATATCGAATTCGGGTAATAACCCGAGGTGTTCGCAGATCCTGACGCTTTTTGTGTCAACACCTCTTTTGGCACGCCCAGTGGGACCATTATACATCTATCATGGGTGATAACTCTGACGTTAACTAGAGGAACGTCATCGAAGTCTCCGAGGCCGATCTGAAAGATGATCAAAGGCTGGCTATGGAGCGGGCTATGGAGGAGTACAAACAGTTGTATCTGAAGTCCTTCAGCCTAAGCAGGAGCGGCGAAGCCATCCAAAAGCAAGAGAGGAACTGAGGGTGAGATTGTTCTCATCATCATTGTCTGGATCGGCATTCACATGGTTTATATCATTGCCTCCAAACTCTGTAATCACATGGGCCGATCTAGAGAGACAGTTTCATAAATACTTCTTCGCTGGTATATATGAGAAGAAGATTACCGATTTGGTTAAGCTGAGGCAACGTAATGACGAATCGGTGAAAAACTTTGTTCAGAGGCTGCGAGACGCAAAGAACAAGTGCTATAGCCTGGTACTTGATGATCGGCAACTGACAGATTTGGCTTTCCAAGGACTAATGCCGCATATTAAAGATAAGTATGCGTCTCAAGAATTTGAAAGCCTAAGTCATCTGGCGCAAAGGATTGCCGATCAAGATGTCAAAACCTTTGAACCTAGGAAGACTTGAAATAAGAAGGTGACCTTCATTGGACAAGAAGAGGATTCTGGGTCAGATGAAGAGCTAAGCATCGGTGCGGCCGAATGGGTGAAGGATAAGAAATCTGTGTCTTGTCCGTTTGGCTAGAAGGAAGCTGAAAGGTTCACCTTTGATATCACCAAGGCCGATAGGATGTTTGACTTATTACTTCAAGAAGGGCGAATCAAGTTGGCGTCTAACCAAGTAATTCCATCGGCCGAAGAGCTCAGAAAGATCAGGTATTGCAAGTGGCACAATGCAACTTCGCACAGTACCAATGACTGCAAAGTATTCAAGCAGCAGTTACAGTCAGAGATTGAATTTGGACAAATTAAGTTTGAAAATTCTAAGGCTCAGAAACCGATGAAGATTGATCAGCACCCGTTTCCAAATAATATGGTGGAAACTAGTGGAAAAACTAAAGTGCTGACATCGGAAGCTGCCAGAAAGAATGCATCGATAGATCCTGACCATCAAGTAGCTGAGCGCGATGAGAGGAGGTTTGCCGATGACAGAAAGGGCAAGAAAGTTGCCGATGAAGGTAGCAGTGCCAAAAGGACTCCTGGTGTTATAATCACGCATAAGCAGCCAAGGCGAGAGTATCGACAATCGCGAGAGGAGCGACATTGGCAGGAAGAAAAAGAGCACCAAGAGTGGCTTCGGCATAAGGACCACTGGAAGTGTCCCTTCTTCGTCCACTGCTGGGAAGAAGGCATCAAGCTACCTAATGCCGATAATTGTTCTGAATGCAATGGATACTACCCTACCGATCGGACAGAAAAGAGGCCTTGCTTTGATAATCGGACAACCAGGTATGCTAGACCGCTAAGAGAGAAGAAGTCGGTGCACGATCGACTGGGGGGCAAGCTCAGCGCGCATAACAGGCTTGGCAGGCGTGTTAATCAAGAGGAGCTTGAGGAGATGGCCAATGCAAGAGTGTCTGATGAAGAAATATTCTCCAGGGATCCAAATATCAGGAGTGGTGCTGATGCAAGCAGTGAAAGGCAGCACCAGCCCATTTGAAAAACCAAACTTCCTCAGTGGTGCCCTAAGGGTCTAACAAAGACTCAAAAAAGGAGAATTCAACGCGAACGCCAAAGCGACTTATATGACAGTGAAAATCCTTCAAAGGAAAAGCAGTGGAGGCCAAAACGCAAGGATAGGGATCCATCGACAAAAATCAATATGGTCGTCATATTGCCGATGGAGTTCATGGCACCTGTCAGTGACGAAGAAGAAGCTGCAGAAATGGCGCAATTGGTCTTGGATCCGATAGCAGCTGTCTTTGAGAAGTCTGCCGATAATGAAAGGCAACACCTGAGGGCTCTGTTCGTTAAGGGCAAAGTAGATGGACAGCCTGTAACGAAAATACTGGTGGATGGCGGAGCATCAATAAACATAATGCCATATGTCATGTTCATGAAGCTTGGAAAAGGCGACCAAGACTTAGTCAAGACGAACATGAAACTTAAAAATTTTAAGGGCAACGTGTCGCCAGCTATGGGAGTCGTATGTGTTGAATTAACCATCGGTAGTAAAACTTTGCCGACAACATTTTTTGTGCTCAGTGGTAAAGGCACCTACAATTTGCTCCTAGGAAGGGATTGGATCCATGCTAATTGTTGTATTCCTTCTACAATGCACCAAAGCCTTGTGCAATGGGTTGGAGACAAGATTAAAGTCGTCCGAAGTGAGGCCCCATCGATTGTTGCATCGGTAGAATCGGAAACTTATGAGCAAACCAGGTGTATATTAGGTGAAGCTTGGAACACGGAGTTCCTCAAAGTTGCCGATTACCGTATCACACCGATCCAAGCAGTCGGTCTTGAAGAAGAGTTTTAATGGATCGATTCGCCGATGATGGAAAACTGGGACAGGGGTTCACATCGGCTGATGATTTATTAGAAGTAGATATCGGCGACGGTAGTAAGCATAGGCCTACTTTTGTTAGCGCTAAGTTAGATTCCCAATGTAAACAACAGTTGACCGATTTGTTAAAGAAATATAAAGATTGTTTCGCTTGGGATTATACAGAAATGGCTGGTTTAGACCGATCAATGGTCGAACATCGGTTGCCTATTAAGCCTGATTTCCAACCACATCGGCAACCTGCGCGTCGATGCAATCCTATGGTGTTGCCTGACATTAAAGCTGAAACTACAAAGTTAATTGAAGTTGGGTTTATTCGGCAGTGTCGATATGCCGATTGGATTTCTAATGTGGTTCCTGTGCATAAGAAGAATGGAAAACTTCGTGTTTGTATTGATTTCAGGAATCTCAACAAGGCTACACCAATGGATGGTTACCCGATGCCCGTTGCCGATCTGCTGATTGATGCTGCTGCTGGACATCAAATCATCAGCTTCATGGATGACAATGCTGGATATAATCAGATATTCATGGCTGAAGAAGACATATCCAAGACTGCTTTTAAATGTCTAGGTCATGTTGGTTTATTTGAGTGGGTTGTCATGACTTTTGGCTTGAAGAATGCCGGTGCTACTTATCAAAGTGCAATAAATTTTATCTTTCATAAGTACATCAGCACGATAGTCGAAATCTATATTGATGATGTGGTGGTTAAATCCGGAAATTTTGAAAAGCATCTTGCCAATTTGCGGAAAATCCTAGAATGCACAAGGGCGCATATGTTAAAGATGAATCCTAACAAGTGTGCGTTTGGTGTATCGGCAGATCAGTTTTTGGGCTTTATGGTGCATCAGAGAGGCATCGAGATCGGCAGAAAATCTATTGATGCAATTAACAAAGTAGTTGCCCCTACAAACAAGACTGAGCTGCAGTCCTTGATCGGCAAGATTAATTTTATTAGAAAATTTATATCCAACTTATCTGGTAAGATTAGATCTTTTAATCTATTGTTAAAACTGAAAGCTGATCAAGAGTTTACATAGAAAGAGGAACAACAGTTAGCCTTGGAGGAGATCAAAAAATATTTGGTAAACCCTCCAGTCTTGGTTTCACCTCAACACGGGAAGCCTTTCAGGTTGTATTTATCTACCGATGACGGTGTTATCGGATCAGCCTTAATTCAAGAATTTGAAGGGAAAAAGCGTGTGATATATTATTTGAGCAGAAGACTGGTAGATGCTGAAACAAGATATTCGGTCATAGAAAGATTATGCTTATATTTATATTTCTCTTGCATAAAATTGAGGCATTATTTATTGTCGATCGAATGTACTGTTATCTGTAAAGATGATGTGGTTAAGTATATGCTATCGATGCCGCTATTAAATGACAGAATCAGCAAATGTATTCTAGCACTTTCGGAGTTCGATCTGAAGTATGAATCGGCTAAGGCAGTTAAGGGTCAGGTGAGTGCTGATTTTGTTACTCAGCATTGCAATATGGTAAGCTCTGTAGAGATTGCTCCTTGGACTTTGTTCTTTGATGGGTCTACATGCAAAGAAGAGGCAGGCATCGGTGTTCTCTTAATTTCACCCCGAGGATGGAAGTATGAAATCTCGTTGCTGACATCAACAAACAATCAGGCTGAGTATCAGGCTTTAATAAAAGGGTTGGAATTACTCAGAGAAGTGTGTGTCGATGCCGTTGAAATCTTTGGCGACTCTATGTTGGTGATCAATCAATTGACTGGGGTATATGAATGCCGAAGTGAAGTGTTGATTGAACACCATGAGAGATGTCTGCGGTTATTAAAAGAATTCAAAGAGTACCGCCTTGAGCATATTCCTAGGTTGCATAATGAAGAGGCCAATCGGTTAGCACATAATGCTTCAGGATATCAGCCGATTCAAGAAGTCATGACATCGGTAATTGTTGCCGATGACTGGAGAAGAGAAGTTGTCGATTACTTAAGGGATCCGTCTAAGAAGGTTGAAAGACGTCTAAGGTTTCAGGCTACCAAGTATGTGCTCCTTAACAATGAATTATATTATCAGACAATTGATGGAGTTTTGCTTAGATGCCTTGGTAGAGAGGAATTAGAGAGGAATCAAAGGAGTTGATGGGTGAGATCCATGAAGGTGTGTGTGGAGCACATCAATCGGCATTCAAGATGAAATGGATGATTAGGCGGAATGGATATTATTGGCCGACAATTCTTGAAGATTGCTTCAACTATTTTAAAGGGTGCCAGGATTGTCAGAGGTTTGGTAATGTCCAGAGGGCACCTGCATCGGCAATGAATCCTATAATCAAGCCTTGGCCGTTTAGAGGATGGGCTATTGATCTCATCGGCCAAATTTATCCACCATCGAGCAAGGGGCATAAGTTTATACTCGTTGCTACCGACTACTTCACGAAATGGGTAGAGGCGATTCCTTTGAAAAAGGTGACATCGGCAAACATGATAGATTTTGTGAAGGAACATATTGTTTACCGATTTGGTATTCCTCAAACTATTACCACCGATCAAGGAACCATGTTCACATCGGGAGAGTTTGATGCGTTTGCTGCTGGTATGGGGTTCAAGGTATTGAATTCTTCTCCTTATTATGCCCAAGCTAACGGTCAGGCTGAGGCAAGTAATAAAGGAGTCATTAAGCTTATCAAACGCAAAATTGAGAAAAACCCTAGAAGGTGGCATATAGTGTTGAGTGAAGCCCTATGGTCGTATCGGATGGCGTGTCATGGTGCAACCAAAGTTTCGCCGTATCAGTTGGTCTATGGGCATGATGTTGTCCTGCCTTGGGAAATTAAAACTGGTTCTAGGTGATTGTTTTTTTAGGATCAATTGACAACCGATGAGTATGATACTCTTATAAAGGATGAATTAGAAGACTTAGCAGATCATTGTTTGAGGGCTTTGATCAGCATTGAAGAAAATAAGAAAAGAGTTGCCAGATGGTATGATAAGAAGGTGAAGGTGAAGCAATTTGCCGATGGCGATCTGGTATGGAAGTTGATTTTACTGATTGGGACTAAGAGTTCTAAGTTTGGAAAATGGTCTCCTAATTGGGAAGGTCCTTATCGGATAAAACAATCTGCTCCTGGCAATGCTTATATTTTAGAAACTCTCGAAGGAGTTGCATTCTCCAGAGCAATCAACGGTAAATACTTGAAGAAATATTACCCTAGTATTTGGGTAGACGCATAGAGTACCCGTTCGAATGCCGATGAGAGAATAAGTTATGTGACATCGGTAAAAAGCATACTGACATTATATTACAAAGCAAAATCAAGTATCACTGTTACACTTGCCGATATGATGAATTACAACAAGGATTGAATGACTGATATCGCACGCAGGCGAATTTGTTCTATTTCTTCCATCCCCCTGGCATCATCATCGGCAGAACCTTCAACTGGCTTCATTTTCTTCTTCAGAAGGATAGCTTGTCGGGCGTTTGTGTCTCTTTTTTGTCGCAGGGCCTTAATGGCGTCGGGCAGTTGAGCTTTCTTTTGGCTGGCTGCGTTCAGGGCTTCTTCAACCCTTTTTAGTTCGGTCTGCAACTCTTCCCTCCTTGCCGATAGCTGAACGATCTCTTGCTCAAGATTGGCGTTGGAAGCTTCTACTTGGTCGATGCCCTTATGCTTATCATCGACAACTTGTTTGAACTTAAGCATTTCTTCTTCAAGCTTTGATCGAACAGTCCTATCAGCTATAAGACGAGAGTCTTTGATACTGGAGTTGCTTGCTCTCAAGAAACGCTGCCTGGAAGAGTGTTTCTTCTGTATCGGCAGACAGGTGGTCTTGGATGTCTTTAAAAGCTATCTTTACTGTAGTGGAGTCTTGGACGAGATGGGATGTGTCTTGTTGGAGTAAAGATAGCAATGTTTCAAGCTTGAGTTTGACATCTGCTGATAAAGCTGGAGCGGAGCTTTCTTCGTCTTCGTCTTCATTGGGAAGGTTGACGGCGAAAGAGAACAAGCTATTCGTTGGAGCAGAACCTTCTTTATCTTCATCTTCGTCAGGGAGATTGATGCCAAAGGAGAACAAGCTATCGGGAGAGTCCTGGGCCTGAATAAGTTTATGTTATAGGTTTTGACAAGCGACTTACCATTTTGAAACGGATTTCTTGCCTGGGACTTGGAAAGTCAGTCGGCATAGCATAATCTTGAGGATCGGCAATAGTTGCCGATGCACTTGCCTCTATTGGAGGGACGATTGGTGCTGGTGTTGCTGGTGCTGCTTCTACCATGGTGGTTGGTTCCTGCGGCGGTGTAGCCGTCTTCTGGCCGGGTTTCATTCGGTGCAGGTGCTGGTACCGATGCCGATACTGTTGCAGCTGGTTCCTGCAGTGATGGTATTGTTCCCTGGTCGGGAGTTTCGTCCATCGGCTGCTCAGGAATGAACGTCGACGATGGTTCTGCCGTTGGTGCGTCAGCGGTTGGTGATGCGACTGGAGTTGGTGGTGTAGATGGGGTGGCTAGCCTCAGACATCTCTTTTTCCTCGGGGCAGCAGTTGGTGAGCTGACGCGTTTCGGCTGCGAAGCTTGGGGGGCATCGGCAGCATGAGGTGGAGAAGCTTGTACATTTGGAGCAGCTGTCGATGGCCTCGCTGCCTAAAAAATGTTTGGTGCAAGTTACATAAAGTAAATATTGCTGATGAGCAGTTTGTGATCGGTATAAGTAAAAGTAAAACTTACTACGAAAGCTCGCGCCAAGATGGCAGCAGCAGCCGATGGAGTAACAATGGTCTTTACGGGCGTCGGCTTGGGCTTGAGGGTAACCTTAGGTACCCTTTGAGGTATGAAAGCAGCCAATGTGAGAGCCTTGTTGCCGATGATTGATACGGGCTTATCATTCGAAGATGGAAGGGCTTGCCACTCTTGCTCATTTGGGGGATTGGATCGTCAACCTGGTAAGCAAAAGGTTAGATACCGATGGTAAAAGTAAATAAGAAATGTATTCGAATAAACTTACTGCATCATTGGGAATGACGTGATCGGCGTCGATCAAGTGCCGATAGTAGTGCGATGACTTGGCGAATAGTTAACTTCTCCTTTCTTGCCACCAAGATTTGTATAACTCTGTCATGAACGATGTTGGTGCCCAGGAGGATAGATCAATGTTTGATGTATCGGCATGGGGGGAAAGGTTGACAATCATGTTCCAATCCATGGCACTGGAGATGATTTCTCTTGGTTTTATCACATTGGCAAAGCTGAGCTTGATCGGTAATTGGCCGAATGCCAGCTGCCTTACTGCTGTCGATGGATAATAAAACTCATAAGATGGAGGAGAATTCTTCCCGGTTCCAAAGATGTTGACTGGAATGGCTCGGGGAATAATGCTGGCCTTCATGATTGTTTCATTCTGTGGCACGTTCCAATCGGTAAGGTTGAATAACAATGGGAATTGGTTGTTCTCATCGACATAAGGCCACCAAAGCCGCTCTACGACGGGGATTCCACAGTAAAGCTTTTGGAAGAACCTACCGAATTGATCTGCATTAGCATCGGTTCCTGGTAGCACTATGATAGCCTCCCCAAAATTGAGTGGGGGACAGGTTGCCGATTCGTCATCATCATATACGTAGTCTTCTGATATATCCCTTGGAAATTGCTGACTGAATAGATCGAATTGGAGGACCTTGTATATGTGTGCATTTAACCACATGTTTATAAACCACCAAGGACCCCCGAGGTTGCCGATGGACTCGCCTAATAATAACTTTCTGGACACTTGGTGTAGGAGATGGTATACCGATCCAAGGAGGTATCGGCCAAGAGGGAGTCTTATTCCATCGGCTAGGAGCTCTGCTGCAGGGAGGTACATGGTAGTAGGTCCGACGGTTCTGCCACAGAAGATAAACTTTTCTAGCCACATGTTCAAAAAGATGGCGTTCTCCCCGCTGACTTGCCGATCCAGTTTTTTCATATTCCCGAATGTAACCAGTCCAGCCGCCGACATTGCGTGTGTTCACCTTATAATCAGCCTTCCTATTGAACAGGGCGGGAGTATCGGCAGAGGAGACATCGAAGCCGGTAAGCATGTGCACATCGGCAAGAGTGAGAGTAGTTGGTCCGTGTCTGAATAAAAAAACATTCATTGTGTCAGACCAGAAATACGAAGCCGCCATCATCATATTCTCATTCTTCTCCATATCGACAATGGAGAGCCTGATACACTCATCTAGGTTACGCTCTGACCAGTAAACTTGTTGTGTTCTGATTATTCTAAGGTACCAGTTCTTCCATCCCTTGGTGGGTTTAGGCCATGAACGGAAGGCATCTTTCCATAACCCTAGGCTAAAGCACTCGGATCTGAAAGGGATGCGGTTGGTCTCCGCATTAATCAGATTAATGGGGTCAGGGTTTCCCATTGGACCTAGGCAGTTGAAATTGGATTGCTCAATCGGGATTACTACTTTGTTGTACAGTTCCTAGGTTTCGAAAAAAATCAAAGAAAGGGCAAAAGAGGATTATAAAATTGATACGGAAAAGGAACTTGCAGAAGATGAAGTGAGAAGGAGACAGATTTACCTTGGGGACGTCGAAGTGGATCGCCATTCGAGCTGGGGGAATCCTTGCGATTTGTTCTCTGCTTGAAGAAACTACTATTGCTTGAGTTCACGGAGTTGTTCTTCGGAGTTGCCGCCAGAGTCGCCGCCGAGGTTGAAGACGAGGGCAGGTGAAAGTAAAAGTAGGCTCAAGGTAAAAACAGATTGGATGGTGATAACTTTTATAAACCTGGTCAGGGGTATTTTGAAATTTTCTTCACACTGAGCAGGAATGTAGAGAGGTATGCAATAGGTATGCGCAGCAATCGAGGAGATATGATTAGGTTTGCAAATGTTCGCGCTATGGTCGCGAGATTTTATCAATAAATTACAGTTTTGCGTGCGGTAATCGAGAAGGTTGTGCAGTTATCTTGGAGAGAGCAGTTACAGTAGAGAAAATTTCGGCGCGTAAAATATTCTACACTCTGAAATTGGGGGCATGTGTTGACACAGTTTTGCGGCACGTGTCAAATGAGCTAAGACTTGCATTGATCGGTAGCTGTTTTCTATCGGCATCGGAAAGTCATCGGTCAAATTTACCGATGAGAATGAATGCTGCAAGAAAGATAAGTTTATTGTCGATGGGAGTTGGATGACTCTTGCCGATAAGAATTAATTGGTGAAGAGAAGTTACCAGAAGTGTAAGATTGCCGATTGGGAAGTATTGCCAATGCCGATGGGCATGGAGTGCCGATGGGCACAGGGTAACGTGGCGGTTGACGTCAGCAAGGGATTGCCGATAGCAATAAAAGGAAGTTGCGGATTGAAGAGTCTGCCGATGGAAAGTTTAATCGAAGAAAAGATATAAGGAAACTGGTGATCTTATGCCAGTATCATTATAGAAGTCTGAGTCTGACTCTTGCACGAGTCGTTTGTTTCCTTAAAAATAGAGGTGTCTGTTTAGGAAAATAATATTGTTATTTGGGTCCGACTCCTGCGCGAGTCAGTTATTTCCTTCAAAGTAGGAGTTTGTTTTGGAAATGTACGAGTCGTGTCTGTTTACAACTCCTTTTGCTGGAGTATAAAAATGTACCTAGGGGTCGTGAGACAATGATTCAATCAATCTATCAAACAAATCAATTACTCTTATTTACTTTTACTGCAATTTGCCCTTTTATTGCACTAGTCTTAGTTTATCTACGAGTTCTTCAAGCTTTCGACGGTCTGCATCTCCTTGATCTCCGTCAAACCCTTGCAAGTTCCGTGTGAGAGTAATCTGAGCTTTGACATCCGGACGCATCGTTGTTGTCTCGTTCAGCTCTGCTCTAGTTATCCTGATCAAGTCTGAATATTGACATCTGGGCGTATCGTCATTGTCTTGTTTAAATCTTGTTCTGTTATCGTCCTTGTCGATTAACTGGTCAAATCGACTGACACACCTTTGGATATCGAATTCGGGTAATAGCCCGAGGTGTTCGCAGATCCTGATGCTTTTTGTGTCAACACAATCAAAACTGACAGAGGAGCTTGTCAAGCCACTAGACTGATCCTTCTGAGGCTTGCCTCAATCCATACTCGCGAGCTTTGTCCCGAGTTTTAACTGCCACTGCGCTGCTATATAGAATAGATAGAAGTATATAATATAAATAAGTAGATAATCGCTAGAGGTAAGATACCGTATGGAAGCAAGCATCTAGATAAGAGATAGAAAGAATTACTGCCATTGTACCTGTGGTAAGCGAGCGTATCTAATCAAAGCAATTTAAACTTCATACCACACTCATCAAGGAGAAATCGCCAACTGAGAATCACAATTGACATTTTGATTTAGTGAATGGGAGATTGATTGCATGGTCAAGGTATAAGAACTAAGGCATGAGATGATCAATAGCTAGTCAAAACGCTAAACACTATGATCAAGGGCATACCCTAGAAGAACAATGAAGCGCAGTTAAAGATCCAAGATGAAGGAGAATCGACGAAGAATTCCAAACCCTAGGTTTTGGTCAAGCCCTAGAGGAAAGCATTTCAAGGTTGGCAATGGCGCGGTGGAAGGGAAATAATGGCAGGGATGGTGCGCTGGTAGGGTTGAATGGAGCTGGGGTGATGCTTGGTCGCCGGCGAGGTGGTTCCTTGGCAGCGAGCTCTGTGGTGGCGAAAGGCGGCGGTGGAGAGGGCTGGTGCTGCTGCTCGGCGGGGAGGGTAAGCAGAGCAGCGAAGTGTGGTGGAGCGGCGGCGGCGCTCCGGTGAGGGGCTCACCGGCGGCGATGCAGTGGCGGTTGAGGGCGGCACGGTGTACGGATGGAAGTAGACGCAGTTGCTAGAACAGAACACACTGCGGGGGGTTTTGCGCAAAAATT
This sequence comes from Microstegium vimineum, assembly GCA_022036555.1. Taxonomy (NCBI): domain Eukaryota; kingdom Viridiplantae; phylum Streptophyta; class Magnoliopsida; order Poales; family Poaceae; genus Microstegium; species Microstegium vimineum. The sequence goes on along the minus strand of CM039123.1, from coordinate 10,408,852 downwards.
TCGAGCGTCGGACCACTCGTCATGGTCCGACGGGGTGGTCCGATGAATTTAGAAGAAATTAGATCCAATGTAGGGAGCACCCGACCTCTGGACTAGCGCTTCGGACGAAGGACGGACTAGTCCGACGGTCCTTTGACTGGATGGTTGACCGCTGATTGAGGCACCGGACCTTTCGGCTATGGTCCGGAGGAGCGTCGGATGGGTGGTCCGACGAATTTTGTTGAACTGGACTTTTTACGCAGGGAGGATCAAGGCACCGGACCACTGACGGTAGGACCAAGCCGAATGGTTCGGAGGGTAGTCTGGAGCTTAATTTTGCTTTAAATTTTCATGTTTTTCTCTCCAATCTTTTCTCTTAGCCAAGTACCAACACAAAAGAGAAGAAAAAAACACTTGTTGGACTTAGCATAAGAACCATCTCTCAAACCCTCAATTTAAAAATAGTTTGCCATAGGCTAGAATTAGTTTTCATAAGAAAATAGATCAACAAAGCACCAAGGATCACCAAAGGGGCACAAGAGGGATATTAGCTACAGCTAGAGCTTTGAATGCTCCCCCTAAGTGACGAACCTAGAGGATGATCAAGCTTAACCGAAAAGAAACGACAAAACAACACACATGCATATGCTATGAAATACAGAATTTGAATCTAGGTTACTTGCAAGTTTAAACCGCGGTTAAGCTTTGTCACACGCTTTGAGGGCGGTTATCTCAACCGCGTTAGCCAAGCCTATGTACATTACTATAGATTAAACATGATTATATTACATATGAATGCATGGTTCACACAATCTCATTTTTTAGTGAAGTTTGAGTGATCAAGCACATTCAACTCGCTTCTCAACCTACAAAGGGTTGTTTCATCGAGTGGTTTAGTGAAGATATCCGCCAATTGATCTTCGCTCTTAACTCCAACTAGTGTGATATCTTTCCTAGCCACATGATCTCTAAGAAAGTGATGGTGAATATCTATGTGCTTGGTGCGAGAGTGTTGAACCGTGTTGTTAGCAAGCTTTACGGCGCTTTCATTATCACACAAAAGTGAAACATCTTTTAAAACAATGCCGTAATCAAGAAGTGTTTGGGTCATGTATAAGATTTGTGCACAACTTGCTCCCATGGCAACGTATTCCGCCTCGGCGGTAGACAATGCCACATTGTTTTGCTTCTTTTAGAACTAAGAAACAAGTGGTCTTCCTAGCATGTGGCACCCGCCGGAGGTGCTCTTTCTATCAACCTTACACCCGGCATAATCCGAATTGGAATAGCCAACTAGTTGGAAGGGAACTCCTTTGGGATACCAAAGACCCATGCTAGGGGTGTGCCTTATGTACCTAAGGATTCTTTTGACCGCACATAAATGCGACTCCTTAAGATTTGCTTGAAACCTAGCACACATACACACACTAAACATGATATCCAGCCTAGAGGCGGTGAGGTAAAGTAAACTACCGATCATAGAACGATAGAGAGTTTGATTAATTGGTTTACCTCCCTCATCAAGGTTGAGATGTACATTAGTAGGCATTGGGATCTTGATTGGCTTGCAATCCTGCATCTTGAACTTCTTAAGTAGATCATGAGTGTACTTCTCTTGAGAGATGAAGGTCCCTTCTCTCATTTGCTTCACTTGAAAGACAAGGAAGAAGGTTAGCTCGCCAATCATTGACATCTCGAACTCCTTGGACATCAAGTCACCAAAGTCCTTACAATGATCTTGGTTTGTTTGACCCAAATATAATGTCATCGACATATACTTGGCAAACAAAGATTTCTCCATTAAGCTTCTTGGTGAAGAGTGTTGTGTCGACGATCCCGATCTTGAAGCCCTTCTTGAGTAGGAAATCCCTTAGCCTCTCATACCAAGCTCTTGGAGCTTGCTTCAATCCATAGAGTGCCTTGGACAACCTATACACATGATTAGGCAAGTTTGGATCTTCAAACCCGGAAGGTTGTGAGACATAGACAAGTTCATTTATGAAACCATTTAAGAATGCGCTCTTCACATCCATTTGAAAGAGTTTCATTTTGTGATGTGAAGCATACGCCAAAAGGATACAGATGGCTTCAAGTCTTGCAACCGGAACAAAGGTCTCTCCAAAATCAAATCCTTTCACTTGAGAGAACCCCTTTGCTACCAATCTTGTTTTGTTCCTCACAACCACGCCTTGATCATATTGCTTGTTCCTAAACACCCACTTGCTACCAATGATTCTTGCATCCTTTGGCTTCTTTTCAAGTGTCCACACTTGGTTCCGGGTGAAGTTGTTGAGTTCTTCATGCATGGCATTCACCCAATCCGGATCCGCAAGTGCTTCTTCAACACTAGTAGGCTCAACAAAGAAAACAAACGAGTGATGTTCAACATAAGATGCAAGTCTAGAGCGAGTCATAACCCCCTTTACAGGTTGGCGGACCCCTCCAATTACAAAAGTACATGGCAACAAGCTCAAAGGAGTTTAAATTTTTTTTATACTTTGAAATTGAGTTAGGCCAACACGCATGCCAACAAGTGAACCAAATGCAATATCTATCCAAATACATCACACCTCCACATACATAGTGGGTAAATCAGCCAGCTACTTGAAGATCTATACCTTGTTGTTCTGTCCAGGCCGGCACTGCCGCCACTTGTTCAGCCTGTTGGCAGTGAGGGGTATTTAAACACCTCCTCACTCCCCCAACGGCTAGTTCAGCTATTCTCACTCTCACACTCCGTAGAAAACAGAAAGAGGAGCTCTCTTCTTGCTCTTCATTCCTCCTTGGTGCTCAACCACTCTCCCCCATTGATTTCCAATCAACCTTTGAGAGATTGAGCCTCCAAGCTTGAGTAGAAGCTTCTCCCTCGGATTTTTAACTCCTTCAAGCATTTGGTTCACGTGGTAGCCGGCGGTTTGAGTTTGTACTCTTGGAGCTTTGCTCCTAGCCGGCTAGGCGTCGTCCTTGAGCTTGCCAACTTGTGTGGAAGCCAAGGGAGGTTTGTAACACCACCAATTTGCTAATACATTGCCCCTCATATCAAGAGTTCATTCTCTTGACTTGAGACCGAGGAAAGAGCTAGCCTTTGTGGTGAGCTTGAACCTAGTGTGGCACACCTCAACAACGTGGACGTAGACAAGCCTTTGTGGCGAGTTGAACCACGGGTCAAATCTTGTGTCACCGTGTGCTTGTTACTTTACTTTGATATATCTTGTGTGCAAGGTGATTTCTAGGGTTTGGACCCGATCTACTTCGTGGGTGTGTTGCTACCACTTTCAAGTGGTGCTAGAGGTTCCTTATACCTCTAGAAAAGTTTCTATTCAAATACAATTTACATTCAGTCTTTACTTTTTGAATTGCGTTGATATCTGTTCTGGTGACCAGCACTGCTCCTCTTAGGCCAGCAGTGCCGGCCTGTTGCTGACAGCAAGTTGCTAAGTGATTTTAAACAGGCTTATTCACCCCCCTCTAGGCTAATCAGGTCCTTACAAATATCCAACAAGAAAACCAATGTCACACCGTCGTTGGAATTTACCCAAGTGTTGGCGCTTCTTGTAGATGTACACTTTGCAACCAAACACCCGGAAGAATGATATATCCGGCTTCTTCCCATTTACAAGCTCATAGGGGGGTCTTCTTCAATAGCATTTGGATGAAGAGACGGTTTACCGCATAGCAAGCGATGTTGATTGCCTCCGCCCAAAACTTCTTCGGAGTGTTGTACTCATCAAGCATAGACCTTGCTAGAGTTATGAGCGTCCGGTTCTTCCTCTCTACAACACCATTTTATTGTGGAGTATATGTGGCGGATACCTCATGCTTGATCCCCACTTCATCACAATAATCTTCAATCTTTGTGTTCACAAACTCGGTGTCATTATCACTTCTAATCCTCTTGATCTTCACATCAAATTTATTTTGAGCTTTTGTAGCAAACTTCTTGAATATAGCGGTTGTATCTCCCTTATCTTGAAGAAAGAATACCCAAGTGTACCGAGATTAGTCATCCACTACCACTAAGCAATAGAAATTTTCGCCAAGACTAGCATAGATGGTAGGGCCAAATAGATCTATGTGTAGTAACTCTACGACTCTTGAGGTAGACATGAAAGCTTTGGTTGGATGAGTGTTTGCCACTTGCTTGCCGGCTTGACAAGCACTACACAATTTATCCTTCTCAAATATCACATCCTTGATTCCTCTAACCATCTCCTTCTTGACAAGCTTCTTCAAGGTTGACATGCCCACATGTGCTAATCTTCTATGCCATAGCCAACCCAAAGAATTCTTGGAGAATAGATAAGTTTGCAAGCTAGCTTCATTTGAGGTGAAGTCCAATAAGTAGAGATTATTGTGCCGAAACCCTTTGAATATCAAGGATGAATCATCAATCTTGGTCACAAATACCTCATTTGGAGTGAAGAGACATTGAAACCCGAGATCACAAAGTTGACCAACCGATAGCAAATTGAAGCTTAATGATTGTACCAGCAAGACATTTGAAATTAATTGATCTTGGGAGATAGCCACTTTGTCTAAGCCTTGAACTTTGCCCTTTAAATTATCCCAAAAAGTAATCTTGTCTTAATTTACACAATCCTCATCAAGTGTGGTGAACATCCGGGGGTCGCCGATCATATATTGAGTGCAACCACTATCAATTACCCAATGGCTCCCACTGGTCTTGTAGTTCACCTACACACAAACAACTTGGAGTTAAGCTTGTTGTTTGGGAACCCCCTTAGTACGGGGTCCCATTGCCTTGTCAACCAACTCCTTAGCAACCCAAAGAACCCTAGGCTTGTTCTTCATTGGTGGACCAAGAAACACTACTAGCGGTCTACCTTGGAATCCTTGTTGATAACAAAGTGAGCATCATGAGCAAATGGCCTAGCGTGCTTAGGCAAGGTCTTAGGAAGTGGTATACTGCATTGGAACTCTAGGTGACCAACTTGTCCACATCCAAAGCATCTTCTTGGCTTGAGCTTTGAGTACTCTTGATTGTAGCCATTGTACTTGTTCTTGTAGTAGTTCTTGGCCTCAATCTTGACCTTTGCCTTCATGACTTGGTTCTCCTTGAACCCAACTCCGGTCTTGTTATTCTTTATGACCGTGCTCATCAAAAGCTCACTTTGAAGGTTGTGGCCCTTGGTGAACTTCTCAAGGCCACTTGTAAGCTTTATCTTGTCATTCTTGAGCTTGGAAATTTCTTCTCTAAGAGAGGTGATCAAGGTGGTAGCATCTTTGTCTTCTTCTTGAGCCGGCTTGATAACAATTCACTTGTTTGACTTGAGAGTAATTAACTTTTCCTTGAGATTTGAGTTTTCTTCTCATTTTGACATAGTCATCATACTTGTCGGCTTCAACAACTCTCTTGCCCTTGCACTTAGTACTTTGCTCAAGAGCCACATCATCAATCAAGATATCACAAGAGGTAGCACTTGCACACTTAGCACACGGGTTAGTAGAAACATGTGTAGCAAGATCTTGAGTAAGCAATTCATTTGCTACCACTTTTCGCTTGGTTGTAGTCATCTTTTAACAAGTTATACCTTGTATAGAGCTCTTGGGATGACCTCTCAAGCTTATCATGTTTCTCATTAGCTTGCTTAAGATAGGCTTTGAGCTCCCTAGTGCTAGATGTGAGAGAATTGATCTCAAGCTTCAAATCATCATTAGCACTAGACAAGGCATCAAGCTTAGCATGCAAGTTGTCTTTGATCTCAAGAAGTTTGTCATTTTTACCCTTATACTTCCTTATGATGCTAGAGTACTTGTTGCAAATTTTAATTAGCTCATCATAGGATGGTGTGTCATCATCATCACTTTCACTATCACTTGAGTCACCACTATCATCATCATCCTCTTTTTGTACCTTCTTGTCATCTTTAGCCATGAGGCATAGGTGTGTTGAGGATGAGCCCGACGATGAAGGAGGAGGTGGCGGTGGAAGGGAAGAACCAATCACCAAAGCGGCCACCTTCTCATCTTCACTTTCATCATCGGAGGAGGCACTAGTGTCCTCAATGTCGGTGAGCCAATCACCCACAATGTAAGCTTTGCCATCCTTCTTCTTTTTGTGGAAGTCAAAGTTCTTCTTCTTCTTATATGGCTTGTCTTGCTTCTTGTCATCATCACTTGAGTCATCATTGCCACCCTTGTTCTTCTTGAAGTTCTTGAACTTGTTGTTCTTGAACTTGTCTTTCTTCTCTTCGGGGCAAGTATGAGCTAGATGACCAAGAGTGCCGCAATTGTAGCACTTCATTTGGGAGATTGACTTCCTTGAAGAGCTTGTGAAGAATTTCTTCTTCTTTGAGTCAAACTTGACTCCATTCTTGTTTAGCCTCTTCAACATCTTGGTGGTCTTCTTCACCATAAGAGCGATGTTGTCTTCATCATCATCATCACTTGCACTTTCAATGACATATTGAATCTTGCACTTCTCCTTGGAAGATGCCTTGAGAGCCAAGTCCTTCTTCTCCTCCTTCTCTTTCTTCATGGAGGAGGATGAACTTCCATCATTGATCTTCATGTACATCTCATGAGCATTGATCTTGCCCAACACTTATGTTGGTGTAGTTGCGGAAAGATCGCCTTGATGAAGGACCGTGACGATGTGGCTATACTTGTCTATTGGTAAGACACAAAGTATTTTGCGCACCACATCGGCCGGTGTCATTTGGGTGAGCCCAAGGCCATTCAACTCCTCTACAAGCACATTCAAGCGAGAGTATATTTCATTAGCATTTTCATGAGATAGCATGGTGAAAGCATTTAACTTAGCAATGACCAAGTGGTAGCGCTCCTCACGCTCACACTTGGTCCCCTCGTGTAGTGCACAAACGTTTGTCCAAACATCATGTGCGGTTTGGGAATTTCGCACACGGTTGAACACATCCTTGCAAATGCCACGGAAAAGAATGTTCTTCGCCTTAGCATTGTTCTTCTCAAAGAAGGGATCCTCGGCGAACACCGATCCGCCTATGGTGGAGGCTTTGTGAACACCGACATCCACGACCTCAAGGTAGGCCTCCATCCGCACTTTCCAATAATGAAAGTCATCCCCATCAAACATGGGTCTTATGACAGTGCACCTAAATTTACGCAAATGGGAAATACTCGGAGGATTCCCACGTACTAACTGCAATAGGGAGTTTTCATGATATGCAGTTGGTCGTAGTTGGATTAAGTCAGCAGCGTGCAGAACTGTATGACCCCAACGCGACATAGGCAATTTGTAATTCATCAACATAGGTCTTGCAATGAGTTTGAATCTTTTTATCAACGATTCAGCCAAACCATTTTGAGTACGGACATATGGAACAGAATGCTGAACCTGAATTCCTAATGCCATGCAATAGTCATTAAAAGCATGGGATGAGAATTCAGCAGCATTGTCCATTCGGATAGATTGAATCCGATGTTCAGGATAATGAGCCTTCAACTTAATAAGTTGGGCCATTATTTTGGCAAAAGCATGGTTGCGTGTCGATAATAGACACACATGAGACCATCTAGTAGATGCGTATATTAAAACCATGAAATACCTGAACGGTCCCGATAATGGTTGAATCGGACCACATATATCTCCTTGAATTCGTTCAAGAAATTTTAGTGGTTCAGATCTAATTTTAAGATATGATGGTCTTAAAATTAATTTCCCTGTTGCAAAAGCAGTGCAATAAAAATCTTTATTTTGTGGAAATTTTGCTTTTTCCATGTCATGACCAATGGAATTGCTAATAATTTTTCTCATCATCTCTATTCCAGGATGTCCTAATCGATCATGCCAGTTACGGAATGTATCGATATCTCAGAAAATTATCTTATAAGCAACATGTTCTACAGATTTAATGTATGTAAAGTACAATCCATGTTGGAGTGAAGAAATCTTTTCGCAAACTTGTTTGCCATATCCAGTAAGTTTGGTAAAGAGAAGATGTTCCTCTTTATTATCTTCATGTGTTTCCACATGAAAACCATTCTTACAGACATCTCTTAAACTTAGAAGGGTACGAGTTGATTCGGGATACAACAATGTATCCTCTATCGTAATCTGTGTACTCATTGGGAGAGTAATAGTGGCTCGTACAGAACCAACTATTAATGCATCATGACCAGCAATGGTCAGAATATTTCCTTCTCTTTTCTTAAGAGTCTGGAAATATTTAATCTCTCTAAGTATAGAGTTTGTGACACCTGAGTCCACAATACATAATTCTTCCTCCATTGGATTGAGTTCAACAGACATCTATATGTAAAGTAAATGCAGATATAAATAAATACTACAAACTAACATATATATATATATATTATATTGAATATCAAATATGATAATACAATATAAATGAGTCAATACAACTTGACAATACAAACAAGTTTGCACAACTCATAAGCACACAAAATAATACTACCTAAATAACTATAGATTTGTATGACTTCGACTATTTACAACAACGGTCAATGGTGATATCAAATTTGGAGTTAAATCACTCCAAATCTCCAAATATGTCTCCAGAGCCAAAGTCTAGGAGCATGTTATCCGTTGAGGGGAGATTCTCTTCAATATTGAGAGACTTGTTGTTCTCTTGAGATTTAGGGGCTTGCTTGGAGCAACCTTCTCCAGAGATAATCTCAGAAGCAATATTGAAGTGTGCTTCATATCTTTTATCTCCTGTAGGCTTGACCTCTTTTAGAAACTTTTGGTACAAAGCAACTAGATGCTTAGGTGCACGATAATTCTTGGAAAAATGTGAAAAATCTCCACACCTATGACATTTTTTGTCATTTTTGAAGGATTTAACATTATCCTTCTTCCTGTTGTGTGAATTAGGTCTTTGCCTCTTGTTGTGTTTGCGTTTACCATTCTTGTTCTTTGGAAAAGGTCCATTGAGCTTATTCCTGGCTTTAGACTGTACATTGTGAACCTCAGGTAGAGGCGCCGAACCAATAGGGCGCTTATGATGATTCTTCAAAAGAAGTTCATCATGTTTCTCTGCTTGAGTCAATGTATGAATAAGCTGGGAATAGAGCTAGTAATTTTTAGCCCTGTATTGTTGTTGCAATACTCTATCAGACGGAAGCATAGGGATAGAGTCTTCTCTATCTTATCTGCATCCGTTGGCTCTTTCTCGCAAAACTTTAACTTGGAGCAAATCCTATGAACAACATGATTATAGTCTGCCACATATTTGAAATCTTAGAGACGTAGATGATTCCATTCATGATTGGCCTCAGGCCAAATGAGTTCCTTTTGCTGTTCATATCGCTCTTTAAGAGCGACCCATAATTTAAGAGGATTTTCTATCATAAGGTATTCAGATTTGAGATCCTTATGAATATAAAACCGTAATAAAGCCAAAGCTTAATAAGTTTGCTTTTCTTGTAGGACAACCCCATTTTGGGGTTCCTATATCGTTGCCAAAAGACTACGAGATGCAAGTGCAATCTTGATATCAGAAGCCCACGTAGGGTAATTGCTACCATCTAAACGCAAGTTCATCGAACTCCTTAGATGTCATGATCCTATATGGACAACCATGGATTAATTAATTGATGAACAGTAATTCTATATATACAAATGGCAGTTTCCTTTGTCAGTGACCCAAACCGAAACAGTGTCAGTTGGTGCCAAAAGGTGTTTGTTGGTGTTGAAGGGGCATATGCGGATGCCTAAACTAGGAACGTAATTAGCACATGCTAATTACGAGATTAACAATAATTAATCACTAATTATTATTTATCCTAAATAATCTCAACAGGACTAACATACACCTACCTAGACAGTTGTTGTGTAATGAGTGCAATTTACTCTTAATTTATTATATAATTTTGATCAAATTTAGAATGTTTTTTAATTTAAAACGATTTATAATTTGGGACGGAGGGAGTAAGTACCTATTACATGGCCAAACTGGAGAAGCTTATACATTATCTAGAGTTTGTTTAGAGCAACTCTAGCCCAAGTCCCTACTTGGGCCCCTACTCTAAATTTTAGGAGTTTGGACAAAATTCCAACTCCAATGGAGCCCCTACCTGGGTCCCCATTTTACATGCCCCCTCAAATTATAATTTCAGGTCCCCAGGTCTAGGAGCCCCCTATCCGGTGGGGCCCACCACTTTTCCCCACTCGGCCGAGGACCGCGCGCGACCCGCCTGAGCCGCGCCGCCGAAGCCGGCTGCGCTGCGCGCGTCGCCCCGCCTGCTCCGCGTCGTCCCCTCCAGTGGCACCCTCCCCTCCGGTCGCGCTGCAGCGAGAGCTCTGGCGGCGCCCTCCACTTCGGCAGTGCAATCTCCGGCTACGAGGCAACGACCTCCGGCGGCCCGCCGTGTTGGCACGCAGGAGTTGCTGCTGCTGCTAGCTCGAAGCCTGGGAGCAGTGGGGAGCGAGCACACCTCGCCACCCGACCAGGCCTCATGCGCACGGCTTCGCCATGGGCTGCTGCTCCGTCGTGGGCCGCTGCCCCTCCCTGGTGGCTCCGTCGCGAGCCGCGGCCCCTGCTCCACCTGGCACGCAAGGCTTCCCTCCCTCCTCGGTGGCTCTGCCATGTGCTGCTCCGTCGCGTGCGTGCTGCTGTCCAGCACGTCTCTAATCTCCTCGTGCGTCCTGGCCTATGAGGATGGGGAGAAGAAACATGCAACTCATAATTTGTTTGTGGATGGTGTTTTTTTAGAAAAAATGCCTAAAGAGCATAGTACAGTTGTCTTATATCTGTTGAGTGGATTTGTTCTTACTAGAATTACAAGGCTGCAAATGTCAAAAAGTGTCTAATAATAGATGTGGCATTGTGCAGGTTGAGATGGAATCTTGTGATGTATGGAAGCAGCAGTCACAAGAAGTGAAGCCTAGAGATGGAGCTCAAAAGTATAGATCTTGATGTTGAATACTAGATGGGTAGATCAATCAGAAGTATAGATCTTGATGTTGTATACTAGATGTTTTGTGATGTGACCACCATGGACGATGATCAAAGGGCATATGTGTTGGCCAAGAGAGCGAAGATTGCAAAAGCGACAAGTGCTAGTGTAGGTGAGACGGCTAGTGGTGAGAGTGAAGTCTAGGATATTTAATTTAAGTTCTTATAAGTTATCAGACACATGTGTTGTCAGTTTAAGCAACTTGTTCATTTAGTTCTCTGGACCTCTTTCTTATAAGTTATCAGACATATGTGTTCTCAGCCAACTGATTTCTCCTTTGAACATAAACCCAATTTTTCCATGCTTTTGAGAATTTTTTTTTCCATATGAAGTGCTTGTTGTGATTACAAACATATGTGTAAGCCTTTACAGTTTACACATGAAGTGCTTGCTGCAAAGTGCTGGCCTAACTGTGCAACTATGGTTATGAACTGTGTTGACACAGTATGTGCAAACCGTCAGCCTATTACAGTATGTGCAAACCGTCAGCCTATTACAGTATGTGCAAACTGTCAGCCTATTCTCTTCTCAGTTTCTGAAACCAATGGAGGAACTTAGGACTGAAATTTGATATTTGTATGATTTTAGGACTGCCCTTTGCTATCTTTTTGAAACTGTGTTATCTTTTTACTGGTAGTGCAAACTATTAACAGTCTGTGAAACTAGCACCATCACCTGTACATGTTCATTCAAGGCTGGAAGATGAGAGCAATATCTTTTTGCTCTGTGTAATCATGCATCACAAAGGTGCTAGAGCTGCAGCAATTTTGCTTGTTTCTGAAAAATAAATGACAAAGGTGCTAGAGCTGCAGCAATTTTGCTTGTTTCTGAAAAATAAATGACAAAGGTGCTAGAGCTGCAGCAATTATGTGTAAGCTGATAGTGTGGGTCTCAATGTAAAGTGGCAGAGCATGAAAGTGATTTTGAGAAATTTAGTTAGAATAGAGGAAGCTCAGGTTTTCATCAGATTCAGATCTCACTGGTGTACATATTTCACCCTCCAGCAAATAGAGGAAGGTTGAGGAGCACCTGTACATGAATTGGTCACTGCAATACAATGACAGTGCTCACTGCCTCCCAGACCTGACCTGATCTGCTCTTTGTCAACTCAAACTCTCACAGTCCTATTAGTCTCCAAGCTGGGAGAAACTGAAGTATTTTGTACAGACAGTGAAATTTATTTACAAACTCAAACTCTCTGATAGTGCGTGTGTGCATCCTCTCTTTTGAGTGATTTCTTCATCACTGCCCATCAGTGATACATGTTTGAATTTACACTGTCCAAGTATTAAAAATGCTAGTTTTTTTTGTCTTACACTAGCACTGAACTCATCATATTATGGTATATACTATAATATACCAAGCTGATCATTAAATCAAGCTGATGCAGCCAAGACATGATGACAGAGCCAAGCTGATCAGTTAACTGAAAATGACAGTTAACAAAGAATTTTACATGTTAAACAGTTAAACAGAGACAGTTAACTGGATTTTACAGAGCCAAGCTGATCAGTTAACTGAATTTCTAATACATGTTAAACAGAGCCACTACAGAAAGACAATATCAGAGTTCAGAGCACATATGTCTGAAACCAGTGGCGGATCCAGAAACGGATCAAGGGGGGGCTAAATAACATAGGCTTTTTTTTTTTTTTTTTTGCTCGTTGGACACAATACACTAGTAGATGTAGCTAAAATTGATAATTTGATATTGATTCTAAGTGAAGTCAAAGATACATAGAATTAAGATAATAAGGATGAAAAAAGTACCAAATATAAGGAGTCTTCCATCTTCAAGAATTCGCACCACTTGAACCAATACCACTTGAACCGTGCAATTGATTTTGGATCACTGAATTGATAAAAACTAATAATGAAAATAAAAAATTAAAATAGAAATGAAAGAGAGAGGGGAGGTCAGTCCTCCGTTCTTACCCTCGGCGCTGGCGCGCTCCGGCTGAGCTGAAGCTGGCCGGGGCTGGGGCTGCGGCTGCGGTGGCCGGCTGGGGCCTGCGGCGTCGGCGGCCTTGTCCTCCGGGCTCCTGGCTCCCCGCTCCGACGCTCCCTGTCCCGAACCCGGCAGGCCGGCTCCCTGTTTAGGGTTTAGGGGTGAAGTGCGGAGTATTGATGGCCCGATGCCGAAGAGGCCGGAGCTCAAAGCAAAGGGCAGGAGCGACGGCGGCCGCGGCGCCGTCCACCGGCGTGGTCGCGTGGAGGCGTGGAGCCGTAGATCGAGGCGCCGAGCAGTCGCGGGCTCGCGGCGCCGTTTACCGGCGTGGTCGCGTGGAGGCGCTGAGCAGTCGCGGGCTCGCGGCGGCGGGGCGCGACCGCGCGATGCGATGCGGAGTCGGGAGCGGCGCTGCGTGTTTTTTCTTTTTTTTTTTAAAGAAGCGATGTGTGCGGGCTGGGCTGAGAGAACTTGTTCCATTGTTTTTGGGCCCCCCCCCCCCCCCCCCCCGTTCCGTCCGCCAATGTCTGAAACATTCTCCTTCATTCTTCCTGATCCAATCCTCAAGCCTTCAGAAATGTTTCGTGGCACTTTGCGGCGACCAGGCAACGATCCACGAAACTTTTTCTTACGCTTGTTTCTCTTCGAGCCCTCAAGAAGACCAACAATGATGAAGATGCCGTCATCATCAGATTCATCCTCTCCATCCCACCCTCGACGAGCTCTAGTTCGAAACCTTGACATCTGCCATAGAAACAAAAAAAGGAAAAAAGTTAACAGAAAAGTTTGTTGTCAGAATCTTGATATAAAATATAAGATTCAGAATATATATATGTAATATATATCCTATCCACTAGACCTCTAGGTATAACAAGCAAGATTCAGAATAGAAGATTTTTTCTCTGAAAAAGGCTAGTCTACTTCAATGAACAGAAAAAATACATTTTCAGAAGAATTTAACCACAAAAGGTAATACGTGAAGCATGGTATGAAACTTGCCACACAGCTCATAGAAGTTAGTCCTCACTGTCTCCAGTGCCTTGAGGCACATGGCAAAGGATATAGTTCAGTGATTTGTGCAGACAGTATTCATTGGCAACTCATGAATGGAACACACAGCTGATAACCATGCAAATAAAATGCTCATAGCAACCAAATTTAGTTTTCACAGTAATAACATTTGGAGCTCCTAAATATCAATAAGACAATGACAAAAAAAAACAGGAGTACATGAACATATAAAAAACTAGGTACTAACCCATCTTTGCTCCTCTGCTGACAGAACTCACGGAACTGAATGCAAGTGTTCTTAACCTTGAGAGCACCAACACTGAAATGGACAAGTATACAAATCAAGAAGCCACAAAAATAATTCAATAGAAAATACCAAAGTTTAGATGTCATCAGGCTGTATACTAATCATATAAAGATTAAACAATTTGATCATACATATCTGAGTAACAAGCCAGACAAGTACAAGCCTAGTAAAAGTTTAGAACTCCAGCAAGTCCCACATCAAATACTGAAACTTTTGAATCCTAACTTGCTAACCTGCTATTCAGAGTTTCAGTAACTTACTGGAATCGACATACAGCTCAATCTCCACTTTCTCTTCTAAATATGCGTATGTCTCGCCAACCAAACATCAAAATGCAAAGTACTTGAACCAACCACCTTTCTCCTCTCTATTTCTCTTGCCTACTAGAACTTTCTTTGATGAGCTAAAGCTATTATCATTGCATACAGAGAGCTCTTCTAATTCAGATTGAGAATAAAACTTGGTGGATGCCCAAATGTAGGAGAAATTGGGCTACCTCTGCCATGCCACACCTCTGCTCCGGCCTCCTCGGCGGGACGGTGGCTCGGTGCAGCACTGCCGCTTGGACGCACCGGCCTCCAGCCCACGAGCCGACGACGGCCGCCTCAATGGGTGCAAGCGCGACGATGCCCCTGGCTGCTACGGTGCTGACCCGGGCGCGGGCCGCTCAACCAGCCGCTGGCGGCTGCTCGCAGGTGCGCGGCGCGGCGGAGAGCTGCCACTGACAGGCCGACGTCGAGGCGGGTTCACGCGACGAGGAGCAGGCGGCGTGCGGGCGGGGCGCCGTTGCTGGCTGCGCGTGGGCGGGGAGCAGCGGCGCGCGGGCGGCGAGCCGGCGGGTGCACGCGGGGCACTGGCGGCGGCTTCTTGGCCTGGAAAAAAAAAATAGGGGCCTAATTTGACTGTTAGACTAGAGTTGGAGTCAATTTTGGGTCCCTATTTTTTACAGCCCAGCATGTAAATTAGACCCATACAAATGAAAAAAATAGGGACATAAATTGCATGCTGGGTTGGAGTTGCTCTTAGTAAACCAAAAACAGGATCACCTCGAAACATTGTTGTTGTTAGGATTATTTGGCTTGGAATCTGAATATCTGAGTGGCGGGAGCTCGTGGCTAGTCCTCCAGCGAACTGCGTTATTCAGCAGGATAACAGCGGCCGTTCGCTAGGAACATGAAATCAGCGGCGCGTTCCACGCGTTGCTCCGAGCGCGCGACAGACGTGCAGCCAACGCCGGGGCGTCCAGCGAACTCGCAAACATTTTATAACCCGAGCACGCGGCAGACATGGGAAACGGCGGTGGGACTGGCGATAAGACGAAGACGAAGGCGACAGGAGGCCTCACCGGTCGCGAACCCTCCTCCAGCCACGCCTCCAAACGGCGTCGGGGCCTGCGCGGCGAGTCCATGGCTGACCGCTTCTTCCCCAACGACTTTCCCGACTTCGTCGCCGAGGCTGAGGCTGAGGCCTCCGACGGCGACGGCGAGGGGCACCGCCCCGCGGGGCTTCGGGGCCTGCTCTCGCTTCCGTACACCACGCTCTCCAACCGCTTCGTGCGCGCCGCGCGCCGCCTCAAGGACAAGGTGCGCCCCCGCTACTCGCTACCTCGTTTCCCCTGTCGCGCGCCCGCCCGCCAGGTGCTCGACTGATTGCTCTCGGCTACCCTTTCTGCAGGTGGTGGAGGAGACGTGGGTGAAAGCCGGGTGGAAGGTGACGGACTACACGCTCTACACGGGCTCGCTCGGGACAGCGCTGCTGCTGTTCAAGTCATTCCAGGTCACGGGCGACCGCGGGGACCTCGCCCTCGCCGCTGACATCGTCCGCGCGTGCGACGATGCGTCGCGGGGCCTGCCGTAAGAATAAGATGACCGACCAAGCTCCGCTTTTCTTGTTCATGCTTGGTGCTGGTTGCTTTGGTTGGATCTTCCCGTTACTTGTTCATAATTATATGGAGGTGTGTGGCCTGGGTGTGTAAGGCGCAGGTTCTTGACATTCATATGCGGGAGGGCTGGTGTCTGCGCTCTTGGAGCGGTGATTGCCAAGCATTGCGATGATCAGCTCAGGGTCACTCAATATCTGAGCTCCTTTGATGAGGTGAGGCTTCTGATAAGCATAGTTCTGGGTTTAGTAGTCAATCTGTAAACTTTGTTTGTGGAATGCACTATTGCCACGTGACTGTAGAATATTAGATGACAAAACTGGTACATCCTAATGCTGTAGACTCAGCTGTCCTTTGTGATGTTGTAGATAACAGTCACTGAGAAAGTTCCAAATGAACTGCTGTATGGAAGGGCGGGTTATCTGTGGGCTTGTTTGTTCTTGAATAAGCATCTCAGCGAGAAGACGATCCCTCTGGAGCACATAGTATGTTAATGCATAGTTTCGTTATGTAAATTCTGACACACATTTCGTTTTTAGTTATACTCATGTGAATGGCACTGGAAATCTTATTGTATAAAACCACTTCAACTGTAGAATTCTGTGGCAAAGGACATCATTGATGAGGGAAGAAATCTTGCAAGCAAAGGGAGTAGCCCACTGATGTACGAATGGCATGGGAAGCAATACTGGGTGCTGCCCATGGTCTTGCTGGAATCATGCATGTGCTGATGCACACTGAACTGAAACCAGATGAGCAGGATGATGTGAAGAACACCCTGCAGTATATGATCAAGAACAGGTTTCCTAGTGGCAACTATCCCTCAAGTGAAGGCAACGAATCAGATCGCTTGGTGCATTGGTGTCATGGTGCCCCAGTTGTTGCTCTTACGCTTGCTAAAGCATATGAGGTGATTGCTGCATCTTTTTATACTTGCCCTATTGAATATCCTATTTGCATCTGCATGTTCATTCAGTAGACGTTCTTGAGATCTGGCAAGATGTTTGCCTAATGAGTGAAGCTGCAAATAACGAGTTGGTCTATTAATCTTTAGAGTTTGTATGTGGTCACCATGTGTAACAATATCTGTATTTCAGGTCTTCCATGATGATTATTTCAAGCAAGCAGCTGCAGAGGCTGCTGAGGTTGTCTGGAACCGAGGGCTTCTGAAGAGAGTCGGAATATGTCACGGTGTAAGCGGGAATGCCTATGCATTTCTCTCACTCTACAGACTAACCGGCAACGTTGAGTACCTCTACCGAGCAAAGGCTTTTGCCTGCTTTCTCCTGGAGAAAGCTGATCAGTTGATTGCCGAGGGGGCCATGCATGGTGGTGATCACCCGTTTTCACTGTTTGAAGGGAAGGCTGGGATGGCATACCTCCTTTTTGACATGGTTGATCCATCTGAATCAAGGTTCCCTGCCTATGAACTTTGAGAAACCCAATCTGTACAGTTACCCTGCGACTTGTGAGGCTGTGTGATGATCCAGCCGTCTGGAGAACGCTGTGTTTGTGTTTTCTCGTCTACTCTGTAATGCAGCTGTAATTTGGTTCCATTTGCGTTACTGTTGACGAACTAAACAGCACGTACATTGTTTGAGCCTCCGCAGCATCTATATTTCTTTCTAACATAAAGTTAAGCCTAGTCTAAGGCATTGATCTCGAAATTAAGTGTCTGAATAATCAAGCTAAACAGTGCATATGCCAGTCACTTGTGTTGTACTACTTATAAGTGCGTTCATATTTCTCAGTGCAGAACCGTAGAACGAAGCTGCGGTCGTCAAAAATTAGGTAACGGGCAGCGCAAACTCTCCGGAGAGCCGGCCAAAACGTGCTTGGACCTCGGTGGCTCCTGCCGTGTGTTTGTAGATTTGGTGCTCCTGACGTTGCAAACTTGGATCTTCTGTGAAGTATACATGACCATCACATTCCGACTAATGACGCCATTACCCCAACTACTCAACCTTCAGGTGACATCATTCCAATCTGTGGAACAAAAAACTTCCAACATTGCAAATTAGCAATCATTCGGCGTGATGTTTTTGCCAGGGACAATAATCTTGATGCTTTGGCAATAATTCAGTAAAAAATACTTTTTTTTGACGAAATCCCTTGGAATAAACCTTTTGCTTGAGATTTTAAGACCTTTTTTTTGGTTGTTTTGACGAACCAGCTTTTCAGTCCTGCTCGGTGGAGGAGTTGCGCGCCACTGGTGCAGTGATACTGATCGACGGATTCTATGGTTCCTGCCTGTTCAGTGTTTGTCCTCGTCTCGTCTTCGGATAACACCAAGCTGCAAGCGACGTACTCCTACCAGCGGAAGTCCAAGGCAGAGCAGACACGTGGGAGACTGACTGGATGGCCTTTTTTTCGCTTCCGTTTTTGCTTTGTTTTTTTATTATTATTATGGAAGGGAAGGCAGATTGACTGGCCATTTCCTCTCCCTATAAAGCTGATGATGAATCATCTCGCTCGCCGGGCGGCCTTGAAGAGCAAGCAGCAATGGCGCTGGATATCGAGCACACCCACCTCCCCATCCGCGGCCTCAACCTCCACGTCGCACACGTAGGCAAAGGTGAGTCTCGGGCAGCATCATCATCGTTGCTTGAGCTGAGCTGATGGATCCCGGCGGAGCAAGCAGAGTATGAATGATGGCCTGCGGGCTGTGGCTGTGTGCTGTTGGTTTATGTGTTGCAGGTGACCTGGGCACGGTGGTGTTCCTGCACGGCTTCCCGGAGATATGGTACTCGTGGCGCCACCAGATGCTGGCCGTGGCTGCGGCGGGGTACCGCGCCATCGCGCCGGACTGCCGCGGGTACGGGCTGTCCGAGCAGCCGCCGGAGGACGAGGAGGAGGCCTCCTTTGACGACCTCGTCTCCGACGTGCTCGGCATCCTCGACGCCCTCAGCGTCCCAAAGGTACTGTAAGCATCAGATCAGCTCATGCCGGCGTCGGCGTGACCCACCACGCACTGACTAAGTTGTTGCCGCGCGCGCGTGGCGTGCAGGCGTTCCTGGTGGGCAAAGACTTCGGCGCCGTGCCGGCGTACGAGTTCGCGCTGCAGCACCCGGACCGCACCCGCGGCGTGATGTGCCTGGGCATCCCCTTCACCGGCCCCCGCGCCCTTCGACGCCTTGCCCGAAGGCTTCTACATCCGGCGCTGGCGCGTGCGTAGCACTCCACTGACTGCCTGTGACTCAACTCGATCATCTTCTTCTTCTTCGTGTCGAAATTAAGTGGCACTCTGCAGCTGCTGTTCCTTTTTTTTTTTTGGTTCACTTCCGCAGGAGCCTGGTGGCAGGGCGGAGGCCGACTTCGGCCGGTTCGAAGTCAGGCGCGTGGTGCGCACCATCTACGTGCTCTTCTCCGGCGCCGACATGCCGATTGCCAAGGAAGGGCAGGAGATCATGGACCTGGCCGACCTGTCCACGCCGCTCCCGCCGTGGTTCACCGAGGAGGACCTCGACGCCTACGCCAAGCTCTACGAGAAGACCGGTTTCGGCTACCCGCTCAAGATGCCGTACAGGTAGGTAGTCGCCACCGCACTCCGATCCTCTCGCCAGCCAATTGCCAAACGAACGGCAGAGACCGGAGACTAGACAGACACAGACTCTGATGCTTTTTTGCTTCCATGGAAAACTGATTGGGCAGAGCTCTGCATAAGATCCCGAACCGGCTGGACGCCAAGTTCCAGGTGCCGGTGTTCATGGTGATGGGGGAGAAGGACTACTGCTTCAAGTTCCCGGGGACCGAGACCGCCCTGCGCAGCGGCGTCATGGACAACTTCATCCCGGACCTGAAGATCACCTACATCCCGGAGGGGAGCACTTCGTGCAGGAGCAGCTCCCAGAGCAGGTCAACCACCTGCTCCTCGGCTTCCTCAGTGACCATCCATCCGTGGCATAAATATGGTTCTTGAGCAATTGGTTTGTCTATTGCCGTTGCCTACTTGAGTCGTGAGACGACCATGATACTCAAACAAGCTGTACGTTTTTTTTTATTATCGGCAATAAAGATGGTCGTTGTTACATTACTCGATCGATCGCTGCTGTAGATAGAGGTGCTTTGGATGCGATTGAATGGGTTCTACAAAATCCAAAATTCATTGGACGTTATTATAATTGGGTTTACGTGGACTTGAATACTTGAGCAAATTTATGGATCCACAGTTAAGGCTTTACGAGTTAAGGAACCTAGATGAATTTTTACTCTTCATTTTATTTGGAAAATTGCATTTGGTACGGACCTCGCGCTCTTCTGTCGCTTGCTATATGACTGTGGACCCTGGAGTCGCTTGTGAGATAAGATGACGCAAGGAGTTCTCTAGGGAGGACGCGGCAACGGTAGCAATAGACCTCGGAGATGAGTTGTAGTAGAAAATTAAAGGTAGATTTATCGTAGTGTACTTCATATCATGGTTAAAGTCTTTCAATGTGCAGGGTTTCAGATAAGATGAGAACATGTGATTCTGAAACAAAAGATCCGTTGGATAAGATGAGAACATGTGATTCTGAAACAAAATGGTCAGCAAACGAGGGGTAGGAAGAGTTTTTCTTGGTGAAAAAAAGTCTTCTCATGTGGAGAGTGGAGTCGAGAATCAGGTGACAGAGATTTCTTAACCAACATGTGATTCTGAAACAAAATTACAATAATCAGCACGAGGGACTGGCAGCCAAATATCTAATCATGCATTCTTTTTTTTTAAAAAAAAAAAACTGTTTCAGGACAAGCTCCGGATAGAGGGAGACGCAGAGCAGACTGCAGACATGTGGGCAAGTCAGCAGCCACTGATGCGCATAGCCTAGCATAAGCTGAAGCATCTCGCTCTCTGTAGGACGAGGAGCAAGCAGGCGAAGAAGCATCAATGGCGCAGCAGGAGATCGAGCACACCCAGCTCCCCGTCCGCGGGATCAACCTCCACGTCGCTCAGGTCGGCAAAGGTGAGAAAGCGAGTCCTCTGTCTGGCCTCTGCTGCGTGGTCTGGTCGTTGGCTGGCTGCGAATCCGTGTTCCATTCCATTCGATGCCAACAACGAACGGACCGGTCGCCGGACTGTTCGATCTCTCATGCTCGCTCGCGTCGTCATTCTTGGCTCGTTTCATTATATTTGTGGCAGGTGACCTGGGGACGGTGGTGTTCTTGCACGGCTTCCCGGAGATCTGGTACTCGTGGCGCCACCAGATGCTGGCCGTGGCCGCGGCGGGGTACCGCGCCATCGCGCCGGACTTCCGCGGGTACGGCCTGTCGGAGCAGCCGCCGGAGAACGAGGTGGACTCCTGGGTCTGGGACGACCTCGTCGCGGACGTGCTCTCCATCCTCGACGCGCTCTCCGTCCCAAAGGTAAGTAACGGATCGGATCGGATCGGATGAGAGATTGTTGCAGATACTGATGATCGGTCGATGCGTCGTCGTCCCCTCTTTGCAGGCGTTCTTGGTGGGCAAGGACTTCGGCACCGTGCCGGCGTACGACTTGGCGCTGCAGCACCCGGACCGCACCTGCGGCGTGGTGTGTCTCGGCATCCCCTTCAGCCCCGTCCCTTTCTCCTTCGACACCACCATGCCCGAGGGCTTCTACATCCGGCGCTGGGGCGTACGTGCCACTGCATCACCATCTATCTATCACCTCTGATGACTGACTGGAGTAGCTGCTCTGGTTACGTTCTCCGATCTCTGGTCACCATCAGTTCGTTTTGTCTGCAGGAGCCTGGCAGGGCAGAGGCTGACTTCGGGCGGTACGACGTCAGGCGCGTGGTGCGCACCGTCTACGTGCTCTTCTCCGGCGCCGAGATCCCGATTGCCAAGGAAGGGCAGGAGATCATGGACCTGACCGACCTGTCCACGCCCCTCCCGGAGTGGTTCACCGAGGACGACCTGGACGTCTACGCCAAGCTCTACGAGAAGTCCGGCTTCCGCTACCCACTCCAGATGCCATACAGGTGAGCAGGAGCAGCTGCCATCCTCATCCCGCTGCGACTGAGGAACTCTATGCCACCAGTTGCCAAACAGAACAGAACAGTTTAGTACAGTACAGTACAGCAGGTTTACCGCGCGCTTGGTTTCAATTCGTGGATTTGGGCAGGTCTCTACACAAGATGGCGAACCGGGTGGACGCCAAGTTCCAGGTGCCGGTGTTCTTGGTGATGGGGGAGAAGGACTACTGCTTCAAGCTCCCGGGGTTCGAGACCGCTCTGCGCAGCGGCGTCATGGACAGCTTCATGCCGGACCTGAAGATCTCCTACATACCGGAGGGGAGCCACTTCGTGCAGGAGCAGCTCCCAGAGCAGGTCAACGAGCTCCTCCTGGACTTTCTCAAGGCCAAGGGCCACCCCGTCGCATTCGCATCGGAGAGTTAGCCGTTGCAGGTATCTGTTGCCATCGGATGCTTAATTTGCCCACTGGCTTGGTCTGAATTTTCGCGGTAATAAAAATGTACGGAGTATTCTTTATGCGTCTAAACTGATGCTGTATCTCATTTCAACTCGACGTCGATGATTTTTGAGCAATTTGCTTGACCTTAACGGACATTGGTGCTTCGCCTGTGCGGTGAACTGATACGATACAGAGAATGAAGTGCTCAGTTCTGAAACTGCTTGGCCTTCCATCATTTCAGCTGGTCAGAACTGAGAAGGGCCAAAGCAGTCGTCGTCCACTGAAACCAGCTTTCCTGTACAATTTGAGGACAACGAGGACTCGTCCATCCCAAACATTCGTACAGTTCCTTGGCTTATCAGCCGACCAGTAGCGGAGCCAGGAATCTGTGACTAGGTATGTTAAATGTACAAAATTTCAAAGCAAATATATCATAACATAAATCCACAATAGTAACCACAGTGCAAAAATACCATAATAAATCCATAACAATAACCAAAGTATAAGTTTGGGTCGTGCTGTGCTGCTTCGTGGGCTTCAAAATAGACGTCGGCTAAATGCATGTATATGAATATGTATAATTATTAATTTTTCCTCAAATTTTGGGTATGCCTTGGCATAAGGGGCATACCCCTGGCTCCGTCTCTGCAGCCGACAAAACAACAAAAGATAGCATCAGTCGGTCAGCCACCGAAGGGATAAGACGAACAGGATGATTAGCTTTACCGAAAAATCAGCTTCGCTCATCTAGTTAGGAAATGTGTTCATGAATCATTATTACTCGGATTCCAGACCTCTTGAACTTAGGACGTGTTTGCATGTCTTGTCGTGTTGTCTGTTATCTCGTCTGACCTAGCTCGACAGCAAAACTAGTCTTGCGAGCAAAGCGGAGCCAGATCGATTAGCAAAGGGAACCCAGATCGGCTCTCTCCTCTAGAATCAAACAGCATTTGAGCACTGGACAAAAGTAAAAGTGGCAAAACACAAGCAATAAAAAGAAAAAACCCTTATTCTAGCTCGACTGCGCGAGCATTGTCCAAGTACCAGAACAACAATATGTTGTAGCATGTACATACTCAACATGTATTATCCACACCGTCCAAAAATGCTTCAAGATTCGTGCATTTACATTGGGATATATGTTTTAAACGGTTGATGTCATGTGCACATATCTTGATGCGTGATGAATGGTGTGGATGACACATATATTGAGCACATATAGGGAAAAAAAAAACTGCTTTCGTGCCAGAACCCACGGTCGTCGTCCAAATGGCAAAAACCACCGTCTTCGCCCCGCTCCCCTCTTCCGCGTAGGGCGTCCCGAGTCCCCTTTCCACGGCCGCATCCACCACCTCCACTCCTCCACCCGCTCGAAAGCGACGCCGCCGCACGGGGAACTACGGGGAACTCAGGAACCCCTATCGCATCTCCCCTCGCTTCCCCGCGACAGCGACGGCCGGTCGCTTCAAGTGACCTGCGCGCACCCTCCCTTCTCCTTTTCTTCACCCCCGGCCCCCGTCCCTCTCCGTCCCTATGACCTCTTCCGCCCCCACGAACCCTAGCCCCGTCCCGGTCCCCGTCCCCGTCCCCACTCCGACCCCCACTGCGAACGGGACCGCCTCACCACCCAAGGATCAGCCGACGCCGCCGCCGCCGCCGCAGCAGCAGCAGCAGCAGGGGGGCGGCCAGGAGGAGGCAGCCGCGGTGGATGGGGGAGGCGCCGAGGCTGCGGAGGCGGGAGTAGCAGCCGGTGCTGCGGCCGAGGCTATGGAAGTGGATGGGGGCTCTGGCGTGGGGGATGCGGAAGTGGGTGGCTCGGTGGGAGGGGGAGGAGGATCAGCAGGAGGAGGCGCTGCCGCGGGTGGAGGAGCGCAGCAGGCCTCGCCGGCGACCGTGTTCCGGATTCGGCTCAAGCAGTCGCTCGCGAGCCTTCGGCACAAGATGCGTGTGCCCGAGCTCTGCAGAAACTTCAGGTGCGCGTGGCTCAGCATCCCTGCGCTTCCGTTTCCGTTTCCTTTGTTTGTGTGCCAGAATCGAGTTTTTGTTTTCAACTCAGCTCCTTTTGGGATCAGTGCTGGATGTCAATTAGTATGTTAAAATTTTGGCGACGGGTGCATGGAATAGTGGAATCACCGACTTCTGAGTCATTATCGAGAGAAGTGTGTATGAGGTTGCGGGTGCATTATTTCTCCTTTGATCTAGAACGTTTTAAAACTTTTTTGGAGGGCTCCTATGGCGTATATTATTATCTGATAACCCCACTACCCCAGTGTGTTCATTTTGTGAAACTGTACTGCCTTCCGTAGCTTACAATTTGAAGACCTGTTTCGGCAGGGGGAGAATTGTGATGGTAGCTTGGATGGTTAGATCCAAATCCTTTTGAGTGTGTTCATTATTTCTTGATTTTCTGGTTTCCTGTTTCTATAACTGCATTTATCTGGTACTACCAGTTATTTTTATCCTAATCTTACCTGGAAACTAGTTGGTAACTTTTTGCTTTGATGGGGCTCCTCACTGCAGTGCAGTTGCTTGGTGTGGGAAACTGAATGCAATTGCTTGTGCATCAGAGACTTGTGCACGCATTCCAAGGTTAGCTTCCCTTCAACTTATTTCTCAGATATGTTTTGTGCCTTGATTGCCTTGCATATGTATCATTTAGTTTATATACTACGAGGGATGTCTTATACTCTTATGTAGTGGAGCTTGTGGTAGAGAAGTGATGTTATTTAGTTGAGCAGAAACATTAGGACATAGTGCTACTGGTTAAATTATAACTAGAGTAAACTATACAAGTA
Organism: Microstegium vimineum; assembly: GCA_022036555.1. Taxonomy (NCBI): domain Eukaryota; kingdom Viridiplantae; phylum Streptophyta; class Magnoliopsida; order Poales; family Poaceae; genus Microstegium; species Microstegium vimineum. Next base: position 10,383,647 of record CM039123.1, on the reverse strand, counting down.
ATTTATAAGGGGTGTATGAGAACTTTGGGAGCAGTGCTACAATACTCGTAAACAGAAAACAAATGATACGAAGGTATAGATTGGTCACATAACAAAAATCAAAACATTAAGATTGGAAGTAGTAAAATGGAGATTCTCCTGATGTCAAGGCCTAGCAAAGAATGCTCAATTATTCACCCTCTTAGTGACATTTTTTATTCACAGTTTTTTGTATGAAGTATTCTTTGGCATAAAATAATTTAATATATTTCTTCAGCTCCAATTCAAGTCCTCCATTTTGGATTCCTATACATATCCTGAATCCAGAGAGACCAACAGAATGCTCTGTATTCAATGTGAAAGCAGGTACATGTCTTTTTATCTGCTACACAAAATATTCTTAGCTATGGTTTACTTGCATGTTATTCTTTGCTAGACACACATGCCTCAAATTTCAATCCCAGTTGTAGTTAGCAGATCAAGTTCAATACTCTGTTGTCTACTCATCTGAAATAAATATATCTATTCATTTTTACAAAAATGATCTGCTCTCAGCATATTTCACTGTAATGGTATTGTCAATTGAACAGATTCTCCACGTGACTTTGTTCAGTTCATTGAATGGTCTCCTCGGTCCTGCCCTCGTGCATTGCTAGTGGCAAATTTTCATGGGCGGATCACTATATGGACACAGCCAACAAAGGTAAGCTATTCCCTTGAGATGGATGCATCATTCCTTTTTAGAGTTAACTTTGCAGTCCAATAAGAACACAATTTTCTCTGTTAGCTGCTGAAACAAAGTTTCATATTTGATGTTATCAAATATTTTTATACTAATCACTTTATTCTGTGGTGAAGGGTCCTGTAAATCTTGTACGTGATGCAAGCTCATGGCAGTGTGAACATGAATGGCGTCAAGATCTTTCTGTGGTGACCAAGTGGTTGTCAGGAATTTCTCCGGTACGTTAACACACATAATACTCCATGCTGTTTTCCTTCACTATTTAACATGCGCCATTATGGTTAATTCAACAATGCGGCTGAATGACCCTGTTTTCAGTTTTCACAGATCAGATTTCTTGAGCACCATAACAGTGCTCGGAATCATTTTATATTTCTCAAACGCAATATTCAAATTAACTGTAGTGTTTTGTTAAGATCCATGTTTGTTAAATACTTTTCAAGGGCGTTTCGGTCATCCTTCATTGAAAAGTGCTACTACCTAAATATGCCATATACATGTGCCTTTGTTATAGACTTATAGTGATAAGTTTTTTGGGAAGGGACAGGGAGGGAGGGATTAGGAAGATAGAATCATATCTCAGAATTCTTTATCAAATAAAAAAGGTCTTCACCCTTAAAGCGTCAAATACGAAACTAAAGGAAAAATAGGAGTACAGTATTGGGTCTGTGTGAGACCTTATTGACTTGAATGAAAAGAATTGGTTTTTAGATAGAAGAATAAGAGATACCAACCTATAAGCCTTTAACTGCTGCTAAATTTGTTGTTCTTATTGGTCCTGCAGTATAGATGGCTTCCTACAAACTCCACCAGTTCAAACCTGAAGACCTTTGAGGAGAAATTCCTCACCCAACAGCCTCAGAGTTCAGGTTGGTGAACCAAAGCCAAGTTTATTATGCAACAGATTTTCTTGGCAGGTTTTGCACATATAATTTACTCCTGAAAATCTGACCTAAGCTTCTTGTTGCAGTAGGATGGCCAAGTATTCTATGTGTTTGTTCAGTTTTTTCATCAGGTTCTGTTCAGCTTCATTGGTCACAGTGGCCTTCTCAAAATTCAGCACATCCTAGATGGTTCTCTACTAGCAAAGGGCTTCTAGGAGCAGGGCCCAGTGGCATAATGGCTGCTGATGCTATTGTAACAGAATCTGGAGCTTTACATGTTGCTGGGGTACCCCTTGTTAATCCATCCACTGTAGTTGTTTGGGAGGTGATGCCAGGTCTTGGAAATGGTATTCAGGCAACTGCAAAGATAAATGCAACAAGTTCTGTTCCTCCGTCTCTGAATCCCCCTTCATGGCCTGGTTTTCCTCCGCTAGCTGCCTACCTATTTTCTTTGCAGGATTATCTTGTTTCTGAGGGTGCACAAAGAAAAAAGCTGACAGACAATGAGACTACTGAGGCTGCATCAATCCATTGTTGTCCAGTTTCTAATTTTTCAGCTTATGTCAGTCCAGAAGCAGCTGCACAGTCAGCTACTACTACCACCTGGGGGTCCGGGGTCACTTCAGTTGCTTTTGATCCGACTCGTGGAGGATCGGTCATTACAGTTGTAATAGTTGAAGGTGAGAGTACAACCCCATTTAGGAGATGACCTAGTTCTGGTGTGATATATTTTTGTATCTCAAGTCACAGTAATAATCCATTTTTTTTTCCTGAAATATGACATGAATGTGAATACATGATATCATTAGTGTTCTTCTACATTTCATGATCACATACTCTGTATGTCCAAAGGTTCATCATTCCTTCTCCCCACCAAAAAGAAAAACAATTAACACACATGCATGCACTTGTGCGAATGAAAACAACTCTTACTAAATTTAACTGTATGTCTAGAATTGAAATTAGATGGGAGATGGATCTCAGTACACTAAAATGTGATCAACTTTTATTCTAACTGCCATGTTTCTTACAATCGTTGCCATATTCTAGAACATGATTTCTCAATCAGCAACTGTTCAATTTGCATTCATTGTACTAACTCTTTGTGCATCAGTTGTGATAGCTGGTGTTTATTTACTTTGTGCTTTCTGATGATCTTTAGATTACTTCTTGCAGGGCAGTATATGTCTCCTTATGATCCTGATGAAGGACCTTCTATCACTGGATGGAGGGTGCAATGCTGGGAATCTTCGTGTCAACCTGTTGTTCTTCATCCAATATTTGGAAGCCCTACTAGCTTAGGTGGGCAGCCTCCCATGCAAACTGTTTGGTCTACTAGAGTTAATAAAAGCATTCCACCAATGGAGGACCTTAAAAATCCTCAAAAATATGTTCCAATGCCGACGACATCAGATGAACAGAGTTCCTCTGAGTGCAGTGTTGACAGAGCAAATAGACTCAGCTTTGACCCTTATGATCTTCCAAATGATGTTAGACAACTGGCTCAAATAGTTTATTCTGCTCATGGTGGTGAAGTTGCTGTTGCTTTCCTCCGTGGAGGAGTGCACATTTTCTCAGGTCCAAATTTTGATCAGGTTGACAGCTACCATGTCAATGTTGGCTCTGCTATTGCTCCACCAGCCTTTTCGTCAAGTAGTTGCTGCTTGGCATCAGTTTGGCATGACACGCTCAAAGATCGAACCATACTGAAGATAATACGTGTGCTTCCTCCTGCAATCCTTAGCACGCAAACAAAGGTCAGCTCAGCAGCATGGGAGCGTGCAATAGCAGATAGGTATGTTACCAAATTTATAGATGCTGATTCCTAATCAGTACTCCAAATGATTATGTTGTCCTAAACCTCATTTATTTATTTATATATGGAGTTTGATTCTGTATCTTTGTGATAATTAGATAGTTTTGTATCTCTTGTTGGGGTTCATGTCTACCCTAACCCAACTTGATTGAGGCCAAAGGCTTTGTTGTTCCTGTATCTCATTGACAATGTATATTTCTGGCAGATTTTGGTGGAGTCTATTGGCTGGAGTTGATTGGTGGGACGCTGTCGGTTGTACACAGAGTGCTGCGGAAGATGGTATAGGTAAGGGCATTGCTATGATGATATGCTTCAGTGTGTAGTTTCTGCCATCCAATCAAGGTTTTATTTTCCTGTGTTTTGCTTGTTGGAGGCTGAGCTGTAGCAATAAAGTTGATTCTCATGTGCAACAGTTCATCTTCTACAAGCACATTTTGGGGTTTATGCTGTATGGAGATTAAAATTGGACCTAGTATTTGACAGTTCTAATGAAGACATTAAAAACTGTATTCCTCGTAATTTGTTAGTTTATTTCCATTTGTGATGTTATTTTCTGAGCAAATAGAATGTGTTTGTACTTGTAATGCTTTAGGAAATCTATTTGTACCATATGGTCTGTATAAATGTCTATAGAAAACTAATGTACTTGTTTCTTCCAGTTTCACTTAACAGCGTGATAGCTTTTCTGGATGCGGACTTCCATTCTCTTCCGACTATGCAACAGAGGCAGCAGCACTGTCCTGTAAGTGTTGCTTTTGGTGAATTATACTAGATTTAATTTTAAAGTGTTCTCCGATTGTGTATATATTTTCTTATCTTTTTACATTTTTACACTTGAATAGCTATGTTGCATGTACACCGTCTTAGCAACAGTCAACTCATCATTTACCACAGTGGTTGTACTATGTAGTCTTGCTGTGGTAAATGATGAGTGGACTGTGGTTAAGACAGTTGAGCTTGAATGGGAAATTTATGTAGATTTAGATATACATACTATTTCCTTGGTTTCTTCCTTTCATGCACATGGACCACTTTCTCTTTTGCTTGTTTCCATATCAACCAGACAGAACACATTAGAGTGCATTGTTGCATGACTTGCTATCCCCCCCCCCCCTCCCCCCTACGCCCTATTTGCTACTCTATGAGATAGTGGGCATAAATCTCATTATAATTTGTATGGACCAATATTAAAAAATTAGTATCCACTGTATGAGTCTTTTTATAGCAAAAAAATATGATTATATTTTGTATGCACCAATATTATCTGTAACTAATAAGCTTGCAAAACCGTATCTTGGTCCCACTAGTATTAGACTATAAGTTTAGATGTTTACCCCCCCCCCCCCCTCTTTAATGTGGGTGTTTATACTGTTTCAGTGAACATGGTTCTTTTTTATATTGTTATAATTAAATATATATTTATGTGTATCCACTGGCATAATTTTGGATTTTAAAGTGAATTATAGCATAAAACAGACCAATATACTGTTTTCTTCAAAATAGAACTCCAGTTAATGTTATTCTGCTGCAACAGGGATATGTAAATTGCGCATTTTAGTGGGCATCTACAAAGGTGTCAGTTTATTTTATTTTATTTTATTTTTATTTTTATTTTTATTTTTTGCTGCAAGATGCTGCTAGAAACTTTTCCAGTGGCAGTTTGCCATTAGGTTGAAAATCATTGGCATCTCAGCAGTTCTCTCTAAATTAATTAACTGGCTGGGCAGCTGACTCATATAAGATTTTGGATTTAATTTGTGAGTTAATATGAAGTTGGTATTTCGGGTGATATTTTGTACCTTTTGGCTTCAATGTTTGAGGACTTATTAAGCTACCTTTCTTCCTCTTATGATTAATCGATGTACATGCAGAACCTTGATAGGATAAAGTGTAGGTTGTTGGAAGGAACAAATGCCCAAGATGTACGGGCACTTGTGTTGGACATGCAAGCAAGATTACTTCTGGATATGCTAGGCAAAGGAATCGAGTCTGCCCTTACAAATCCATCAACTCTGCTACCTGAGCCTTGGCAAGCTTCTAGTGATATGTTATCCAGCATCGAACCTGACAAAATGACTGTTGAGCCAGCTCTACTTCCAAGCATCCAGGTTGATCTGTCTCCTTTATGCTAGTTGTTTCTATTTCATAGCCATGGAACTTAATTTCAGCTATCTAATGTCCATTTCTTTTTTTACTGACTTTATTCTTTTAAGACTTGCTACTAAGCCATTTTTTCATTTTATAAAGTAGTGAGCGGTAATATTGGTATGCTAGATCACTTCCACGTAAACATTGCTTTAGTTATGTTGGTGAACTCATGTTCAATGCCTGCTATGCTTTGCCAAAACTGGTGTATACAGTCTTTTAATGTTTAGTGTTGTATAAATTTCAGCACAGGTTATCTGCATTGGGATTCTTCATGTTACTAGAAAATAGCTTATTTTATTATCATTCAAATGCAGGGTTACGTTGATGCTGTTCTTGATTTAGCATCACATTTCATAACACGCTTGCGGCGTTATGCGAGCTTCTGTCGAACTCTGGCTAGCCATGTGGGACCATCTTCTACCACAGGCACTTCTAGAAATATGGTTACAAGTCCAACAAACAGTTCTCCTTCGCCATCAAATAACCAAGGTTAGCTATGCCTGCTATCTTGCTGAATCTTGTGCTTTTCTCTTGTTTGTGCACAAAATGGTACATCCCAATCTTATGTTTTCCATAGCATATTTGAGGCTTTTGTTGTTTATCTAGTGCTGCTAGTATCTTGACGCTCCTTCCAATTTCAGGTAATCAAGGAGGATCAACATCTGCAACAGGGAACTCACAAATGCAGGAGTGGGTCCAAGGTGCAATCGCTAAGATTAGTAACAATTCTGATGGTGCTGCCACTACAACACAAAATCCAATGAGCACGAGATCATTTATGCCCATCAGCATTAATACAGGCACTTTCCCTGGAACACCTGCTGTTAGACTTATTGGGGATTGCCATTTTCTTCATAGATTATGTCAATTACTGCTATTTTGTCTGCTTTTCCGAAGAAGGCAATCACCAAGGTTACTTGTAAATTCGCAAAAAAATCAAGATTCTGCTATCCAGAAAATACAGCACATGATGAATGCTAAGACAGAGGACAACAGTACGACAGTAAGATCTGGTCTAGGAGCTGCCAAAGTAGAAGATGGCCAGTCTACACGTGGTGGACAATTTGTTCTTGGCGCAAAGGGTCCTGACGAAAATCCAATTGGCAAATCTGTTAGAATAGGTTCTGGCAACGCTGGGCAAGGTTATACTTCAGATGAGGTGATTATCAAATTCTTGGCAAAGTACAGTATTATTTTTACCACAACCTAGGGTTTGTTCAATGGAAATAAGCAACATTTGGAAACTTTGGGAGTTAGTGCGATTGAACTGGGATCGATCGTTGCCATTTGAACTTTTCTTTAGTGAATAAGTTGATGTTCCAAATGCGCTGGAAAACTTTTGTGACCTGAACATAGTGACTAGTTTGGGAACAACTATGTTTTGGCACCTGCATTTCTTTGGAAATGTGTAGCCTTGGTTGCTATGGGAGAACACATGTCGATATAGCCATCATATAGTGCAATTGCATCAGTTTAAAATTTCATCCAGCCTAGCATGGACAGCGGTTTGATTGCATAATTTGTTTATGACCTCTTATTAGTGATTTGCCAGATGCTTTACAAATTTGTCTTTCTATTCTTTGGAAGACTTCTTTTTGTCTAGTTTATCTAATTATCTGTGTACTTTTATTTCATTGTTGTAGGTCAAGGTCCTTTTTCTTATATTGGTTGACCTGTGTCGAAGGACATCTACCTTGCCGCATCCATTACCTGCCTCCCAGGTTGGTTCCAGCAGCATTATCATAAGGTTGCACTACATTGATGGCAATTACACTGTGCTCCCTGAGGTAGTGGAAGCATCTCTTGGTCCCCATATGCAGGTACTAATCAAATTCTCATGGAAGTTTCTAGTAGTCGATTTTTGTACTATTTGTGGCCATTTTTGAGCTACTAGCATCTATCAATTATTATAGGAGAATAAGTTGATTTTCAAGTGCACCACTTAGAGATATTGCAAGTCTTTCTGCTTTGGACCGAATTCAGGACGGACACCTTTAAATGTTCATTATGGTTCTCTCGGCAGGAGTTATCTATTTTGTATTAGCCATCTTTTTATGGAAACATGCACTCCTACTGTGAGGGCCTTAGGCACGTCATCTTGAGTGATCCCTTGATGCCTAGGTCCCCATCTATTTCCAAGATTAATTATTTCCTATATCTGTGTAGAATATGCCTCGTCCACGAGGAGCTGATGCTGCTGGTCTTCTACTTCGAGAATTAGAACTGCAACCTCCTGCAGAAGAATGGCATAGGCGCAACATGTTTGGTGGACCCTGGTCAGAACCAGATGATTTTGGTCCATTGGACAATATGCCTCGTCTAAAAATTAGTGGTTCCATCAACTCTCATTTGTCTGACATGGAAGAGGATGCTGGCAGTTCCATTGGGATTCATAGTCTTTGGCCAAGAAAGCGTAGGCTGTCTGAAAGGGATGCAGCATTTGGTCTGAAAACATCTGTAGGTCTTGGAGGTTATCTAGGTGTCATGGGTTCTCGAAGGGATGTTGTCACGGCTGTGTGGAGAACAGGTCTTGATGGTGAATGGTATAAGGTGAGTAAGGCTATGGTTGCTTTACATTTCGCTGTCAAGTATGGGTTCATAGTTCATTGACAGAGTTTTTATTAGAGAATCCTGGTTACTCTCATGATATACTTTGATGCCTAAATTTGCTGTTTGCTCTTTCTAGTGCATACGATGTTTGCGGCAAACTTGTGCATTTGCGCATCCTGGTGCCCCAAATCAGACAAATGAACGTGAGGCTTGGTGGATCAGTCGGTGGAGTCATGCCTGCCCAATGTGTGGGGGTTCATGGGTGAAAGTTGTTTGAGTGCTGTATTTGGCAACAATGTATCAAGTTCATAGTTTTGCATCTAACGCTAGACTACTAGGTTCAGGTTCTTGGTCTACAGGACATGCACTTAGCGTGACCACTGAGGAATTCTCTGGTAGAATTAAGAGCAATTCTGGGGGTCTGAACCATGTAACTGGCATTTGCATTATGTTGTTTAAATGTACATAGTGTATTATTAACTAGTGACATTCCTTACTAAAAGAAGAGTGACATTGTTACATGTTCAGTGCTGAACATACGCTTCATGTTTTGTCACAGGTTTAGTAGCGCATGGTTTTGTGCTGTTTTTGTGTGTTTTTCTAAGGGTTCTACACCTTTTTCTTTTTAATAGAATGACACACAGCTCTGTAGCGTGTTTGCGAAGAGTTCTGGGGACCTGTCTGGTTCTGCGACAGACCGTCGCGCGACCGCCATGATTGACCGCGGCTCGGATGCTGCATTCCGATTCCAGAGCGCACGGTTCATTTTGCAGCGTTTCACGTTGTGCGCGGTTATCGCAGACCGTTCGGCGGGATTTTCGGAAATCTTATTTGGGAGTTGTGTTGCCACCGTGGAACCAAACACGACCTAAATCTTATTTGGGAGTTGCGTTGCCACCATAAAACCAAACACGGCCTAAATCTTATTTGGGAGTTGTGTTGCCACCATGGAACCAAACACGGCTAAGTCTTATTTGGGAGTTGAGATTTGAGCATCTCCATTTGTTATATTTTATTTGGTATAAATATTCTATCTTGCCAACTTCTAAAACAATATGTCAAATAAGAAAAAAATCTCTTTTCAATAATTTGTTATTTTGGATTTGACAAAATGAAAAAAGAAGGCACCCAAAACTTTTTTTCCTGAGAAAAAAGATGGCGACAGGAGAAGAGAGATGTCAAGCTGCCTTCGGTTGGCATAAGTTGTTTTGATAAGCTGTTGAAGGCTAATTTTTCTTGTTTTACAAATAATAGATGAATGTCAAGTTGAGATAACAAACTTTTAGAAATGTTCCATGAAATGAATATCCGTGGTTACTTTTATCTGTCCACCAGTCGTGAAATGGACATACAAATGGAGATATGCTTCATCTGAACAGTCGAAAGCTGCGTTAAGCAGACGTGTTAGGAAAGGAACCACTGCTAGACTTACCTTGCTGGGAGAGGCTAACCTTGCTCCACCGGGCAAGGTGATTTTCCCATAGTGTGTTTGGTATATATCGTTGTTGTTTGTTTTAGATCATGCGTGCTCAACCAGTTCACTAGGCAAGGTGACTTTTATGTCGTGTGTTTGTTGTATTGTTGTAGTATTTCTTGAGTAACTGTATGTTTTTGTTGTCACTGCGTTTTGTAAAAGGAGATGCTGCCGGAATTCCTTCTTTTGCTATAATAATAGTAGTTTCATAAGTAGGGTATTACAATCTCGACTGTCAAGCATATGTCCAGAAATAGTAGTCACAGGACATATATTCTTACTTTAATTTTCCGGTGGGCCATTTTTGTAAGAACGGAGTAGTGCAGAAGCTATGAAGAGTTTTGCTTATATATGGAGGAGGGCCCAAAGGGCAATTTTACTTAGAACCTGCCTGCCCCAGGCAAGGATTCCCATGCATTGGATTTTGGTAGCATGAGGTCCAAACTCTTGTCTGGTTGCAAACTTGTCTGACAGGCACTAAGCAAACAGACCTATATATTATATTCTTTTTCATAGATATGCTATTAAAGTATCATCTCTTTTAATTATGATATGCTTTGTCTTTTCTAGATCTATAGTCTTTGATGCGCATATACATATAGGTTATGTCTAGATATATAGTTTATCTAGAAATGCCAAAAAACACTTTATAATTCGAAATGGAGGGAGTAATTTTCATTCCCCAATATTATCTCTAAACTTTAGAGCTAAACTTTCCAAACAGATGATCTATAGTTAGTTTTAAACTTTAGCATAAAGGTTTTAGAGCCTAAAGTTTAGAGATAGGAGATCTAAACATGTCCAAAATATAGCAGCAATGATTGGACCTTGGTGACGTTTCATATATAATACAATAATCACATGTGTTGCTCGGCTGGTAAAACTTATGAAACTCCTACTCCTTGATGGCATGGTTTCGGTTGGCTTGAAACCTGATGGCTTACATAAATTATAATATATATTGATTAATGGCTATTGTAGAATTGGACGGTGCGGGATGCACTATCTATGTTTAGCCAAATGCTGATTATGGGATTAAACATGACTCTCTGGCATCGAATGACATGTCAAGTGTTTTTCACACTTTGGCGACTGCTGCTAGCCTTATTTTCTTAAGAGCACCTCCAGTGTGAGCAAAAAACAAACTGTAGACAACACAAATCAAACCAAGAACACTGTGCAAACCATAGATGTTAGATTCTAAATCGATGTTTGTAGACGCGCCGAACCGTAGGAATAAAATAAGATAACTGCTGCTTATATACGAGTACTATCCAATGAAACACTGACACATAGATATGAGAACCGAGCTGATTTATGTTTTGTTTATTCAAATGTAGGCTCTACTCACCGATTTAGCACCGGAGGTTCGAACGAATCGAACTTTGTCACTTCGGTTCGATCTTTACGTTGGAGTTGCCCTAATGTCACCAGAAGGGACGATAACCACCTGAATAATTTCCCACTTATGCCAGTAAAGCCAGGAACGAAGTGCGCTAGTCACCAGTTATATGGTTGGGTCGTGAACCCAAAGGTACAAAGAAAGTGAGAAAAGAGCATAATACAAACACAAAACACAAAATGCCAACAATCGTTCACCAACAAAACACCACCGCCTAGAGGCTGAACTCTGTGACCTCCATTCCAGAAGTTGCTGGCCTTCTTCGAAGGAAGTCTATCTCAAAAATACACACATATGAAAACTTTGCAATAACAATATAGTTGCAACAGGGCTATTCAAAGGTAATTGTGTTGATGAAGAAACTGTGCATGAATCATTTCAATTTTCTCATTATTGTCAATAACTTTAGAGGCTTTTCTAACATCAGCGAATATGATGGGCTCTTTTTAATAAAAAAATTTATATATGATCAAAGTTTTAATTGTGTGTTATATTTGAGCTTTCCGTTTGGACTTCAGACATAATTTTGCACCTTATTCTTTCTCATATTGTCTTAATAACTGTATTTTGCCATTTTAAGTATTCTATGTTTTCAGTTGCAGGAACACGTGCTTATTATGTAGCACCACATGTGTCAGTGTGTGTCCACACATGTTTTTTTGCATAACAATTAATACTTTGCACACGTGTCATTATTATTTTCCATTGAAGTTTCAGCACATGCCTGTGGCTCAATGAAACTTTGATTAGGATTCGGTGAGAGCATCTTCTAGCTAAAGGAAAATCATGGAATATCGTTATTAGTCAGCATAGGCACGCTCGTGTACCTCTAGAATTCTAGAAACATCATGCAAATTTGTGAGGGATAGGAGCGTGCTCCCTAGGAAGGATTTTGAGAAAATTAATTTGGTTTGCACTTTATGATAAAATTCTCATTTTCGAACTAGAAAAAAAAAAAGACTTGCAATAAGATGTATGAAATGGCAACGACTGCATCCGAGGAATTTTGAGCTTCTCGTTGCATAACCATAGTCCATAGACACGCTTCATTTGCAGGCCTTGTAGCTGTCAGTAGCCTTTGCTGAAAAATCATAAGTAAAAGTTCACTTGTGTACGTGGCCTCTCGGTCCTTTTGAAATTTAGGATTTTTTTCCCATGAAAAAAAAAGTGATTTTGAAATTCTTATGCGCCTCTTGCCAAAGGCTCTTCCTCAGTTTTTCGGTGATCAAACCAAGCTAAGAAAGTGAAAATTTGTCCGGTTTAAAATCCATATAGGGATTTAACAACTTGGCACATGTAGCAATTCATCATGCTCCAATTTGAGGACGATCGAATCGGAGCCGTCCATTTTATTAACAGTACGGGGTTCAGCTCGTCTGCCGCGAGCGCGCAGACTCCCCGACCGAACGGCACGAAGCAGGGTCCAGATCTCTCTGCCCCGGCTCCGGCGATGGCTTCGCCTTACGCCGGCGGCGTGCAGCCTCCCTCTCCCGCTGCGGCTGTGCAGCAGCAGCAGCAGCAGCAGAACCACTCTCTGGCGTTCCGCGTGATGCGGCTGTCTCGCCCTTCAGTCCAGCCAGACCTGGCCGCGCTGCTCCGCTTCGACCCACGCGACGTCTTCCTCCCTGAGGACGCGCTCACCGGCCCCGACCCGTCCGCCGCCGCCGAATTCCTCAACGGCCTCCTCCACCCTTCGGACACTACCACCGCCGTCCCTGGAGATTTCACCTTCCGCGACCGCTTCCTCCTCCGCGACCCAGCCGACGCGCTCGCTCTGCCGGGTCTGCTCGTCCTTCCCCAGTCGTTCGGGTTCGCTCCCCTCCTCCCAAATCCTGATTCCGGTGTCCTGTCCTGCTCCAGTGCAGCGGTCGCTGATTTTGGTTTTTGTGTGTGCGCGTGGCTAGTGCGATCTATTTGGGCGAGACCTTCTGCAGTTACATTAGCATCAACAATAGCTCCAGCTTTGAGGCCAGGGACGTCGTCATCAAGGTGTTCTATCGAGCCAAACCTCTTTTTATCTGACAAATTTGGAAATGCATGGGTCATTCTGGCAAACTGGATTAAATTGGTTAGTGATAACTGATAAGTACATTTACAGCTGATTAAACGTCTAGGTTACTGCATTTGTTCTAGTATCGGATCTCGAATATGAGTGGTGCTCTTTCCCTCATCATGTTATGAGCCAAGGTTTAGATCATCAGTCACTAGATTACTCAGTGCGCTTGTCTGTTTCTCTGCATAAGTAGGATGAGTTGAAATGAATAAAACTTCAGTAGGAAATTTAGTTAAGAACTTATTCCATATGGTCTGTTGCTTTTGTGCTGGAATGAGCATAGTTCTGATGGTACATTGGCAAGTTTCTCTCTATGTCAAAACTTGTGGTACACAGTTACCTTAGGTTTACAAGCTATAACTGCATGCAGTAGAACAACCCTTTTTTATACATATGAGTCGTGAGCTAGTAAAGTAACCAACCATCTGATGGATACATGCGAACCTAATATTCGTGCAATTTCATGCTCTTCCCCTTATGATCAAGAATACATTTTTAACATATCTCACCTGTTTTGATTCATAAATTGTTACTTTATGCTATTTATGGATGCTTGTAAACTGTAAAGTTCTATATGTTTTTTCAATGATAATTTGTGGACATATTTGAAGTAAAATAATTTGTATTGATATAATCGTTGCAGCCAAATCCTAAGTTCCTTACTTTCATCATATTGTTAATGTTTTTTCTCAGTGTGGATATAGACTAGAAAAATGTATGTATTCTCCCTCTTTTTAAATATCTAATGCTGGGTGCATTTACTGCTTCTTATTTCAACATAAAGTTTGACTGGTACCTTACTTACACTAGGCAGAAATACAAACAGAGAGACAGAGAATACTTCTTCTGGATACATCAAAGTCCCCTGTTGAGTCAATTAGATCAGGGGGTAGATATGATTTCATTGTGGAGCATGATGTCAAAGAACTAGGAGCACATACGTATGTTCCTTTTCATTTTAATATTATTTGTATATTATTCCTTTGCTAAAAGCAATCCTTGTTGATTTGCTCATTTAGTGATTGAATCCAGGCTTGTATGTACTGCTTTATATAATGATGGTGATGGAGAGCGTAAATATCTTCCCCAGTTCTTTAAGTTCTCTGTTTCAAACCCATTATCTGTTAGGACAAAGGTAACTTTCATTCTACATTCTGTTATATCTCATTATCATAATCTCATAGTTGATAGAAGAAGCAGAACAAGATTATACAGAAGTCTTATCATAATCTGTGTACATCCTTTTCTTTTTCAGGTTCGCACCATCAAGGTAGGTCACCTCTGGTTTTGCAAGTGTAAACAACAATTGTAGGTTCTTTGGTTAGTTGTAGATGCCATCTTTAGAAATCTTAACAGGTGTATATTGTGTACTATATTGAAGCTCATTACAGTTTGACAATTATAACTTAAAAAATGATTTGCGATTAGGTGAGTAGTTTTTGTGTTTCATATAGATGTTTATGTTTTGTTGTATTAGCTACGAGCTCTCCCATTTTGTTCTTAATATAATATTTACCAACATTTTTGTTTGTTATTTCTTACCATTCCATGGAAACTGAGCTAACTCAGTTGGTTAATGGGGTGGATGTACACTCAGATCACCCAGGTTCAAGTCCTCGTCGAGACAACTTTGGGTGCCTGTTTTCTTCTTAATATAAAGCCACCTAGCTCCTCCTAGGTTGATCTAGTTGTTTTCTTATCATCCTATTTGTTGTGTTTCTGTAGTTGTCAATACAGTGCTTTAGGCTTTTCATATATATATTTTTAAATGAACCTTCACATTTGCCTTAGCCATCTTGAATTTCTTAACAAATGCAGAAGCCTCATTTCAGCTTGCTAAAAAAGCATGTAGTGCTTGTTGTTTATTCACTTGTTGCACGCCTGTTAATTCACCATTGAAGTCTTCAATTCTATATAGTTAGCCCATGCTGACAGGACATCACATATCTGGAAGCCTGCATAGAGAACCATACAAAATCTAATCTTTACATGGATCAAGTTGATTTCGAGCCTGCCCAACAATGGAGTGCTACAAGATTGGAAGCTGATGAACATCCCTCAGCAGTGAAGTCTGCAATAGGGTAATTCAAGCGCTTAAAAACTACTCCCTCCATTTCAAAGTATGAGACATTTTGGCTTTTCTAATTTCATAGATTTTGCTATGCACTTAGGTATATGTTATGTCTAGATACATATTAAAAGCAATGTACCTAGAAAAGCCAAAACATCTTATTATTTGTAATGGAGGGAGTAGGTTTGTTTTTTATAAGAACACTCTTTGGTTATGGAAGCATGCTGAGTGGCACATGTGTAATGTGTACCTAATATACTGGCATTTTATCTGTTGCAATGTAATATGTGAATGAAATGGATGGTTGACTATGCCAAATATCTGGTCTGGGTTGCATTATCATGCAGGGACCTCTGTAAACAACCAATCCTCATCAGAGCTGGGGGAGGAATATACAATTACCTTTATCAGCTAATATCATCATCTGATGAAGCTGGTCAAACAAAGTCCGAGGGAAGCAGTATACTTGGTAAATTTCAGATAACATGGCGTACAAACCTGGGTGAACCAGGCCGTTTGCAGACTCAAAACATTCATAGCACTGTTAGTGACATTCCTACTTCTGATTTAATTATTTTATGTTTTGTGTTGAACTTTTGTATTCTTAGTTACTGTGATATTGAGCCTAAGGTTATCTTTTTGCTCCCTTATTACTGAATTGCTTCCATTACATTTAATATTTGCAACTCCTTTTTTTCTGACAGCCGACTGCAAGCAAAGATGTTGATCTCCGTGCTGTGAAAGTTCCACCTATCATATATGTGGAAAGAGCGTTCATGGTAAACAATCCCGATTGGTATTTCTTCTGAGATTAGGCATACTATTACTGTTGCTTAGACAGTCATCTCATGCATGATAAATTTACTTTGGCAACAATTTATTTTCCTTTACTGAGGGTTTTTAGTTTTTTGTGTTCTTTACAAACTAAATTGGAAGATATCTATTTTTGTCTTCTCTTGTCCAGAGTTTTTTCAAGAAAATATTAGGTGGATAGGTCAGTGACACCTGAATTCCTTTCTGGTCTGCTGGTTCTAATGTAGCTACTAGCTAGATCCTCTTATGCTCTTAGCTTATCATGTTATCTGTCTTCTTGTTGTATACTTAATCCGATGTGAATAAATTTTTACGTCAATATTTTCACAATTAATTGACACTGTGCCAACTTTACCTTCCAGAAGGCAAGCTATGCAGCAGGACATCATGAATTCTTTTCCTTCACTATTTTGCCCCTTTTAATTTAATTCCACTTTTACTTTTACGTATCGTCTTCTCATTTCCTTTTCATTACTACAAGGTTCTTAAGATGTTGGTGTTTGGCCTCATGGTCCCTGGTTCTGATCCTGTTTTTGCTATTACTCCTATTTTTCTAGATGAAACCACAGTTGTCTGCTTCTTATAGCAATATTGTTAGAAGTGCAGTGGTGTATATATGTATTACAGCCTCTGCACTGTTGTCTTGTTGGACCAGTTAGGAGTTTGTTATGGTTTGATTTGTATGGCAACCAGCAATAATTACTGCAGGTCCATACATTGTTTGTGTTGGTTCCAGACTTTCAGTGCCATTTGAAGGAACTTGAAATAGTCCTTTTTCATATCCATGACTTGTCTGCCCAATGGGTGAGATGCATTTGTGTGTGATATGTGATCATTGTGTTAATTACTGTAGGTCCATACATTCTGTCTTTTTTTTTTCTTTTTTGTGCATTTCTACTGCTGTTGTCTAATATACGTGAGCGTCTTCAGGTCAATCTGTGCCTTACAAATCAAACGGACAAAACTGTGGGCCCTTTTGAAGTATTTCTAGCTCCGAGCATGTCAGGTGAAGACAGAGCTGTTCTAGTCAATGGACCACAGAAGTTGGTTAGTAGCTTTACTTGCATGTTATTTTATGCCTAGGCGGTGGCGGCGTTCCAAATTTGGCATTCTACTTATTTTTGGCATTTACTTAAACAATTGGCATGTCTTGAGCCCGTATCTCTTTGCCTTGGTAATGGACGAGATTACAAGGGACATTCAAGGGGACATCCCTTGGTGCATGCTCTTTGCCGATGATGTAGTGTTAGTTGATGAAAGCTTGGCGGGAGTAAATAGGAAACTTGAGCTGTGGCGGCAGACCCTTGAGTCTAAAGGTTTTAGACTAAGTCGGACTAAAACCGAGTATATGAAATGCGACTTTGGCACAACGGCTCAGGATGAGGGAGATGTGAGTTTGGAAGGTCAAGTCGTGCCTAAAAAGGACACCTTCCGATATCTGGGATCGATGCTACAAAGGGATGGAGATATTGATGCAGACGTTAGCCATAGAATCAAAGCAGGGTGGATCAAGTGGCGTCAAGCTTCTGGCATTCTATGTGACAAGAGGGTACCCCAAAAGCTAAAAGGCAAGTTCTATAGGACAACAATTAGACTTGCGATGTTGTATGGAGCCGAATGTTGGCCCACAAAGGCTCGACATGTTCAACAAATGAGTGTTGCAGAAATGCGCATGTTGCGTTGGATCTGTGGTCACACAAGAATGGACCGAGTTCGGAATGATAATATACGTGATCGCCTAGGGGTGGCACCAATTGAAGAAAAGCTTGTCCAACATCGGTTGAGATGGTTTGGCCATGTCCAGAGGAGACCGCCAGATGCACCAGTGCGCTGTGGAGTCCCAAGCCAAGCTAATAATATAAGGAGAGGCAGAGGAAGGCCGAAGTTGACATGGGCGGAGGCGGTGAATAGGGATTTAAAAGCTTGGGATATATCTAGAGATCTATGTTTGGATAGGATTGCCTGGAAAGCAGCTATTGAAGTGTCGGAACCATGACTTGGGTATCTTGTTGGGTTTCAACTCTAGCCTACCCCAACTTGCTTGGGACTACAAGCTTTGTTGATGTTGATGTTGACTTAAACAATTGGCATGTCATTTGTGTGTGCTAATATAAGCTGTAAAATTGATATGGGTAATACATTTGTTTTTTTATATATAAAAAGAAGGTAGTTTGACAGAGTTTTCTCCTTGGGCTTTTTATTGGGCTAGTGAGTAGTGATGTTTTTTACTCCCTCTGTTCCAAATTATAAGTCATTTTGGCTTTTGTAGATATGTAGCTTCTGTTCTTTGTTATGCACCTAGATGCTACGCTATGTCTATATACATAGCTTTTGAAACAGAGGGAGTACATAGGAGTACACAGTAGGTGCACCTTGTATAATAACTTGTTTGCCCCCAACTCTGATGATAATTATTTGACATTATTAAACTTGTTTCTCACATGCTATTACAAAAAGTCAAAAGCCAAAAACAACCATTATATTAGAGGACACTGCCAGCTGATGGCAGCTATTTGCTTGAGTGGAGCCATTTTTTCCATGTGTTATATTGAATATAATGCTGGTAGCATTTTTTTTCTTATTTCTGCTTTATCTGTGTACAGATTTTACCTTTGGTGGAGGCTTTTGAGTCTATGAAATTTAATCTGGTGAGGAAATTATCTGGACTCAACTTATGTTCTGTACCTATCTCCTGGCTTTTCAAAAATCAAATGTCTGCCAGTTTTTTACATTGTATTTCAACAATTTCTGTGTTTATTGATAGTTTAAAAACTGATGGTATTTATGGATCAGTTAGGTGCTTACTGTAATTGAGAAGTCTAGATATTTAGAGCAGTTGGGTGACCATTTTCACCATCTTTGGAATACCCTTGGTGCAGAGCATGGTAGCCACCCAGCTAGGAGTGCAAAAGATTTCTGGAATTACAATGTACGCCGTGCAGGAAAAGAAGTACTATGAACCTTTGCCCGACATAGAGGTAATCATCTGCTTTTCATCAAATCATGTTTATTCTGCTGAGCATTAACACAATAGCACTTTGAACTGTTAAGTAGCAAGCGATCATATTAATTCACTTCCTGTCGTTTTTTTCCCTTTGGTTCTATGAATCTACAGAAACCCTTCTGTTGCGTTTCAGATTTTTGTTGATGCAGAATAGCAACACCAAATGGGGGATCCATTTGACGAGTTGAAGATGCCTTTCTGTCCTTTTCCTTACCATGGGAGCTCTACATAGTTTACATAAAACACTAGCTGATGTAATATTGCGCACTCTGATGCATGTGATTGTAATTAAATGCATATTGATATCAAATTGGCTTCAATCAGATGTCATATAAGAGTTCCTTAGCCCCTCAAGGCGTACACTCCCCAGCTTGGAGAAGTAGAAATCTCTTTCATTCTCACTCAACGTTGAGCAGCAGCACAGTGGCCATTACCATGATCTGCTAAAGATGGCACGCTCTAAGTCAGTACAATTCTTCAAGCCAGAAAAAATTTGGGCTAAAATTAGCTGATTGTAGCCGGTTGCTCTTGCTGGTTTCTTCGTAATTTTCCGTCAAGTACAAGATTGCTTGGTGTGTGCTCGGTTCCAGATTATAATTGTCGTGCGTGTTGCTTCCATTTTCTAAGCAGAGAGAAATGAGGGGTGTTTTGAGTTAAAAATGGCATGTGCATCTCAGCTAAAGAAATTGGAAACCGTTGTCGAGCACTCGAGCTCGGAGTGCCCCACTTCGATGTTTGGTTGCACATTGCCATTTGGGGTCCGCAAGCGTTACGGAAATTACTTGAGCAGGCTTTCAATTTTTGAAACAGTACTAGGACAATGTTGCACAGGGGCCTGAGCCGTCTGGCATTGGTCAAAGCGACTATGCAGCTTGAAACGGGTGGGCCCTTCACAACAACAGACAAACAGTTCTATCCAACAGAGAACAGCAACTCAGCAGGAACTAGCAAATGGCCACAAATTCTGTGGCAGGTAAGAGATAATAACTCAGACCAATATACCTTGCAAAGTAAGTGCACACGACATCACACCACCAAAGAGTACATAAAAACCAATCCAACAGGAGAGACGCGAGAGGCACCCTAGTAGTTCAAAAGGACCAAGTCATGCAGCAATGACAAGCCCCATTTTGTAGCAGCAATTTCACAGTTCCTTCAGCTGAAACTCGTCAGCGGGGATCCAGACAACTGCACGTCTGAGATGTCGGAGAGCCTCTGCCTTGAGCTGGATGACACACCAAACTCGTCCAGGTCCGAGATACTCTTTCTCTTGTGTGCGGCCGTCTCTTGCTTTGGCCTCTCCTCTGACGCCTCCATGATGGGGCTCAGGGCCGGAGGCTGCTGCTGCTGGGAGTCCTCCTCTGATGTGTAGAGTATGTTCTGGATAGCCTGGGACTGAGACCAGAAGACAACCACGATCACCATCATCACGATAAAGAATGGATACAACAGGAAAACAGTACTTGTTCAGAAGGATTTCAGATGATAGCCGCACGACAAGTACTCACCGTCACCTCAACCTGTGGGTTCTGGCACAGGATCTCAATGTCTCGCAGCTTGGAGAAGTAGAAATCTCTCTCCTTCTCCAGGCTATCAACAAGGAGCTTCAGCTCAGTTATCTGCAAACCATGACATTCACGCAAGTCGTCACAATTTTGGAAATTGAGATGAAATTAGGAGAAAGCTTCAGACAAACTTGACAAATAAGGCTCACCTGTTCATCATAAGCTGGTCCGCCAGAGTTGGCAGGTGATGGCTTTGCACTGCGTGGTGGTGCTGCTGCACTCGCCGTCTGCCCGCTTGCCCGCTTAGCACCATGTGAAGCTTGAGCCTTGTGACCTGTGGATACAGACTTGGCCGGTGTGTGAGAGGGCACCGACGCCCTTCTGTTGGTATCCTTTCCACCTTTACTGCTTTCCCTTCTCTCGGAAGCATTGTAGCTGTGTATGTCACAAAAGAACAGGACAGTAAGTAAGCATTCAAAGAATTTCTTTTCTTACAATGAGTGAGCCTTATATGAGCTACAGTCTAAAATTCTAATGACCAGGCCAGTGTTTACCTGCTCATGAGACCACCACTGACAGAATCGCAATACCGTTTCATCCACTGCATGAACTCCAGATTGTCAAGTGGCCTGCCTTTGATAAGCTTGTTCACCTCAATGTGCTGCGACAATTAACAAAGGAAACGCCAAAAATAAGATTATAGTAGCAATGAATGCCTATTAGAACAGCAACTAGTAAGCAGTAACCTAAACAAGAAAAACTACTTTACAAAGTATAACAGCCTAACTCATGATTTGAATATTTTCTACTTGAGACCAACAGAGCAATGCAGATTGCATTGTGTTTCATTGTGCTCGCCAGATTCTAAAGCTACCAAAAAAAACACAGCGTGCATAAATTAGAGCACAAGTACATACATCATCTTAAAACTGCTGCGACAATTAACAAAGGAAACGACAAAAATAAGATTATAGTAGCAATGAATGCCTATTAGAACAGCAACTAGTAAGCAGTAACCTAAACAAGAAAAACTACTTTACAAAGTATAACAGCCTAACTCATGATTTGAATATTTTCTACTTGAGATAAAGCTACCAAAAAAAACACGGCCTGCATAAATTAGAGCACAAGTACATACATCATCTTAAAACTGATCTGAATTAGCAAAGGAAACGACAAAAATAAGATTATAATAGCAACAAATGCCTATTAGAACAGAAACTAGTAAGCAGTAACTAAAGAAGAAAAACTACTTTACAAAGTATAACAGAACTCATGATTTGAATATTTTCTACTCGAGACCAACAAGAGCAGTTTCATTGTTCTCTCGCCAGATTCTAAAGCTACCCAAAAAAAAAAAAACACGGCCTGCATAAATTAGAGCACAAGTACATACATCATCTTAAAACTGCCGAATTAGCAAAGGAAACAAGAAAAACTAAGAACCTACAAGGCCTCAACACCACTGCATAACAAAATTGTTGGCTAGATATTAACGCTACTGCATAACATGTGCACGTGTCACAACAGAATAACTGCAATCAACTCTCATCATCACTGTACAATCAGAGCACGAAACGCGAGGGCAGCAACCTGGTACAATCGATTTCAGAAGAAAAAAAAAGTCCCACGGAATCGGCATAAGAGAAGGGATAGAAACCCAGCCGCGTCTCACCTTTGTGATTTTGAGCTTGTTAAAAACATCCTGCAGAACCTTGTAGTTCTGGATCATGTCGTACTCGTTCTTAGCGTCGAAGTTGACCTTGTGCATGGGCACGGCACCGGGATGCGCCGCGTCCATCAGCTGGCACGCAACCGCGCCTGACGCCGCCTGCAGAACACGAAATCGACCACTGGTTTCAGGGACTCAAAACACAACTCGCACAGAACCGCGCCTGACGCTTAGCCCGCATCCTCCCCCCACAGATTCACGAAACATCGGCTCAACCAGTAAAGCGAACAGCACAGATCGAGATAAAACAAAACCGGCCCGAATGGTCCGAATTTCACCGAAATTCGTCCAATTCGGCCCAGCCCGGGATAAAACTAAACCGGCCCAAATAATTCGGCCCTATTCAAATTTGCAACCCATCTTATGGTCCAGTAAGAGCCCACCAACATTCCCCTATCCATACAATCCTGAAAACCTACTCACGGACTCCATCAGCGCCATTCTCGTCCACGGCGGCGCCGTTCTCGCCCGCGGCGGCACTCCTGCAGCCACCGGGAGAGCCGCGTGGTGTTCCCCGACGTCCGAGCTCGCGCCTAGGATGCTCCTCGACACCGCCCCAATGTCACGGAGGCTCCTCACCGCCCGCTGCTGCGCCCTCTGCTGAGTCGTCGCTACCATCTACCCCACCTGCTCGTCGCCGCCCTCCGCGCCTCTTGTGCATTCTAAGCCAGCGCCGTATGAACCCTCTCCATGCCCACTACGAATTTTGACCTTTTGGTGAAATTTTGTTCAAATTTGCTCAAATTTCATTCAAATTTTGAGTGAAAACCGGTCCGAATTTCGTCTAATTCGGTGGAGTCCGAGATTTTTTCAGAAAAGAATCCCAAAACCTCCGCTGCTTACCTCCTCCACCTTGGAAAGGCCGAGCTGCAGCGTGGTGTTGATCCACGCGAGGATCTCGTTGCGCCCGACGAAGTAGGCGCCGTCCATCATCCCGATGTTGGTCGCCGCCATCGCCTGCCGCCGCTCGCGAAGGCCCGGGGATGGGGGTGGGTGGCGGTGGAGGCGTGGAGCGGGGTCGGTTTGGGGGAAAGGAAAACGCGAGGAGGATTTGAGATTTCAAACTGGGCGGCGCCTGCGGCCCTTTGCCGTGATTAAATGGGGGAGACGAGCCTTCGCGTTGGACGATTCTGCCCTCGGTGCGGTGCGGTGCGGTGCGGGCCAGGCGAGGTCGATCTGAACGGTGGGATGCGCGCGCGTGGGGCTGGTGGACGGCAGGATCTGGTCGACCGTTGGGGCGGGCGCGTCGGGGAGAACTCGGTCATTCGCCTAGACGGTGCAGCTGGTGCCAGTGTAAAACCGTGTGCATTTCTGGGACCATTTTTTTTTTCCGTTGCTCATGCTGCTGGGCTTCTAGTGAGTTCGATGTGGGCTGGATCGAATTACTGGTGATAGGTTTCGTTTCGTTGCCCTTCGCGTTCCGATTCCATTTTTGCGGCAACGAAAATGGAGAGGCCCAACTTTTTTTTTTAGCGATTGGCCCAATTCTAATTAGACGACGTTTGCTGCGATAGAATATTCTTCCACAGCACATGGTTTATGTTTCTTGATGATTTACTCGGAGCTAGTAACCTACGGAGTACCATGTTCTTTTCTTATACCATATATGGGATTAAATTATAAGATATTTTAGATTTTAGATTTAAAACTATGCACTTAAGATATACAATTATCTAGATATATAGTAAAAATAGTGTATTAAAAATAAGAATGTGATATAATTCAGAATGAAAGAAGTATTTATACCCAATTCTAGTGAATGACCAAGTATAAATTACGGGTCTATGGTTGATGGATTCTGCAACTCATACATCAAATGATGTTATTTTTTGTTGTTTTATTCTAAAAAAATATTATATCATGACTCACAAGTTTAAGTGATCGGGGTCATATTTATACCCAATTCTAGTTTTGTGAACGTTCACCGGTCTATATTTGTACCCGATTTTCCGATTGTGGCATGTATGGATGTGCCTTTTTATCCACTGTTCCTCACGTGCCTTGATAAGTTGGTATTTTCTTTCTTTTCTCCATTTCTTTCACCCTATGCTCCGAGTAATTTGTCTATGGTCATGATCACGGACTGACATCCATTCACTTTTACCTCCTTTTTTATTTCACCATTTATCTTTATTTTATCTATTTTATTTTATTTTCTCACATCTTTTTTCTTCTTTTACCGATCCTTTCCTTCTTTTTTTTGGTCTTAATCTATCTAGTTTTCTTCCATATGAGAAATTAGCTCCAAACAAATTACATAGAAAGATTGTGCTTGATAAGTTGTGAATAATTTTTTAAATGATGTCAGACAACAATAACATATGCGTATAAATTATGTTATTTATATAATTGATTATGTTAAGTCATTCTATAAAAGTTATGTTCAAAAATTGTCATGAACAAGTTTTTCCATTGATAGTTATGAACAATAGTTAGATTTTAAAGGTTACTTAGAAAAATTATCATGATAAGTTGTCTAAAAAATTATTTAAAAGTATATTGAATTGTGATTATAAGTTATTTCCTCTAAAATATTATGCACAAAAGTTATTTGTATAACTTTGTAACTTCCAAAAAAGAAAACGTTGTGAAAATATTTTTGTTACAAAATTAGGAAAGTCGCGGGATTACATATTTGTTGAATTTTAATGCATGCAGTGACTGGTCGTTGATTAGTAGCCTCGATGGAGGAAATGCAGTACTCATACGGTTAGTAAAGCACACATTTTTTGAAAAATGTGATTTGAATAATCTAAGTTCAGAGTATGGCTTTGTGGGAAGGAGCATATTTGATTGAATCTAACTTAAAGATAAAAAAACAAAGATCAAGTATATCATATTTGCCAAAACATTTAAGTTTTAAGCAGATCGTGAAGATTAATATCTATTCATGGAGAATAGAATATCCTTAAGAATATATGACCAATAAGGTACTCTTTTGTTCTATGTGAGTTTTTACATGAAGGTTTTTCACATAAGATTTTTAATGAAGCAACATGTGTGCAATTCAATTTGCGAATGCGATGCACTCTTTTCTCAAGTACTATTTTTTCACTAGTTTTTTGGATGAAGTTTTTAAAAAATATATGTACATATTGTGGTAATCGTTCAAAGAAGAGTGTTGTAAAACATACGGACTCTAGTCTAAAAGGAAAGAAGAAGCAAGAATATCCTAATCATAGTCCTTTTATGTGTGGTCTAGCTCTTACTGAACTCTTAGACCTTAGGAGCTAGCAAATATTTAGAGCAATAAAGGATAATCTCTATATATCTCTTATGTCTATTTGTTCTTGAACGGTGTTGGTCACGAGAGAGTGAGCACTGAGAGGTGGGAAAGGATAACCGCTGGCGACTTGTTTGCTTACAACAGTCCAAACTCGATCGACGCCCGTGAAGCCCAAACTCGTGCACCCGGGCCGGTGTGGGCACGTTCTCGCAGCCAGCGACGTTAAGTGAAACCCGCGCAAAAACAAAAACAAAACAAAACAAAAAAAAAAAGGAAAAAGTGTCTCTTAATTCTTGTGCAACGGCATGGGCGCGACGGTGGGCGTTGTCTGCTGTGACTTTGAGGGATGCAGGTTTTTTTTTTTCCTTGAGGGCACATGCCCTCGCATTGTGGTCCACACGATTAATATTGTCACTGTACTGTTATGCACACATCTCAATGCAAATCGTGTGGACCAAAATGTGAGGGCATATGCCCTCAAAGGCAAACATTATTTTCCCTGACTTTGAGCCTCTGGCGCACGTAGTACACTGGTTCTTCAGCTGAGAGAGGCACTGGGATAGGCCACACTCCATGATCCAGCTGATCGACCCGATAACGCTGGCAAAGGTTAAACAAAGTACTAGTATAATTTCACAGGATGTGGGAGGAGAGAGAGATCGAGAGATGATCAGCTTGTTTGCTTAGTTTTTCAGCCGATTTAAATTCAGCCAGAACAATGTTTTTCTCTTAAAAAAATCAACTAGCAGTACATAATTCTACTAAAACAGTGCATAATTCTATCAAACGAAAATACCCGATATAGTCGAATTGATCCGTGAATCTGTCATAACCGCTCTCACTGCTACTGCTCTGTCCTTTTGGACGTACAGTACGTAGTAGTACGTATGCAAGCGCTAGCTGGACCTACTACTGTAGGAGTAGGTTTTGGAACATGCCATATATACGACAAATCAAATTAAAGATCCGGTAAGCTCTCGTGTCTACGTACGTACATACTCCATCCGTACTATACTGTATACTACTACAGTATATTTCGTCATTGCTTTCAGCGTCCTTTCATATAAAATCGATGACAGCAATCATAAGTCAATGCGATCATCACTGGCCTGCCTACTACAGTATATACCAGAGCGTGCTCCGACGTCCATACACTGATACACGGATCGGAGTACGTACTACGTTGAAGCGGGCAGACACGTACTCATTGCGTATTGTGTACATACGGTCTCATACGTACCCAGCCACACGGCCAGGCCATGCATCTCTTTGTCGATCGGCATGGTAATTGGCAATAATGGTGGCATGGTGCCTGGAGTACGTACGTATATATATAGTACAGTAGCTAATTTGCCGCCATCCACGACCACGACCCCGGATCGAGTGATTAATTCGTCGTCGTACGTCCTCTCTCGATCGCCTGGGGCCGGCCTTTGCATTTGGCTCAATCGATGCATGCATGGCCGGCCGGGGATAGAAATGGATCAGAATGATCGATCCCGGTCGATAATAAGCTGTTTTATTATAAAAAATATAATATTTTAGTGAGTGATAAACCAATATCGATCTCTCTCGTTGTCGTATCTCAATCTCGTACGTAGTGCTAGTATATATACGTAGCAGGTACTACTAGTACGTCGCTACTTTGCCGTCGCGCTCTTGACTGTTCCGCTCCCCATCAGAACATGCGTGGGCGTGTGGCTGTGCCCTGCCCCCTTCGATCTGCGCACGCGCACCGCGGGTTCAGGGAGGGAGAGCGGCTGCCGCTCATGCACCGTCACGACTCCTCCACTGACTGACCACACAGGCACGCAGCGCGCGTTTTGGGTGGCCGGGAGAGACCACCACGTTGAGCCGGGGTCCGGGGACGTTCTTGCATCGCAGCTCGCGACGTGAAAACCCGCGTGTGAGCTGTGTGCAGTGCAGTGGCGTAGCTAGAATTTGTGGCTATGGTGGTCCATTGTCTAATTTTTTTTAACCTCTCCGTAATAGTTCAAGAACAAGGTGTCACTACTCCTTCATGTCAAGCCTGCGACTTCAAATAGCTATAAAAGTGTTGGTGATCTCTTATTCACTCAATTTTAATAAGATATCCCGTTTAATAAAAGTCACTAGACAATCATGCGGTCCATCTTGTTTTTCAATTTGCTCTTCTAGAACCGCTGCTGCCAGCGAAGGAGAAGGTGACGAAGCCTTCTTCTTTGATTCATATTAGGTTGTGCTTTGCTAGCCTTGCCTCTGATCCGACGTTTGGCCAGGTGGCCGGGCGGCCGGCGCCTGCTCTGTTGCTGCAAATACAGATCGTCGAATACGAGTTTGGACGGTTGGAGTCAGAACTCACAAGACCAAGGTGCAGATTGGGGAGACGCGAACGTCGCATGGACTTCGTTTGTTTGATGAGCAGGCTCAACCGGGATTCGGCAGCAAAAGCACGTAGTAGGCCAGCCAGTAGAGTCCACGCCTGAATACCGAGGAGCACTACACTTTGGGCCAGATCTACAGGGTGGTCCAGACCACCTTGTAGCTCCGCCCCTGGTGCAGTGGCTTTTCTTGTGCACGTACGGCGGCAGCGGGCGTTGTCGGCCTCTAGCGCGCGTAGTCGTGCACCGATCGATCCTTCAGCTTGTTGTGTTGCAGGACTCGCAGCCGATAAACGCTGGCAAATGTTAAACTAGTCCAGTATATATAAAACTAGGAGGTGTGGGAGGCGAGACAGAGACGGAGAGATCTTGTCCGGTCCGGCCAATTGATCCATTCATCTATTGTATACTCGCTGTACCTTTTCGACAGTACGCAAGCCACTGCATGCGCGAGTGCTCTGCTGGACCTATAGTGGGTTCCAGAAGCTACGCGACAAAACTAAAGATCAGTAATTAATCTTGTGTCCACATCCACGACTGTATATCATGGCTCTTACCCGCACCAAAAAAAAATCATGGCTCTCACTGTCCTTCATTTTCTTCTTCTTCATCATCATCATATACTACGACCCAGTTTATTTGGGTTGGGCCCTCCTATACTTTAGTCCATTTTAATTACTTTTGAGCCAAACACTATGATTAAATGAGACTAAATGGTAGTGTTAGTTATCTCTAGTCATTATAAAGTGACTATAAAGAGGGCTAAATCATTTAGAAGTTACTAAAGTTTAGGAGTACAAACCAAATAGAATCCAAGTAGTATGTAACAGAGTAATTAAGTCCGTGCGATCGATCGTTGGCATGATTATGACGACGACGACGACGACTACAACGGCTCTGTTGCTTTTAGTTTATTTTAGCTTATTCCTTCTCAGAGCTGATAACTTAGTAGGAGTAAGGGTCTGTTTAGATGGAGTGGCAAATATTTTACCGTGTCACATCGGATCTTTTGACACTAGTTTAGTGTATTAAAAATAGACTACTTATAAAACTAATTACATGTCCCTGCGGGACTTAACAAGACGAGACGATTCTATTAAGGTAAGTTAATCTATAATTAACAAATGTTTACTGTAGCACAACATTGTCAAAACATGAACTAAATAGGCCCAAAAGATTCGTCTCGTGAATTTGCCTTCGGCTGACAAATTACTTTTTTACTTAATATATTTTAAATAGACGAAACTAGGGACGGGAGATTCGATGTGATTTGCCCCCAAATCCAAACAGGCCCGCCCTAAGTACATAGCCCGGCCACGTACGACTCCCCTCCACGGGTACTTGCAGGATCACCTGTCCTTGGGCGTGCATTTCGCGAGACGGGCGAGATCCATCGGTTTTTATTCCAGAGTTTTATTTCTCTCTCGCAGCGCATGCAATGCAACGATAACAAACAACAAAGCGGGCCCCTACCTGCTACCCACATGCACTCGGCGCGCGCCAGTGATACGTACGGTACTCCATACCATACGTACTACACGGTACACGCACAGTACAGTGCGTGATACGATCGAGTACTGCAACTGCTACTGCTACTGCTACTGCTAGCTAGCAGCGCACTACTGACCTCGTACGTGTTGTTGTATCCCTCTGTCTCTCGTAGCGTCGATCCATTCCATTCCATTCCATGTGACCACCTGTGCGCACACAGCGGGGGATCGAGCAGCTGTCGCTAGCTCACCACTCACCACAGAGCGCGCGCCGGCGCTGCCAAAACGTACGGCCGCCCGGGGAGGCCGGGACCGGGAGACCACCACGTGACCTTGGGGCCGGCATGCAGTGGCCCTCCTCACCTTTCTATCGCCTGCTGGCTGCAGCCAAGGGCGATCGTCGATCGATACCAATTTTCCTATATAAGGCTAGTGGATGGAAACGAAACCACGTCCTATATAAGGCCTGTTTGCGCTGGACTTGATTATGCTGAATGATGACTGAATTTTCTAACTACCATCGTCGATCCACCACCCAGATCGAACGATGTGGACCTGTTGGCTGTTGCGATTATATATATCTTGTACTTGTATGTACTACTCCAACTAATTTTCGTGTTGGTTTAGCTAACAATGAATTAGACAACCCCAGCTCATTGTCTGATACCTATAGCCGATCACAGCAGTCTGGTGGCAGTGCCCATTTTCGTTCAGCTCTTGCTAGTGACAGTCGCTTTCTCGCAGTCCGTATCATGAAAGGTGCATGGAAATGGAATACTAGATCATCACGGAGAAATCGACAAAATCACCACTATTAGTATACTGTGCTGTCACCTGTCAGAGATCTTCCCGTGTACGTACTACTTGACTTGTGGAAAACTATAATGGTGAACACAACACTTGTGTTAAATACTCCTACTGCTTTGTCAAAATTGTCCTTGTTGCGCGCGGCCCATATGCATGGTGCATGCGTACGTGGTCCAAGTTTTATGGCCGGTTTGGTGTGAGCTGAACACCTCTTTTCAAAACAATTTCATTATTCCTCTCTCACAAAGATATGAAGTGGGATAAAGCTGAAAATAGTAGCTTATCACAACTCTCTCTCTCTCCCTTCTTTCTCTCTTATATCCATGCATAAAGTTGTTGGTGAAGTTATTTTGCCAAACATTTTTTCCAAAATAGCTCAGCTTCACCTAGAGAATTGCTCATAAATTTATTTTTCTTAAAAAACAGAGTTGTACCAAACGGGTCCTTACAGGAGTAAATAAAATAGATCGAGGAGTATAAATAAAAATAATAATAAATCCAGGTCGACAGGCTCTACTGTAAAACCAAAGATCAGAGGCGGCCAGCAATGTCCATCAAGCCCATCCCCTGACCTCCATGTGTTTTTCAGGGACCGTGCATGTCGCGACAGCCTCGCCACTAGCTAGGCGCTAGCACACGGCCCACCTCTTCACTTCCTGCATGCCAGGCTGCCACGTCGTCACGGCATCCGATCCGGTGCCACGTCGTACGAGGCGTCGTGGGAGCCGGCTCGGATGGGACTGCCTGGGAGCCGGCCGGGCAGGAGGCAGGCAGGCACAGCCGGGGCCTCGCTCGTCGTCGGCGTGTGCATGCAGCATGCGTTTGCGTTTGCGGATTTCGGAACACTTGAAAGTGTACGTACACGTAGAGTACTACTAGTACTGCTAGCTTGGATGGCGTTCTAGTGGGAGGGGGCGAGGGGCAAACGCGCGCTATTCAGTCATTTCAGGGTGCAGTGGCCAGTGGGTGAGCCATCACGGTATTCGGAGTAGGTACACAACATACAGTTCCAGATTGATTTTGCTTCATATCCAGATCGAGCCTAGACCTTGTTTTGTTGCAATCGTGGTCCAATCATCCAACTGATGGTGACTAGAGTAGTCCCAGCTAGTACGGAGTATATGCTACTAATAACTACTATAAGAACAAAGCCTCCTGATTGGTTGGTTACCAAGACTATCCTAGAACCACAGTTTATAAACACAACATAATCACAACTAGTGAGTGGTAGGACATTAATAGCGGAAAAATAACGTCTACAACTACGGTTGTGTTTAGCTGAAATTTGAATTATACTAAATATTTATATTAATTTGTTGTGAGCTAAAGGTATTGTCGGTTCATTAAAAAATACTACTCCTTCCATCCTAAATTATAAGACGTTTGATTTTTTTAACTTAAAGTTTGACCACTCGTTTTATTCAAATAATTTATGCAAACGTAGTCAAATTTAAGTCATTCTTGAAGACCTTTTGTTAATAAACCAAGTTATACCAAAAAAAGTGATATTTTGTATAATTCTTTGAATAAGATGAGTGGTCAAACTTGATGTTAAAAAAGTCAAACGTCTTATAAATTGAGATGGATTGAGTAGTGTTGAATTAGTATGGATAAACAGAGTCATATATATGGACAGGACATACTATATGTAAAAGATTTTTTGGCTCAACACGCATGCATGCAGTCCTCAGAATCGCGGCGGTGGTTCCACCTTCCACGGACCAAGTTTATTTGCGCGCGCGCCGCAATGCAGCACTGCGATTGCTGCTCAGCCACATAGAGTACCGTAATTGTGCAGTAAACTCTCGTGGTGCATCGCGGATCGGTACAGCTAGCGATCATTGGCGTCTACAAACAAACAAACAAGTTATCTACAGTAAGGTTGATCGGATCGGTTGAGACACGCAACGTGCGTGCGTGCCGCCAAGGACCACGCCACCACGACCATATTATTTTCTCTGGTGTGTGCGCGCGCATGCAAACGCGGTGATCCGTGATGTAGGAGTAGTACTAGGCCGCTTCGCCGGCATCCATGTTCCATGAGACGGCAACCGATCGATCGAACAAAATCACTCATCATTCACGTCGGTGTCTGCACGGCAAAACATCGGTCGGTGTCAAGTACTGTACTGTACCGTACGTAGTAGTACTCCAGTACGGAGTCCTGCGTAGTAGTACTACGTAGTACGCGCCAAT
The DNA here is from genome assembly GCA_022036555.1 of Microstegium vimineum. Taxonomy (NCBI): domain Eukaryota; kingdom Viridiplantae; phylum Streptophyta; class Magnoliopsida; order Poales; family Poaceae; genus Microstegium; species Microstegium vimineum. The sequence goes on along the minus strand of CM039123.1, from coordinate 10,351,395 downwards.
GTCGCTCTCAGTCGTACAGGGTACAGCACACTCCCCATGTGACGGAGGCAGCAGCTGCCATGCATCTGCCAGAGTGCCTGCCTGTGCTTCGGGAGGCCGGGACAGCACACCACCACGCACCAGTGACCACGCGAGCCGGCTGGACCCCGCCGCCGTTTGCTTCGCTGCCCCCGTGTGCTGGTGCTGCGAACCTGATTGATCGCTCGACCGAGTGCAGTGCCCCGGCGCCTTTTAACAAATGGCGCAGTGTTTTGTTTACCGAAGCTGTTCATCAGACTTCTAGTTTATTTTTTCAAGCTCTTTCGTGCTCTGCAGACTGCAGCGGGATTAGGTGTAGTCAAATTTTCCCGTCGTACTACTAGTAGTCTTTTTTTTTTTGCGACGATACTAGTAGTCCGTATATGATTGCAACCATTCTATTCCCCTGTCTAGTGCTCATTCACCTGGAATCCAACTGGCATGCAACAGAGCGTTTTGGCAATAACTAAACGTAGAGTACTCCGTGACACCATAAAATTTGAATTAGTAAATTAGATTCAAATTTGAGTTAAATTTAATTTATTTCAAGTAATTTTGTGAAGCATAGAATTAAATAAATAAAATTGAAACTAAAATCATGTTAGGGTTAACTTGTTTGTACATCTCATGCCACTGCATAGTTTCTTGTGTTGCTTGAATTTAAAAAACTCAAAGAAAAGATTTCGAATCCAAATTCAAAATCAATTTGCAAAATCAAAAAAAGGAAAAAAAATAGAAAATCTCTTTTCTCTCTCCCTTTCTCCTTTCGGCCCAGTCACAGCCCGACCTGCTCCCTCCCCCTCTTCTCTCTTCCGCAGTGGGCCGGCCCAGCTCGCCCGCGCCGCGGCCTCTCTCCCCTCCTCTCTCCCGCTGACACGCCGGGCCCGCCCGTCAGCCTCCTCCCTCTCTTCTTCCTTGAGTCCGAGCCGCCTCGCCGCGCCGCGTCGCGTCCGCGGCCGCCGCGCAACCGCCTCCGCGCACGTTTCTCGCGCGTAACCGCGTCGGTCTCTCCCCTCCGCTCCAATAAATAGCACCGACCCCTCGCCGCCTCGCCCCATCGTCTCGCAAGCCGCAGCCGCGTTCCGCCGTCGTCCGAGCAGAGCGCCGCCGCCGTTCCACACCGCTGGCCGCTCCAAGCACTTCGCAAAGCGTCGCACCGACTTCGCGTACGTGCGGAACACCTCCCCGCTCCCTTTTTCCTCTCCTTTGTGCACTGGGTGACCTCGCCGTCGTGCACAGGGAAGCCGCCGCCGCTGCCTCTCGTCGCCGGCCATCTGCAGCCGTCCTCGAGCCCCTCTGAGTGGTCAGGTGAGTTCGCCTCTCCTTGCTCGTTCTTCCGGTGCCCTCGGATTTGAAAACGGGGCACCAGAGCTCCCGATCGGTCTAAGCCGACGAGCTTCGGGCTCGGCCGGCCATGGCGCCACCGCGCGCCGCCCAACTCCGGCCTCTGCACCGCCCAACTCCGGCCTCTGCACCGCCCTCCCCCTCCCCTTTCTAATCTGAGTCGTTGGCTTTAGATCTAACGGATCAGAGAACCCGATACTCCTTCGCGTGGCAAACTTGCTAAAGAGTCCTTGCCTTTTTCTAGTCCTCAACCCGCAGTCCTAAAACGGATTCCAGCAATGCGCTTTCCCCTTTTGAAAGCGTATTCCCTTTTCAAATCTATTTAATTCGGTTTTAAAATAAAAACCCTATTTACAGTTTTGCCACTGAATTTCAAATGCTTATAATTTGCTCGTTTTAAATCCAAATCGATCCGTTCAAGTTGCGTTAGATCCGTAATTTTATGCTCTATCCAGTAGTATAGATTTCATCTATGTTAATTACTTTTGAAAAACAAAGTAAATTAATTCTTTAATGCTTTAATCTTGCCCTTTTCAAAATCCTGTTTAATCTCTAGTTTATTCGTTTTAGATCCGATTAGCATGATTCTCGCGTCTTTGTGATCGTAGTCAAGTATAGATCTGTTTTATAATCTTTTCAAAACCTCTTTATTGTTTATGGTGTAATGTTCTGATCATATCTTTAATGCTTCGTGTATGATTGTTCGGATGATTGCGTGGTGATGTTGATCGAGTACAGCCGGTGAGATCTTCGGTGAGCAAGAGTTCTTTACAGCAGATCAGGATCACCAGGAGCTTTGTGATCAAGGCAAGTTTAACATGGGATCATCCTTGTTACCTATTCACCCTAATTCAATCTAGTCATAATGCATGTGTCTAATTTGATTCCTATTTAGATCTATATCATAGCTTTGTTATCCTTGTACCTTGTCACCATGGGTTTTATGCATATGGGTAGCTCTGCTATGCTTTACAATTATGGATCTGAGATGAATCTTGATTAATGATATATGCAACAATGAAATAAAACTGGCTTTTATAGCAACATGGAATAGGACCCCACTGTAGGGCAAAAGCTGGGACTTAAATGCAACCACGAGTGCTATAATGGCTCTGGCTTTAGTCAAGTATGAAGATTCGTACTAGCATGTTGGCAGTTCGTGAAAGGCACCATTGCCGAGCTGGTTGTAGGGCATGTCCTAGGGTGGTTACCACTTCGAAAGGTACCATCGAGTAGGGGCTTTACATACCCCTTGCCCTTGGGTCCGTAGGGTCTGACAACATGTTGGGAAGACTTTTGAAAGACTTCATAGTGTTCCCTGCCCACTCACCTTGGAAGTGTTATGGGAGTTATAAACCCGGGCATATGGGTAACATGGCTTGTGGGTAAAGTGTATAACCTCTGCAGAGTATAAATCTATCATGATAGCCGTGCTCACGGTTACGAGCGGCCTGGAAAACTCACAGTGTAGATGATCATGTTGTTTAATTGTTAATGATGTTTATTAATCCTATCATGTGGTTATTACTTGGGCTAAGCATAACTAAAGCTAAGTGTTGGTAAAACTTGACCAAGTTAAAAGCAACCGCAGTTCAGACAGTGTCAGCCTTTTGAGCTTCATAACCCTATGTTACTCTTGCTGAATACTTTAAGTGCTCACTCTTGCTTTCTCAACCCCTTCAGATGGCTATGAAGACTACCGTGAGGAGTACTAGGTTAGTGGTTAACCAGTCGACGTTCCCTGTGAAGTGGAGCTTTGTCGCGAGAGTTATATTTATTTTCCGTTGTTATGTTTAATAAATATTATTCGTTATGTAATAAGCACTCAGTGATGGTACTATTTAGAGATTTGTCGGCTTATGTGTGTGATTGATCTCTGGGTATACATGAGTTATTCATATTCAATTTTATCTTTAAAATTAGGTGTGACATACTCGTATCGTAGAGTAGTACTTCTTCTGTCCAACCAAACATACAGTTAAGAGTTGCCTATAAAAAAAAGTAATTTACGTTTGACTAAGTTTCTAAGTAATCTTATTGGTCTAGTTAGCTAAGGAGCGTCTTTCGTGACAAGGCACGAGAGAGCGAATCTTTGATCGGTAATGATAAAAAAGAAAACTTCTCACCTGCCCCGCATTTTTTAAGCACAATTTGTGACACGGGTCTTATCTTTGGGTTACGGACCCTGTGTGCAGGTGAGGTATAGGATTCAATCGATTTATTATGAAAATATATTTCGTGATTAATTTAATGGTATTTGTTTTATATCGTAAATATTGATAAATTTTTATTTATAATTGATCCATTATAAGATACTAAAACATGACATAGAACTATATCCGGTTAGAATTTTTTTTTTATACAGAGGGAGTAGCAGTATCATTCTCCCATGGTTCATGATTGGTTGATGGTTGGTGCGGACTCCCGACTGTAGAGAGCTGACGTTGCCTATTTCCCGTTGTGGCCATGCTGGAAATATACAAGCGCTTGGGCATCATGCTCTTTTTTTTTTACGAGACCACGTAGACGTTTAGGTACACGAGCCTACTACTACCGCTAAATCTCAATCGGCTAAGCTACGCTCAGAAAAGAAAAAAAAAGAAAGGAAGAGAAAAAAAAAGAAAAGAAAGAAAAAAAAAAGGAGCGGTGACTCGTGGATTTAAAGAAAGCACAAAATCATCGGTGACTCGTGTTAACGTGTTAAAAAGTACGGACTACAGTCAGGATCATATCAACATGTCCATGGAAGTACTTTAAAAAAAATAAGGTTATTTCTACTGGTCCTGTTCCCGTCCGGCCTTTCCATTCCCCCGGCAGCCGAGGTGCATGAATCATGCCAGGGGAAAACAGAGCAGTAGATAGATTGATGCGTTCCCCTGATCCCATTTTCCGCCAGAGGCGTTCGTGTACGGAGTAGTCCGTAGGCCATAGCCGCCAGCGAAAATAGCAGAGCCTGCCGAGGAATCTCCCATTTTCCTCGGATGCGATATATACTCTCTCCGTCCACAATATTTGTCGCTTTCACTTTCCAAGAAAAATCTTTTAAAAAATATATATTAAAAATGGTTAATATTTATAATACATGATTAGTATTATTAGAAAGATCTTTGAATCTAGTTTTTTAATAAATTTATTTAGAGATACAAATGTTGTACGTATTTTTTATCAATTAAATCAAATTTATGACACGAAAACCTGAAACGACAGATAATTTGAAACAGATAGAGTATTGTTTTCAATTTTTAAATACATTTAACTAAATATATATTTAAAATAATAATAATATTTATGGTACATAATTAAGTACCATTAGAAAAATGTCTAGACCTAGATTTTAATAAATTTATTAAGATATATAAATATTGTATATATTTTTTTATAAATTAAGTTAAATTTGTATCACATACAACAACGTCCACAATATTTAAGAACGAAGAGAGTATACTACTAGCTTCTATTTGCAATCCCTCGCATGGAATTACCTCATCGTCGGTCGAGACAGACACACACGCCTGAAAAAATCTATGTATATATGGTGTACCGCCGGCTCCAATCAAACCCTGTCACCTTAGCTCGCAGCGGGAGGAACTGGAAAGTTTGCCATCCTTGCCATACTTCTCCAGTTGTCAACCTTATTTTGATAATCTTAAATTTGACACATGGATAAGATACGGTGTTATATCTTTGCCACTTTGAAGGATGTGACAAACCCCGACCCTCACCTCTCCATCATGCACAAGGCATGGAAAATGACCCTTGTGTCCCTGCTTGATCTCTTTCAGACCGTCTCCTCCCTCTCGCTACCTTACTCCCGTGTATATATATATGGCGTGTTTAGAACTTCTCCATAAACTCTGCTCTGCAAACTCCACTGTGGAGCAGCTTCACAAAAAATTAGAGTTTGTGTTGTACTGTCTCCGTCCCAAAATGGATAACGTTATGGGATACGTGCTGGTCAAACTTTCTCAACTTTGACTAAGCTGTAGAAAATACGTGCAGCATTTATATCTCAAAATAAATTTGTTAAAAAACTAGACTTAAAGATCTTTCTGATGATACTAATTACTTAGCATAACTATTTATATATATATTAATACATAATTGTCAGCATTTTGAAAACGTTGACTTTTCGTAAAACGAGAATGACATCTATTTAGAGACGGAGGGAATATCTCTTTAGGTGCTCTCACAACTTCACCTTTTTTTTGACCTGTTTGCGTGGCGCTGAAACCGTTTAGTTAAAAAAACGTGAAGCGGAGCAGTCCCAAACACCCTCATAATTATATGATTTAGCTGATAAACTCAATCAAGTTGTTTCTCAGCCTCGGCTGCGGCGATGGCCTGCCAGCATGCATATCTGAGTTTATCAATCACGGTATGGCACACGCTTGCCAGGAACTGAGACCAGTGAAGATTTCATGTAGTGGAGCATGTTATATATACAAAACTGCAGTGCGATCGTAGAAGCGGTAAAAACGTTGGCTTGCCGTTTGGATCGCAAAAGCGTGTCATGTATGCACAACTTCATGTGAAAGAGAAGGATATAGGGGCATAATAGTCTTTTTCGTTTGGGTGGTACACACTATAGGGGTGAGGTGGCTTGCCATGCCGTTTCAAGTGAAAAAATATAAATGGCTCGTTCGGCAGATCATTTTTGTGACTGATAAGGGAGATGATGTTGTAAGCCAAGCGAACAAAGTGAGTTTGGTCTATTGTTCATGTGAAAAATTTGTAGTTGGCAAAACAAAATTAGCAATTAACTCGAAGAGTGTCTTTGGTATTAAGGATAGCAAACTTTTAAATTTACACCGCAGTGGAATGAATCCATCCATCTATCGTCCATTCAGGATCTGTTTGGTAGAGCTGTGCTCCCTTATTTTATGGTTAGAAATACTTCTCTTTGATTGTTTAACTTAAACTTTTAAAATCAGTGTGAAAAATCATTTCATAGAAATCAGGTGAAGCTATTTTTTTTTAGCTCTCAACCTCTTAATTTAGTTAATACGTTTGCCGGTCAAAGAATAACTCTGAGAAATCAGTTTCGCGTAGGGCTCCTAAACAGCCCCTTAGCAGTGAACGGAACCCATGTACGCACCGCCGTACATGTACCTGTACCCGAGGTCACCTGAGGTGGAGCCGACTCAGCCCGTATCGGGCGCGAACCATTCTCGTGGACTGGACCTTCACCGGTGCATGCATGCCAACCCGTGACGGCCTGGCGGACAGCGACGCGCGGCCGGTTGCACCTGTACGTAACCTCCACCTGCTGCTAGCTCTCCTGTCGCGCGCGCCCGTCCAAAACCACCATCAACGTGCATGCGAATGCGAATACGGAACGGCCGTCGCGCAGCCTGTGCCTTTGCCGCTGTGCGTGGCCGTGGCGACCGGCCAGCCAGTCCGGCTAATCGTCGCTCCAACTCCAAGGCGTGGCGTGGCGTCACACCATCAATAATCCAATAGCGTCACGACACAAAAAAAGAAAGAAGAGTACTATAGATATAGATAGTACACCGGTGTGTGTAATGGCTTTGTCGATCGCTGTCTTTAATTAATTATATTATATATAATTTGATGCTGATACATCGTGTACGTGATGTTAATAGCAGGCACCGTACGTACGGCATGCGCCCAGTCATATGCCATGCCATGCATACACCGGTCGGTATCATGACGGACTGGGACACAGTACTCCTACGTATGATGATCAGATATTCAGATGGTGCCACAGCAAAACGTTTCGTGAGGATGATGATGGCCAAAGACACGACGACGGACACGGACGTGGCTACCTACCTTAGCTGGAAAAAGATTCTGTGTGCAGTGTGCATGCAATCGCGATCCATTTGTGCAGTGCTTGTATGTACTACGTATACGTAGAGTATGAAGTAGTATGGCCCTGATTTTCTGTTCATCGGTCTCGATAGATCACACGGCCCACGCACACGATGACGTAGAGAGGCGATTACTCCCGCGAAATGATCACTACACATTGTTCAACAAATCCAAATAAATAAGGTTTGGTCGTCGTGATCTACGCTCTGCTCGGGTCAACAAGATCAAATAAAGCTAGGACTACCTGCAATGATACGGTTGGCCACAATAATAACAAAGGAAAAAGCTAGAATTTGCCTACATATTAGAGCCAGCATGCACGAGTCATTATTAGTGGCTGGCGAGCTTGCACGCCATTGCACAGAACCGATCTGCGGAATCTCCAGTCCGCCGCAGAAGATCCGGCATCCGGAAGTCCGGTGGGGCCAACGCTTACAGCGAGACAGACACCCGTGCCCGACTTCTACCACGTGGTGGGGCCCCGGGGGCTCCACGTCTCCACTTCCGGTTGCGGCCCCGGGCCCGGCGGCTCTCCGTCTCGGCTCGGCTCCCTCGGCTAGCTGTTAAAGCCCCGGTGTGCCTTTTCTGTTTGGTGCACGAGGCCGGCGACGGAGACGGCGACGGATTTTAGCAGCGACGTCTATCCTTTCCCGTTTCGCTTTTTGTTTTCTGTGCCCCGTCCGTTTCACCAGTCACTTGCGCTCGTTCCTCGAAGTTCGCTGTCCCGGCGGCTAAATTTCACGCCGTGCGAATAAAAGCGTAAACAAAGGCCTTGTCGAATTGTTCAGGTTCACGTGTTATTTGCGGTTATTGTAATAATTATTAAATATAAATACTATACACTACGAGGATTTATTGCGTGGGAGAAAAGGGCGAAGAAATAAGACAAAGGGACGACCGCATTGGGTGGGTCTTATTTGTATGTGAAGAAGTGGAAAGGAGAGGATATTTGGTTCATATGGAAAAACGATATGCAAACAATTAAATCTTGAGTTGGGAGTACAAAGTACTAGTGGTTTTGTAATGGCGGGTTTTTAAATAGTACTCCATCCGTTTTAAATTATAATTGGTTTGACTTTTTTGACCCCAAGTTTGACCGCTCGTCTTATTAAAAAAATTATAAAATTTATGCAAATATAGTCAAATTTAAGTTATTCTTGTAGATCATTTATTAAATAAGTAAGCCACAATAAAAAAGTGATATTTTGCACAAAAATTTGAATAAGACGAGTGGTCAAATTTGTGATTAAAAAGTCAAACGAATTATAATTTGGGACGAAGGGGTAGTACGCAACCATTTATTTTGAAACTATAATATTCATAATGATAAGAAACCAATTAATCCGGGAATCTTTGATCCGAGACTCAAGGGTAAAACTCATATGTTTTCTCTACCAAAAAAGTGTATAAATAAATGTTTTAAAGTGTACGGCACTGTTGTAGTGTTGTTCATCATAATACATGTACTTATAAGAATATTTCAGGTGTTTGTATTTTTCTAGATAAAAGATGTACCATATATGGTATAATAATGGTTTTCTATCACAATAAAACAATTTTAACTGGCTGTAGAAACCATCACCTAAAGAACCCGTTGAGAGAAGTTAACTCATGATGTGTTCGGTCATGTATATTCGTAAGCACATGTGTTATGTGTTTACTCCCTCCGTCCTAATATAAAAGAGGTAACTACTCTTGATTCAAAGATAAGAAACACATTTAAATTTCTCTCTCAATATTAGTACTAATGTATTGATGTATGCCCACATAGAAAGCATGCCTTATATTATATGATATGAATAAAAAGTGATTATATCTTATATATTGAGACAAAATGAGTATATAAGAACAAAAATATTAGGATCTACTTGCAGCTACTACCTCTGTCTGTAAAAAATATAATTGTAGAAATTATGCGGGTCAAAATACTCATGTTCAACTAACTTTATATTAAATAGTTTTAGTATTTATATTTTTAAATAATTTTATTATGAAAATATATTCTATTACTAATCTAATGATATTTATTTTTTTTTATATCACGAATGTTAATATTTTTTTTTATAAAAGTTTAGTCAAAGTTCAAAGTATTTATTTTTTTAAAAAAGTGAGAATTGCGTTTTATTTTTGACAGAGGTAACTACTGTAAATCTGCTTTCGGTAACTCATTCTTTCACTTTCACGCACTAATCAGCCCATGCGTCACTGTTTTTGTCCATAATAAAGTGTTTAGGATTGATCCTACTTTCCAGTCTCTCTTGTCCTGTAATGATGCGAACAGGGGACTGGATCTGGATGTGATCCGACGTGAGTAGATTTTTTTGTATGTTCGTGCATTCAGTCTCTCACGGAAGCGCAGCAATGCGAAAACCACATCTCCGTGCACGAAACAGTGTAATAATAACCAGCCAATTCGATCTCGATCTGGAATGCTGCATCCACAGTAGTCAAGATTGAGCGGCGGCATAGCCGGCACCGGGTGGAAATTCTCGAGACGTGACCAAGTCTCGCTCGGAGATTCTGCACACGAAACGCATGCTATGTTGATATACTATGCATTTTCATTTCTTTTCTGTGCGCGCGTGCGGGCCAAAAACTGAAGCCACAGTAAGCATCGTCATTTTACCAATATACTCGCTTTTTCAAAAAAAAGGAATGACGGGGTTAAAAGTTGATGACGAAAGACCGTGCTCGTTGGCGTCGGCCCACTGCCAGACAGCTAAAGTGCCTATGCTGGGGGGATGCGCACATGGTAATTGTCTAAGAGCAAGTATTATAAAGGACGGTAAGCCGACTAAATAATGATGTGGAGGAGAAAGGAGAGGAGAGAAAGGAGAAACAGGATGTAAGCTTACAGCCAGCTTGGGCATAAGAACCAAAGAAACTGTGAGAAAAACATGTGAACTATACATTGATTGTGAAGAAGTAGCTATTATATAAATGGACTGTAAAAAAACTGTAAGACCCAGCAGTTGGCTGGGACTATTAAACTTGGCTATAATCGAGAGCCCAAAAAGTTATCCCTAGTAGTCTACTACCACTACTTCGCTACTGCCGCCGAAGTGGACCAGCATGGCAAAGTATCTCACATAATTATCAAAAAGATATCTCACATAGACTTTTGCTATTACATTTTCTAGATTCTTGAATTGACACAAACGGAGATACCTAATATTTGTTAATATGCAAACTAAGCACAATATAGCTGCATCTGTTCACCTTTTCTTTTGAACTGATAAGACAGCTTATATTTTTTCGCTGTATTTATTATGAGAGAAAACACTATGCTACTGTAACTAATAAATTGAGCTGATAAGTTAAACAAACGGACTGATTAATCTATATATTTCAAAGACAAACGATTATTATTTATATTGTATTTGTTTTTATATTTCTATTCAAATTTGAATTCAAATACGAACAGTGTCAACCATAGTAGATAAGAAAGAATTCGATATCAACATCATAAATATAAATATATGATTTGAGTATTTAGATATGAATACAGACGCTAAATACTAAAACATAAATTCGAATGAACTATTTTTAGTTTATTTTAACTTATTTTCTTTAAAAAACACTATTTTCAGTCGTAATCAGCCGGATTTTATTACAGTCGAACGGAGCCATAAACACCACTTTCACTGGGGTGGAGCAGAGAAGGAAACTTTTTGCAGTTTGCTCCACTGGCAAACCTGCAGAAACAGCGTACCCTTTCCCCAGAATCTCCTAGACAGAACTCAGCCGAAGCCAGGTCAGCTCGGCTCGACTCATCTGTCAGCTCAGCTTAGCCGGTTGCAAAACCGTACACCGTTCGACGCCACCACCGCGTAAAACCGTGGCGGGGGTTTTTCACCAGCTCACCCCAAAACAACCCAGCTCTCGCCTCTCCCAGGCCCACGAACTAGTGACCCCACATGTCATTGAGTACCCCGACCCACAACGCGTCGCAACCCCCTCTCCCAGCCCCAAAGCCTATATAAACGCCCTCCTCCGAACGAGCCGCGGTTGAAACAAAAATCCCCTCCTCGTCTTCCTCCCAAAGGCCAAATCCCACCGAGAAACGCCTCCCGTTCCTCGCCTCTCTTCCTCCTTGAAATCTTTGAAAGGGGTTTCGATCTCGAAACCGCCCAGGGCCCGCCCCGCAAGTGCATGGCAGTGAGCTTCCTGGCCAATGAGGTGTCGGACCTGTGCATCGGCAAGCCGGCCGTGAGGTCGCTCCCGCTCTCCGCCGCCGCCGGCGACCTTGCCGCCGCGCTCCGGAGGGTTGCCCGCTCTGGCGCCGCAGCCTGCGTCGCGGTGACTGGACCAGCGCGCGCCGTCGTCGCCCGGGTCGGCCTCGCGGACGTGCTCTGCTTCCTCTGCACCGACCCCGACGCGCTCGCGCGCCCCGCCGCCGTCTTCTCCAAGCCGGTCTCCGCGCTCCTGCCCAAGGACGGCGCCGGAGAGGTCCGCCGCGTAGATCCCCGCTCCAGGTAATGCTCAACCCCTTCTCCCTCTCCCTCTCCCTCTGTTTGGGGTCTATGCAAGCGACGCGTGGGACTCGTTCAAGATTGGACGTTTGCTAAGGATCGTCACGAGGAAACACGATTTTTGGTAAAAAATCCCCATAAAATCTGCGGGAAAAAATTGATTCAGGTAGCGTTAGCAGAATAAATGGATGTGCTGGCTAGTGTCAATTTATTTATTTATTTTGATTCATAGTTACTTGGAGAGTTTGATGTCTGCTTTCCTGCTTGGAATATGCGACCCGATTCGAACATGTGACTGTCTGTCATGTACGGTACTCATGTGGTGGTGAAGAAAAAGCCGCATTCCGGTCAGATCGTCCGACTCAGCGGAGACAAATCTTGTGGTGCGGGTGCGGCTCGGTGTGGGTTCCCGGAGATTGTGACATGCGCCTCTGTCTCCTTGCGAGATGCTTGATAGATAGGATCAGCTGCTTCTTTTGGGGTCCTGCTTGTGGCTCGAAACAGCGCCGCTTGATTGGATCTTGGGAATGTGGTTGGAAAAATGCTGCGTCTTAATCGAATCTTTGTTGAAATTAGTAGTGATTCTTTTGGGATCTTATCTCCGTGTCTTGCGTCTTGCCTAGATTCGGTTCGTTTCGAGCTGACTGACTGACCAGTGTGGGGATTCTCTTGTTTCTTTCTGCAGTATCTTGGAGGCGCTTGATGCGGTTCTGAGCGGGGCGCAGGTGCTCGCCGTCCCACTCCGCGCTGGCGGGCGCAGGAAGCAGCTCGTTGGCGTTGGCGGCGGCGGTGGAGGCGGCGCCGCCGGCGACTTCTGCTGGCTCACGCAGGAGGACCTGGTGCGCTACTTCCTCAACTCCATCGGCCTCTTCTACCATGTGGCCGCGCGCTCCGTGTCCTCCCTCGGACTCGTGCGCACCGACTTCCTCTCGGTGCGCCCCTGCGAGTCAGCCCTGTCCGCCGTGCCCCTCATCCGCCGCGCCGTCGCCACGGAGACGGCCGTCGCCGTGGTCACCGAAGACGGCCACCTCGTCGGCGAGATCTCTCCCGCCCTTCTCGCGGCCTGCGACGAGACGGCGGCCGCAGCCATCGCCACGCTCTCGGCGGCGGACCTCATGGCCTACGTCGACTACTTCGGGTCGCCGCCGGAGCACATCTTGCGCGCCGTCAAGGCCGGGCTCAAGGACAAGGGCCTCGATGCCATGCTCGCGCTGATTGAGGACGACACGCTGTCGTCCTTCTCGTCTCTCTCCTCCGCGTCCTCCTCGTCCGACGAGGAGGCAGGCCGGGCGCAGCTGAGGCGCCCGTCGTCGGGGAGCTACGGGCGGCGCTCGGCTGAGGAGCCGGTGGTGTGCAGCCCCGCGAGCTCACTGGTGGCCGTCATAGTGCAGGCCCTCGCGCACCGGGTGAGCTACGTGTGGGTGCTCGACGAGGACGACGACTGCCGGCTGGCTGGCATCGTCATGTTCGCGGACGTGCTGAGGGTGTTCCGGGAGCAGCTGCTGTGACATCTTCTCTTAAGAGGGTTTACTCTTTCCTCGCTCGCATCGCATCTTGTCGTGTAATGAAATGGAGAAGAACCATGGACCAAGTGCCTTCGTTTTCCGAAACATTTTGATTTTGATTTCGCTTTGTTGCCGAATGCCGATGAACAATTTTGACCTTGGTGTGCTTTGATTAAATTGCTTAAGATAATAAGGCAGCACTCTGATTGATGCTGTAGGTTACTATTGTGCTTAAAAGTGGATCTTGATGAGTAAAAAATTTAACCAATTGTTCAACATTCCATGGTTCTGTCATCTGCGCTGTGTTCCTTTACAATCCACATGACGAGCAGGTTCTCCCTTCCTGAACGAGCACGGTCTCTTCAATGTACTGATTTTCTTATGGTCGGATGATTAGTTGTTAAACAACATTACAAACTCTGTTAGATAGATAGTTGACTTGATTCTATTTTCATACTTATTTTTTTTACAAATATAGACTTACGGTGCAGACATAAAATGTAGAGACTTTTCCATGTTAAAATAGCAGAGCAAGCAATCTGGAACTGTTTTTCGACGAAATTTGGATTATACTGAATAATTTGCACCGTTCAAATAGTACTGACGAACATGATTGATGACAGCGTTCTTCTCACCTTTGGCATGGCGATTCCTGAGTTCAGTGACGATGGAGATTGGGTTGAGCCCAGCATTCTCAGCCAGTGTGTAAGGGATGACCTCAAGTGCCTCGGCAAACTCCTTGATGCAGTAAGACCCTCTTTGGCAGGGCTCCTACCGGCTCCAGCTCCTTGCTACAGTGCTGGAAGAGCCGAAGGAGTCAAAAAATGTGGCTTCACCCAGCTTCTAGTTCATTCTGTGAGGAGAGAGAAAAATGACTCCTTGCTACAGTAACCTGTTCAGGGGGAGCCGAAGCCACTAGAAGCCCTGCCAAACAGGCCCTAACTCTCCATCCCTTGAAGCTCCTTTGCCTAAGCAACCAGCTGCATTGACATCTGTATTTCTGGAGCACCACCAGCAGCAATCAAAACCTCTTGTTGACCAAGCACCTAAAGCATCAAAAGAAATACTCCATCCGTCTATGAAAGAATAGATTTCTGGGTTTGCCCTAAGTCAAACATTTTGAACTTTGACCAAATTTCTAGAATAAAGTATTAAAAATTATAATATCAAACTAGTATCATTAGATTTATCTAAGAATATATTTTTACATGATGCTCATTTTAATTCATAAATATTGTTACATTTTTCTATAAAGTTAGTTAAAGTTAAAAAAGTTTAACTGACACGAATTCTAGAAATTGATTCTTTCAGAGAGGGAGGGAGTATAACATAAAACTCCTTTTTGCTTGATTTAAGGAAATATAGACAACATTAATGCAAATGTTTTAGTTGATTGGTGAGTGGGTGGGTGGGGGCCATTTTAGAAGGAATATAAATGTGTATTTATGCCCAGCTACATTGTTATGAAATTTATAACTAGCATTCCTACTGTCATCTGTGTATCCCCAACCTAATCCATCAAATTAAGCAATCATGGAGTTTTTTGTACTCCAATTCTAAAAGAACGGAATATGAATTTAATGCAATGAAATCAAAACCAGTAGAAAGTTTGGAAAAACATTCTTAATGGAACTTAAACAAAGAAGACCTCATATGTTGAACTTTGGATACGTTTTCAAATTCAAAAATAGTCACAATAACCAAAGTAATATACAAAATTTGGTGAACACAAAGCATAAACAGTAAGATTTGCCCCCAACAATAAACAACAACATTAGACAGACTAGAATTTAGAAGCACAACTGAGAGAAACTGAGAGGTTGGAAGAACAACTATTTGGGGGTACATAATGAAGAACCAACAATAAAATTACAGATACGATAACAAAGACCTTAGAATAAAAAACACATATACAATATCAAAGATCTTTTTTCTGAATAGGTCAATATTACAATTGAAGGGTACTAACATATTATAAATATGACCATCTTAGGGCCTGTTTAGACCGCTTCAAAATTCCAAAACTTTACAAGATTCTCCGTCACATCGAATATTTGGATGCATCCATGAAATATTAAATATAGGTAAAAATAATAACTAATTACACAGTTTATCTGTAATTTGGCGAGACAAATCTTCTTTTTTTGCGAACATAAAACTTTATTAAAAATTAAGTAATATCCTTACAAGAGAGGGAAACAATCCACTCTGGGAAACAAGTAAAAAAACATTGACAATCCCTAAACCTAATAGCAAATTGTGCCAACTCATGTGCTAATTTATTTTGCTCCCTACTGATCTTGACTATCTTCAGTCTTCGTAGTTGACTACCCATAGCACGTGTCTCATCAATGACTTGCCACAAAATAGAGCGATCACGACCTGTCCCGTGAAGTTTGGACACCACCGTTTGGCAATCAGACTCAAGGACCATTGGATTATCAGGCCACCGGAGAGAGCCATATTAACTCCCTCCAAGCACGCACGCGCTTCAGCTTCTTCGGCGTCCCTGCAATGAGACAGAGTGCGCCAAGTTGTTAGCTTGATAATTCCCTCCCAATCTCTAATCACTACTCCCACTGCAGCATCCCCCGCCGAAGAGTTAAAAGCAGCATCAACATTAATCTTGAAAGTGCCTTGCACCGGTAGCCTCCATTGTAACCTTGCCTTTACCCTTTTCTGCTTCTGCATGTTTCCTGCTGCAGGCATCACACTACACTTGCCTTTGAGGTCCTCTGGTATTCCCCGTTGTCGGATAATGAATAGCGAGTTCATGTAACGGGTGAGGAAGGTAACTGAGCTGGTAATAAAAGGAAGAATGCCTTTGTTGACACCGTTTTTCAACACGTGTCAAATGGGTCGAAGCTTGACTGGCTAGTGACTATTCTCCATCGGCATCGGTAAAGTATGAGCTGATATGACCGATGGGAGAGTGCTGCAGAAGGCCAAGTGTGTTGCCGATGAAGACTGGGTGATCTTTGCCGACAGAGGTCGATTGGTGGTTGCCGATGGGCTGTTATTGTTGGTATCCAATGAAGAGCCCTAATTGCCGATTGCTGATGAAGGATGGTTGCCAATTGCCGATAAAGGCTTATTGCCGATTGCCGATGAAGAGATGCTGCCGATTGCCGACTGGGAAAGTATTGCCGATGCCGATGGGCGTGACTTAGCACTTGGCGGCAGCAGGGGACTACGAGTGGCCAAAGAAGGAAGTTGCAGGAGTTTGCCGATGGAAAGTTTCCATCGAGGAAGAGTATAAGGAAACTGGTGTTTTATACCAGTATTATTATAGTAGTTGAGTCCGACTCTTGCATGAGTCGTTTATTTTCCTTTAAAATAGGTGTGTTTGTTTAGGAAATAAATATTGTTATCCGGCTCCTGCGCGAGTCAGTTTCCTTTAAAGTAGGAGTTTGTTTTAGGAAAGATGTGTGTCGTGTCATTGTACAACTCTCCATGCGGGAGTATAAAAATGTGCCCGAGGGCTATGGAATAAAGATATCAATCCAATCAAAAACAAACCAATTCTACTTTTTATCCTACTTTTATCGCAATTTACCTTTTCTTATGCATTAGTTATAGCTTTAACGAGTTCTTCAAGCTTTCGACGGGCTGCATCACCTTGATCTCCGTCAAAATCCTTGTTAGTTCCGCTTGGGAGTACCTCTAGGCTTTGGCAATCCGGGCGCATCGCTGTTTGCCTAGTCTAGCTCTGCTCTAGTTATCCGTGATCAATCTGAGCCTTGACGTCCGGGCGTATCGCTGTCGTCTCGTTCAGTTTGTCATAGTTATCATCCTTGTCGATTGATTGGTCAAATCGACTGGCACGCCCTCGACATCGAGCTTTGGGTAATAGCCCGAGGTGTTCACAGATCTGACGCTTTTTGTGTCAACACCTCTTTTGGCACGCTCGGTGGGACCTGATTATACACATCTACACATCCGGCATGGCTGATCATGCCGATGTCGATCAGAGGAATGTCATCGCAGTGTCTGAGGCCGATCTGAAAGATGATCAGAAGCAGGCCATGGAGCGGGCTATGGAGGAGTACCGACAGCTGTATCTCAAGTCCTTCAGCCTCAGCAGGAGCGGCGAAGCAATTCAGAAGCAAGATCCGCCGTTGCCACGGCAGGTCACGTACGACGCCAACCCTGGTAAGCTACAAGAGATGGTTAACGCCGCTGTAAGTCAAGCTTTGATTAATCACTCCAACGTGCTGTCCAATACTGTCTACAATGCCGTCGCGCAAACATTCAAAGAAGGACACGCACCGTGATATGCCGGTCCAGCGTACCATCAACCTGGATTGGCGTCCGCAAGCCCATCGGCGGCCCAAATGGCGTCTTCCACCCCTGTGGAACCGTCTGCCGATGTGGCTGCGTCACCAAGACCGAACGCCGGCGATACTACCAAATTCAACGCAGATCCAGCCGCGTCGACAACTTCAGGACCAGCTCCCGCTAACTGGTGGGGATACAGTATGCCTCCAAATCTATATGCTGGCTCTAATCTGGTGCAGGGAGACGGTTCAGCCTGGAAGAACTCTACGGCGCCGGCAGCACAGCCACAACCGATGGCTCATATGATGCACAACTCTGCGCCTGCTCCAACCATACAAGTGCCATCAGATGATCTCCAAGTAATCCCCAGGATACCTCTGATGCCACCATCGGCAAGCTCTGTGCCGATGCAACACATTATAACCGCCGGCAGTCAATCCCTGGCGGCAAACTCTCAAGCCGGAGCTCCGAACCCCCAAGGTAATCTGGTGATCAATTGCTCTAGGATTCAAGAACCACATGCTCCGGTCAGCTATCAACCATTGGCAAGTCATATGCCGATGCCTTATAATCTTGGATGGGTCAACCAGCCACCAGCTCAGCAGCCTGGCGCGCCGATGTATTACTATGGAGGCCCAGCTTACATCCAAGGCGGATCATCGGTACAACAACCGATGAAGGTGACAGTTCAGCCGACTCCGCCAAGTATGCCAAATCATCCATCGGTAAGTCAACCGATGCATAGTGTGCAGATGACTGATGCTGCGACAACTGCATATCTTCAAGGGGCGCATCAGCCGACTCCGCCAAGCATGCCAATCTACCCATCGGTAAGTCAGCCGATGCATAGCGTCCAGATGACTGGTGCTGCGCCCACGACTACTGCACATCTCCAAGAGGCGCGTCAGCTGACTCCACTAGTGGACAATCAGCCAATGAGTCGGCAGGAGCAGAATGCGTATTGGGTCGGCAAGATTGCCGAAGTCATGAAGGAGCAATTCGGTATCAGACCCAAGGTTAACACATACTCCTATCGGACCCCATACCCGCCTGCATATGACTTGATTCCTCTTCCAAATCGGTACAAGTTGCCCGATTTTGCTAAGTTCTCCGGCCAAGATGACACGTCGACAATGGAGCATATCAACCGCTTCATTATCCAGTGCGGGGAAGCTGCCAGCAGGGAGGAATTAAGGGTGAGATTGTTCTCTTCATCATTGTCTGGATCGGCATTCACATGGTTCATATCGTTGCCTCCAAATTCTATAATTACATGGGCCGATCTGGAGAGGCAGTTTCACAAGTAGTTCTTTGCTGGCATACATGAGAAGAAGCTTACCGATTTGGTCAAAATGAGGCAACGCAACGACGAATCGGTATAATGTTTTGTGCAGAGGCTGCGGGACGTGAAGAACAAGTGCTACAGTCTGATGCTTGATGATCGGCAATTAGCAGATTTGGCCTTCCAAGGGTTACTGCCGCACATCAAGGACAAGTACACGTCCCAGGAGTTTGAGAGCCTAAGTCACCTGGTGCAGAGGATTGCCGATCAAGATGTCAAAGCTTTTGAGCTCAGGAAGACTTGGAACAAGAAGGTGACCTTCATCGGGAAAGAAGACGACTCTGGATCGGATGAAGAGCTGAATGTCGATGCGGCCGAATGGGTGAAGGATAAGAGGCCTGTGTCTTGTCCGTTCGGCCAGAAAGAGACTGAGAGGTTCACCTTTGACATCACCAAGGCCGATAGGATGTTTGACCTATTGCTGCAAGAGGGGCGAATCAAGTTGGCACCCAATCAAGTGATTCCATCGGCCGAAGAGCTCAAGAATATTAGGTACTGCAAGTGGCATAATGCAACCTCACACAGTACCAATGACTGCAAGGTATTCAGGCAGCAGTTGCAGTCGGAGATCGAGTCTGGGCGTATCAAGTTTGAAAACTCTAAAGTCCAGAAACCGATGAAGATAGATCAGCACCCGTTCCCAAACAACATGGTGGAGATCAGTGAAAAAACCAAAGTGCTGACATCGGAGGCCGCCAGAAGGAGTTCATCGGTAGACCCTGACTACCAAGTACCCAAGCACGACGCAAAAAGGTTTGCCGATGACAGAAAGGGCAAGAAAGTTGCCGATGAAGGTAACAGCGCCAACAGGGCTCCCGGAGTGGTGATTACTCACAAACAGCCAAGGCGGTATCATCGGCAATCACGTGAAGAACGGTATCGGCAAGAAGAAGAGGAGCATCGGGAATGGCTTCAACATAAGGACCACTGGAGATGTCCCTTCTTCGTTCATTGCTGGGAAGAAGGCATCAAACTGCCCACTGCCGATAACTGTCCAGAATGCAATGGGTACTACACAGCCGATCGGTCAGGTAAGCGACCTTGTTTTGATGATCAGGCACTCAGGCACGCCAGGCCGCTCAGAGAAGACAGATCGGCACATGACCGACTGGGGGGCAAGCTCAGTGCCCATGATCGGCTTGGCAGGCGTGTTGACCAGAGGGAGCTGGAGGAGATGGCCAATGCTAGAGTGCCCGACGAGGAGATATTCTCCAGAGATCCCAACATCGGAAGAAGTGCTGATGTAAGCAGTGAGAAGCAGCATCAACCTGTCTAGAAGACCAAGCTTCCTCCCTGGTGCCCTAAGGGTTTGACTAAGACCCAGAAGAGGAGGATTCAACGCCAGCGCCGTGACGACCTGAATAACAGTGCAGAACCCTCGGAGGAGAAGCAATGGAGGCCGAAGCGTAAGGACAGGGGCCCATCGGCAGACATAAACATGGTTGTCATGCTGCCGATGGAGTTCATGGCGCCCGTCAGCGATGATGAAGAGGCTGCCGATATGGCGCAATTGGTGCTGGATCCGATGACGGCTGTCTTTGAAAAGCCTGCCGAAGAAGAGAGGCAACACTTAAGAGCTCTGTTTGTCAAGGGCAAGGTGGATGGTCAGCCGATGACCAAGATGCTAGTGGATGGTGGCGCTTCGATCAACATAATGCCCTATGTCGTGTTCAGGAAGCTTGGCAAAGGTGATCGGGATCTGGTCGAAACCGACATGAAGCTCAAGGACTTCGAAGGCAATGTGTCAACCGCCATGGGAGCTGTATGTGTTGAATTAACCATCGGTAGTAAGACTTTGCCGACAATGTTCTTTGTAATCAGCGGCAAAGACACCTACAACTTGCTCCTTAGGAGGGACTGGATCCATGCTAATTGCTGTATCCCTTCTACCATGCATCAGAGTCTGGTACAGTGGATCGGGGACAGAATTGAAGTCGTCTGCGGTGAAGCCCCATCTACTGTTCCATCGGCAGAGTTGGACACTTATGAGCAGACCAGGTGCATATCTGGCGAAGCCTGGGACAAAGAGTTCCTCAAAGTTGCCGATTACCGCATCAAACCGATCCAAGCAGTCGGTCCTAAGGAGGAGTCTTAATGGATCAGTTCGCCGATGACGGAAAACTGGGGCAGGGCTTCACGTCTGCCGATGACTTGCTCGAGGTCGACATCGGCGATGGTAGTAAACTTAGGCCTACTTTTATTAGTGCTAAGTTAGATTCCCAATGTAAGCAATAGTTAATTGATTTATTAAAGGAGAATAAAGATTGTTTCGCTTGGGATTATACAGAGATGCCTAGTTGAGACCGATCGATAGTTGAACATCGGTTACCCATCAGGTCTGGTTTTCAGCCACATCGGCAACCGGCACGCCGATGTAATCCTACTATCTTCCCCGATATTAAGGCTGAGATTACTAAGTTGATCAAAGCTGGATTCATTCGGCAATGCCGATATGCCGATTGGATTTCTAACGTGGTTCCTGTGTATAAAAAGAATGGAAACTTCGTGTTTGCATTGATTTCAGGAATTTGAACAAGGCTACGCCGATGGATGGCTACCTGATGCCTGTCACCGATCTGCTGATCGATGCTGCTGCTGGACACCAGATTATTAGCTTTATGGATGGCAATGCTGGGTATAATCAGATATTCATGGCTGAAGAGGACATACCCAAGACTGCTTTCCGATGTCCAGGTCACGTTGGTTTATTTGAATGGGTAGTCATGACTTTTGGCTTGAAGAATGCCGGTGCTACTTACCAGGAGGGCGATGAATTTTATCTTTCATAAGTACATTGGCACAATTGTTGAGATCTACATTGATGATGTGGTGGTTAAGTCTGGGACTTCAAGAAGCATCTTGCCGATTTGCGGAAAATATTGGAATGCACGAAGGAGCATGAGTTGAAGATGAATCCTAACAAGTGTGCGTTTGGCGTATCGGCAGGGCAGTTTCTGGGTTTCATGGTGCATCAGAGAGGTATTGAAATCGGCAGAAAATCTATTGATGCAATTAACAAGGTAGTTGCTCCCACAAACAAAACTGAGTTGCAGTCTCTGATCGGCAAGATTAATTTCATTAGAAGATTTATATCCAATTTGTCTGGTAAGATTAAGTCTTTTAGTCCTTTGTTAAAGTTGAAAGCCGATCAAGAGTTTATATGGAGAGAAGAGCAGCAGTCAGCTTTAGAGGAGATTAAAAGGTACTTGGCAAATCCTCCAGTCTTAGTTCCACCTCAACACGGGAAGCCTTTCAGGTTATATTTGTCTGCCGATGATGGTGTTATCGGGTCAGCCTTAATTCAAGAGATTGAAGGGAAGGAGCGTGTAATATATTACCTAAGTAGAAGGTTGGTGGATGCTGAAACCAGGTATTCGGCCACAGAAAGATTATGCTTATGTTTATACTTCTCTTGCATTAAATTAAGACACTATTTACTTTCGGCCGAATGCACTGTTGTCTACAAAGATGATGTGGTCAAGTACATGCTGTCAATGCCGATTTTGAGTGGACGAATTGGTAAGTGGATTCTGGCATTATCAGAGTTTGACCTAAGGTATGAATCGGCAAAGGCTGTTAAAGGTCAGGTGATGACCGATTTTGTCACTCAGCATTGCAATATGGTGAGCTTTGTTGAGATTGCTCCTTGGGCTCTATTCTTCGATGGGTCTACATGCAAGGATGGAGCGGGCATCGGTATTCTGTTGATTTCACCCCGAGGACAGAGGATGAGATTTCATTGCCGATTGTTGCTACTTCGACAAACAATCAGGCTGAGTACCAGACTTTGCTTAAGTGGTTGGAACTGCTCAGGGAGGTGCACGCCGATGCCGTTGAAATCTTCGGTGATTCCATGTTGGTGATTAATCAGCTGATCGGGACATATGAGTGCCGAAGTGAAGTGTTAATTGCAGCCCATGAGCGGGTGTCTGCGGTTGTTAAAAGAGTTCAAAGAATACCGCCTTGAACACATTCCAAGGTTGCATAATGAAGAAGCTAATCGGCTGGCATAGAATGCCTCAGGATATCAGCCGATTCAGGAAGTCACGACATCGGTAACGGATGCCGATGACTGGAGAAAGGGGATTGCCGATTACTTGAGGGATCCATCCAGAAAAGTTGAAAGGCGTCTAAGGTTCCAGGCTACTAAGTATGTGCTCCTTGATAATGAGTTGTATTATCGGACAATTGATGGAGTTTTGCTCAGATGTCTTGGCAAAGAGGAGTCAAAAGAGTTGATGGGTGAGATCCATGAGGGTGTATGTGGAGCGCATCAATCGACATTCAAGATGAAGTGGATGATTAGGCGGAATGGATATTATTGGCCGACAATCCTGGAAGATTGCTTCAATTATTTCAAAGGGTGTCAAGACTGTCAGAAGTTTGGTAATGTGCAAAGGGCACCTGCATCGGCAATGAATCCTATAATCAAACCTTGGCCGTTCAGAGGATGGGCTATTGATCTCATCGGCCAGATTTATCCGCCGTCGAGCAAGGGGCACAAGTTCATACTTGTTGCTACCGATTACTTCACCAAATGGGTTGAGGCAATTCCGTTGAAGAAGGTGACCTCGGCAAACATGGTGGATTTCGTTAAGGAGCACATTGTTTACCGATTTGGTATTCCTCAGACCATTACCACCGATCAAGGGACCATGTTTACATCGGGAGAGTTTGATGACTTTGCTGCTAGCATGGGTTTCAAGGTGTTAAATTCTTCTCCTTATTACGCTCAAGCTAATGGTCAAGCCGAAGCGACTAATAAAGGAGTCATTAAGCTTATAAAGCGCAAGATTGAAGAAAACCCTAGGAGGTGGCACATGGTATTAAACGAAGCTTTATGGTCATATCGGATGGCTTGTCATGGTGCAACCAAAGTCTCGCCGTATCAGTTGGTTTATGGACACGATGCTGTCCTACCTTGGGAAATTAAAACTGGTTCTAGGCGATTATCTTTTCAGGATCAATTGACGACCGATGATTATATTACTCTGATGAAGGATGAGTTAGAAGATTTGGCAGGTCATCAGTTGAGAGCGTTAATTAGTATTGAAGAGAACAAGAGGAGGGTTGCCCAATGGTATGATAAGAAAGTAAAGGTAAAGGAATTTGCCGACGGTGATTTGGTTTGGAAGTTGATTTTACCGATTGGGACTAAGAGCTCTAAATTTGGAAAGTGGTCCCCTAATTGGGAAGGTCCTTATCGGGTAAAACAGTCTGCTCCTGGTAATGCATACATTTTGGAAACCCTCGAGGGAGTGACATTTTCTAGGGCGATCAACGGCAAATACTTGAAGAGATATTACCCTAGCATATGGGTAGATGCATAATGCTCAGTCGAATGCCGATGAAAAGTAAACTTATAAAAACATCGGTAAAAACAAACTGGCGTTATATTACAAGACAAAATCAAGTATCAGGCTACATTCTTGCCGATACAACAGGCATTAGAACAAGGAGTGGATAACATTTATCGCACGCAGGCGAATTTGGTCTATTTCGTCTAACTCCTTGGCATCAACATCGGCAGAACTCTCAACCGGCTTGATTTTCTTCTTCCACGAGATAGCTTGCTGAGCGTACTGATCCCTTTCTTGCTATAAAGCCCTGATGGAGTCGGACAGTTGGGTCTTTTGTTGATTGGCCGCCGTTAGATCCTCTTCAACCTTTTGCAGCTCTGCCAGCAGCTCCTCCTTCCTTGCCGACAGTCGAGAAATTTCCTGGTCAAGGTTGCCGATGGAAACTTTGGCTTGACCAATGCTTTTGTGCTTCTCATCGGCAAGGTGCTTGAATTTGAGCTTCTCTTCCTCGCTCTTGGCTTGGGCAGCTCTATCGGCAATGCGGCGAACAAGCCTTTGGTACTGGATCTGTTTGACATCAATAGAAGCTGTCTGGAGGAGGGTTTCTGCGGCATCGGCGGAAAGATGGCTTTGGATATCTTTGAATATAATCCTTGCCGCCGATGAGTCCTGGACAAGTTGGGAGGTGTCTTGCAGCAGCAGAGAGAGCAAATCCTCAAGTTTGGACTTGACTTCTGCCGATAGAGCTGGGTTGGAGCTTTCCTCTTCATCATCATCAGGGACGTCGACGGCGAAGGAGAACAGGCTGTCCGCTCGGAGGCGGCTTGGGCGCTCATCTTCGTTCTGAAGGTTTAGGCTGTAGGAGAAGAGGCTGTCTGGAGAGTCTTGGGCCTGAAATAGAAGTTAAAATATGCTGATTGTAAAACTATACTATGAGCTTTAAGGTAATCTACTTACCGTCTTGAAGCGGATCTCCTGCCTGGGGCTTGGCATGCTAGACGACCCGGCTTCATCTTGAAACATCGGCGGCAGATGCCGATGACTGAGCCCATGTTGGGGAGGCAGCCGACCGCTGCTGGTCTTGGCGTAGTTGTTGCTGGTATCGCCTTCGATATAGTGGCGGTTTCTTGTGGTGGCACTCTGTCATCGGGGACTTGGGTCGACGGTGCCGATGCCGACGTCGTTGCTGCTGCGGGGGCTTGAGTGGTTCCTTCGCCCGATAATCTGGTTGGCGATGCCGACGCGATGCTACCTCCGTTGCTACCGTGGGAGTTGTTTCTTCAGTCAGCATAGCCGGTGCCGATGCATATGAGTTGTTTCGCAGCAACCACTATTTCCTGGACGGGGGCGTCATCCATCGGTTGTTCAGGTACGGAAGTCGATGGAGCTTCTACCGATGACCCGTCGGTAGGTGGTGCGACTGGAGCCGGAAGCAGTCTTACTGGCGGCGCATCGGCAGCTGGTGGTGCAGTTGGAGCTGATGGCGGAGGAGAAGCCAGCCTCAAGCGCCTCTTCTTTGTCGGCGCAGCAGTAGGGGAGCCAATCCGCTTGGATGAAGACTGGGGGGGGCATCGGCAACAGGACTAGAAGTCAGTTGTATTCTGGAAGCAGATGCCGATGACCATAATGCCTGTAAATACAAAGCGAGTTATGCAAGATAAATGTTGCCGATGAAACAATATGTGATCGGTACAAGTAAAGAGTTTACTGCATAAGTTTGTGTGAAGGCAACAACGGCAGCCGATGTAGCCTGAGCTGTTGTAGGCATCGGCGAGGGTACCTGTTGAGGCGTGAAGGCAGCCAATGACGGAGCTTTGTTGCCGATGATCGATATAGGGCCCATCATCCGAAGATTGAAGGGTCTACCGCTGTTGCTCATTGTAGGGACTTGATCATCGGCCTGTCAGGTGCAAAGGGGCAAGAGAGTTAAATGTTGATACCCATGATAAATGAAATAATAAGTACATCGGATGGAAGACTTACTGCGTCGTCGGGAATGAGGTAATCGGCGTCGATCAAGTGCCGATAATAGTGCGAAGACTTGACGAGTAGTTGGCACTTCCATTCTTGCCACCAAGATTTGAACTCATTGGTGATATAGGAGGTTGGCGACCAGGAGGACAAGTCGAGGTCTGACAGATCGACATCGGCAGGGAGGCTGATGACTTTGTTCCAATCCAGATTGCTGGAGATTGTCTGTCTAGGTCTTACTACCTTGGAATAGCACAGCTTGATCGGCAGTTGGCTAAATGCCAGTTGTCTTGCCGCTGCCGATGGATAGTAAAACTCGTACGACGGCGGAGCGTTTCTTCCCAGATCCAAAGACGTTTACCGGGAGAGCTCGGGGAGTGATGCTGGCCCTCATGATTGCTTGGTTCTCAGGCAAGCTCATATCGGCCAAGTTGAACAACAGTGGGAACTGGTTCTGTTCATCAGATACGACCACCAAGTCCGTTCTGTGGAGGGAAGTCCGTTGTAGAATCTCTGGAAAAAGTAGCCGAAGTGCTCTACATCGGCATCGGTACCCGGCAGCATTATGACGGCTTCTCTGAAGTTAAGTGGAGCTCAGGTTGCTGATTCATCATCATCGTATCGGTAATCCTCTGATATGTCCCTCGGGAATTGTTGGGCAAATAGATCAAACCCGAGAGCCTTGTGCATATGAGCGTTCAGCATAGGTTGATGAACCACCAGGGGCCTCCGAGATTGCGATGGGCTCTCCTAGCAGCAGCTTATTGGATACTTGGTGCAGCAATCGGTAAAAATGACCCGAGAGGTACCTACCTAGAGGGAGCCTTGTGCCGTTGGCAAGCAGTTCGGCCGCAGGGAGGTGCATGGTGGTCGGGCCGATGGTTTTGCCGCAGAAGACGAACTTTTCCAGCCACATGTTCAAGAAGATGGCATGCTCCCGTTGGGTTACCGATCCCGTTTTCTGATGCTCCTGAATGTAACCTGTCCAGCCACCGATACTGCGGGTGTTCACCTTGTGCTCAGCTTTTCTGTTGAAGAGGCTAAGCGTATCGGCAGAAGTGATATCCAAGCCGGTCAACATGTAGACATCGGCAAGGGTGGGAGTAGCTGGTCCATGCCTGAAGAGGAAGGCATTCATGCTATCGGACCAGAAGTATGAAGCTGCTATCATTAAGTTCTCATTCCTCTCTGCATCGGCAATTGAGAGCCCTAATGCATTGATCTAAGCCACGCTCCTGCCAGTACACCTGCTGTGACCTGGCCAACCTCAAGTACCAGTTTTTCCATCCTTTGGTGTGCTTAGCCATGAGCGGAATGTATCCTTCCACAATCCTAGACCAAAGCTTTCAGATCTAAGTGGTATCCTGTTGGTTTCTGCGTTGATGATGGGGTAGGGTCTGGATTGCCCATTGGGCCTAGGCAACTAAGATTGGAACCATCAAGAGGGATGATGACTTTGTTGTACAACTCCTAGGGTTCGAGAAGAGGACGAATCAGAAGGAAGAACAGGGATGAAACCAGGTTTTTTGCGGAGAAAAGAACTGTGCAGAGAGGTTGGATTGGATAAGGAATGAATCTTACCTTCGGGATGTCAACTTGGATCACCATTTGGAGCCGGAGGATGCTTGATTCGTCCTTGGAGTGCGAAAGTACTGTTGCTCGGGCCTGTGTTCTTCAGGGCAGCTGGAGGTGAAGACGGAGGCAGGAAGGTGAAAGTGAAAATGGGTTCGGGTAAAAAGGTAGTGTGGATCCCGGTAACTTTTATAATCCTGTTCAGGGCATTTTGGGGTTTTGTTCCACGCTGTGCAAGAATGTAGGGAGACCCGCGGTAGATACGCGCGGTGATCGAGGTGGTCTGTAACTGTTCGTGCTACAATCGAGGGATTTTATTATTTAATTGCAGTTCCACATGCGGGGATCGAGGAAACCGTACGTCTATCTCGGGGGTAACGGCTACAGCAACGGCTACAGTGGAGAGAATTTCGGCACGTAAAGTTATACGCTCGAAACTGGGGGGCATGTGTTGACACCATTTTTCGACACGTGTCAAATGGGTCGAAGCTTGACTGGCTAGTGACTATTCTCCATCAGCATCGGTAAAGTATGAGCTGATATGGCCGATGGGAGAGTGCTGCAGAAGGCCAAGTGTGTTGCCGATGAAGACTGAGTGATCTTTGCCGACAGAGGTCGATTGGTGGTTGCCGATGGGCTGTTATTGTTGGTTGCCAATGAAGAGCCCTAATTGCCGATTGCTGATGAAGGATGGTTGCCGATTCCCGATAAAGGCTTATTGCCGATTGCCGATGAAGAGATGCTGCCGATTGCCGACTGGAAAGTATTGCCGATGCCGATGGGCGTGACTTAGCACTTGGCGGCAGCAGGGGACTACGAGTGGCCAAAGAAGGAAGTTGCAGGAGTTTGCCGATGGAAAGTTTCCATCGAGGAAGAGTATAAGGAAACTGGTATTTTATACTAGTATTATTATAGTAGTTGAGTCCGACTCTTGCATGAGTCGTTTATTTTCCTTTAAAATAGGTGTGTTTGTTTAGGAAATAAATATTGTTATCCGGCTCCTGCGCGAGTCAGTTTCCTTTAAAGTAGGAGTTTGTTTTAGGAAAGATGTGTGTCGTGTCATTGTACAACTCTCCATGAGGGAGTATAAAAATGTGCCCGAGGGCTATGGAATAAAGATATCAATCCAATCAAAAACAAACCAATTCTACTTTTTATCCTACTTTTATCGCAATTTACCTTTTCTTATGCATTAGTTATAGCTTTAACGAGTTCTTCAAGCTTTCGACGGGCTGCATCACCTTGATCTCCGTCAAAATCCTTGTTAGTTCCGCTTGGGAGTACCTCTAGGCTTTGGCAATCCGGGCGCATCGCTGTTTGCCTAGTCTAGCTCTGCTCTAGTTATCCGTGATCAATCTGAGCCTTGACGTCCGGGCGTATCGCTGTCGTCTCGTTCAGTTTGTCATAGTTATCATCCTTGTCGATTGATTGGTCAAATCGACTGGCACGCCCTCGATATCGAGCTTTGGGTAATAGCCCGAGGTTTCACAGATCTGACGCTTTTTGTGTCAATAACCTTCATGAATTATTTCGGATGTTCCAGGTATGGCAGAGCAGCATGAATAAATTAGCCAGGACCTCCGATGAATTGTCATACACTAGCAACAACAGCCAATCTGGGACATCCTTGGCCAGCTCCTGTTCTGTTGGCAAGCACCAGTGAGCTCTCAACAGAGCATGATAGGAATCTTCAGCTTGCTGACCACACAACTGACACACATCCTGACTCTCTATATGCCGATATTTCTTGTTTACTCTAGTTGGCAATCCATTGTTAGCAACTTTCATGGCAAAAACCCTGACCTTTGAAGGGACATTAACCTGCCACAACTTCTTCCATGCTGCTTCGACCTTGCTCTGGATTTGAACTTGTACCCATATCTCCAACTCCATAGACGCTCCGAACAGCCAGCTTGTATGCGCTTCGAACTGAGAATATGCCGGATTTCTCATAGTGCCAAGCTGCAAAATCAGGTGATTCATGTACAGGCAATTTAATTTTAAAAATCTCTGCTGCATCACAAGGGTAAAAATACCTGTGAACTGCTGTCTCATCTCACGAGCCTGTGTCGTCAATGAGGTGGTGCACCCAGCGGAGCCGGCAGAGACGCCTTGGGCCTATTGGTTTCAGGCCATGACCACTAGGTAACCAGTTGTCACGCCAGATCTGGGTAGATCGACCATCCCCTATCCGATGGATGACTCCCTGTTTCAACAACTCCAGTCCATATTCGACAGCTCGCCAAGTCTGTGATGCTTCACCGCCGGTGCCCTGTCTAGTAACTTGCTGTTTGGATAATATTTAGCTTTCAAAATCCTTGCACAGAGACTATCAGGAAAGGCTAGTAGTCTCCACGCTTGCCGAGCTAACATCGCCTGATTCATTAGCCGTAGGTCCTTGAAGCCCATGCCTCCAAATGCCTTTGGTAATACCACTTATCCCATGGGATCCACTGCACTTTACGCCTGCCATTTTCAGCACCCCACCAGAATGCCCGAATTTGCTTCATAAGCTCATCACACAAGGTCAGTGGAAGTTTAAAAACACTCATGACATGGGATGGGGAGAGCCTGGGCAACCGATTTGATAGCACCTCCTTCCCAGCAGCTGACAGATGTTTTTCCTTCCAAGCTGTCATTCTCTTGTGAAAACGTTCCTCAAGTGACTGGAACAGACCACAACGGACTCGTCCATTTGGAGTTGGAAGACCCAAATATTTAGCCTCAAAATCTACCTTTCAACTCCCAAACTGTCCTAGCTTGATTCGAGATAACCTGATCCAGATTCTCATTAACCCAAATTTAAGGAACATTTACTTGGGCTAAGCAGCTGTCCCGAACACCTCTCGAAGGTAGAGATTACTGATTTAATAACATGTGTGTCTGCTCCATATTAGCTCAGAAAAATAAGAGGCTATCATCGGCAAAAAGAAGATGTGTTTACACTGGGAGCCCTCCAACAGACTTTCACCCCTCCAAGCAGCCAAGGCTTTCCTTGTGTTTCAGAAGAGTAGAGAGAACCATCAGCGACTAGCAAAAACAAATACGGAGAAAGAGGATCACCTTGCCGTAGACACGTGATGGGAAGAAAGAGTGCGAAGGCACCCCATTGAAGCGAACCGAGTAGCGCACAGTTGACACACATGACATGATCCACTATACCATTGACTATGAAAGCCCAGCTTCTCCAACAATCTTTTTTAAGTATCCCCAATCCACACAATCGTATGCCTTCGATAAATCCAACTTGTACGCGCAAAAGTCCTTACCAGAGCCCCTCTGTATAGCATGAATACATTCCAAAGCAATTAAAGCGCTATCTGTAATTAGCCTACCTGGAACAAAGGCACTTTGCTCCACTGCGATAATACTGTCCAGAATAGGTCTGAGCAGATTTACCAAGCACTTGGAAAATCACCTTGTAAATAATGTTGCACAGACTAATCGGCCTAAAGTCTTTGAGTTCCACTGGATCATATCCTGTTGGGATAAGCACGATTGCCGTATCATTCACACCTGCAGGTAAATGTCCATTTATAAAAAATCCTTGCACAGCAGCCACTACATCCTCTTTGACCACCTCCCAATGTCTCTGAAAGAACCATGCCGGGAAGCCGTCAGGTCCCGGCGCTTTGAGTGGCCCCATTTGAAACAGAGCGTCTGATATTTCCTCTTCTGAAAAGGTTCGACAGAGGTCCTGATTCATTTCTTCTAAAATTTTTGGCTCGATCAGATCTATGAGATCATCAGGCTCCACACTTGGGTCAGCAGAATACAAATTAGAGAAGAAATCGGTCGCCATTCACTCCATTTGCTTTGGATCATCACACCACTCCCTATGCATATTTTTCAGCTTTTTAATTTTATTTTTGCGTGCCTGCCAAATAGCTTGCTTGTGAAAATAACTTGTATTTTGATCACCCTCCTTTAGCCAAGCTATTCGAGACCGCTGCAACCACATCATCTCTTCTCGATACAACAATTCATCCATCCGATCTGAAATTTGGCGCATCGCTGCCTGACTGCACAGCGGATCATTTCTCGCTTCCTCCAGCTTCACCCTCAGATCCTCCAGTTCTACAGTGACCCGGCCAAAATTGTTCTTACTCCAAGCACGGAGAGCAGTCCGAACACGTTTCAGGGCTGCCACCACAGACCCCAGACCTTCTCTACTAGACTCAGTGCACCAAGCCGTCTTGATTTCCCGCAAGAGACTCTAGACGCTCCCACATAATCTCATACCTGAAAATTCTTGGTTTATGGCGCTCCCAACTTCTTTCCTGATCTCCAGAAAGAGTGGACAGTGGTCTGATCGTGATGACACCAGATGGTGGAGAACCGTTTCCCCAAACAAGTCCCGCCACTCTGAACACGCCACTGCTCTATCCAGCCTGACTTTCACATTATCATCACCTTCACGCCCATTATCATAAGTGTACGGGATTCCGGAGAACCCCAAATCTGTAAGGTCACAATCAGCTAGTGCATCACGGAAGGCCACCATCTGTCTTTTAGGTCTCGGACATGCCGAAAAATGTTCATAGCCCCACATAGCCTCATTAAAATCACCAATGGCCAGCCATGGCTCCGTAGACCGGCCATGCAGCCGCCTCAACAGTTCCCACATAACATGTCTCTGGTCAGTACGCGGCTCACCATATAAAAAGGTGATACGCATTCTGACTGACGACGGATTCTCACAAACATGAACGTCAATATATCTCTGGTGCTGCTCAATCAATGACACATCCACTCCTTCATGCCAGAAGAGAGCCAGACCCCCTCCTGTACCCACGCTGTCCACAACAATGCAATGCTTTAGTCCTAGTCTCCATCTCAAATTTGCAACACGGCTCCCCTTCATGCGTGTTTCTGAAAGGAAAACCAAACCTGGCCTTTTTGCTCTAACCAGAGCCACAAGCTCTTGAACTGTCCGGGGGAGCCCCAACCCCCGGCAGTTCCAGCTGAAAAGATTCATGGCTCCTGACGAGCCTCGCCGTGAGGACCCGTCAGGTTGAAAGACGATTTAACACCATCATCCTGCTGACTGCAAATGTTTGCACTATCTTGCACCCTCCTCCGCTTGCTAGAACCATCCAGCACTCTCGAGTTCACACTGAGATCCTGATCTGACACATTAATATCAAATTCACCACGTTTGCCAAGAATACCGAGTTGCTGCTTCAGTACGGCGCATTATGCTGAACAATTTCCCGCAGCTCAGGTTCAAGATGGTCACCCCGACAGACTGCGACGAGTCGCTCAACCTCGCCTACGGACAAGGATGGACACTCCACACGTACCTTCCGAATTTCCTGTGAAACCGAGTCAAGGCCTATAGCGGTCTGGACCCCAACATCTACTGGCATCTAGGGGATACTGTCGGACGAGGAACAGTATCGTGTCTTGAATTTCCGCTGAGCACTTGAGCGCTTGGAAACTATCATCTGCTCCTCCCACTCCTTGCAACACCACGCGCCACATCAGTCATCGCATTATGAAGAACAGAATGAACCTGGGCCTTAGGTGCTAGCCCATTGTCTCCTACTTCCTCCCCATGAATCCCATATGCAGGAGCCTGCTTAGAACCACTCTGAAACTTCAGGGAAAATATCATCGAGGGGTGTCATGAACCCCCAGAAATTGCACCTTATGAGCAATGTCCTTAGCAACATCAGCACCTTTAGGACCTGCCCCTGCAGTGGCATCAGGGGCAGTAGACTTGCCTGTGCCATGTCTCTCCCCCCTTATCAGTTTCCTTGCCTTTACTGCTTTTATCAGCATGTCTTCCATCATCATCCTGGCCATCAAAATTCAGATTTCTTTTGGCCAGTGCATTTTGTCGTTCTGGAGCCGGAGCACTAAACTTCTTCTTCGGAGACACACGAAGGTGCAGACCAAATCTCACTTTCTGTTCTTTTTTTGGGAGTAAGCAATCCTTCTCTATATGTCCCATGTGACCACAATATCTACAAAACTTTGGAATTCTCTCATACTTGACATGGAGACGAAGCATGTCTCTAGTTTTCTCATCTTGCACCTTCAACCACCTCGTCAAAGGTTTATCCACTGACATGATAACCCTGATTTGCATATGATCATCCCAAAATCGCCCTTTAGAATCTCTGCCTACCACCACAACTTTACCAATATTACTTCCAAGAACCTGACCTATCCTCTCATTCATCAGATTGAGAGGCATGTCCTCAATTCGTATCCAGACTGGCATCAAGTTAAGCACGACATCTGATGGTCGGAGCTTTCCATCATAATCAGTAACGAGGAGCGGATCGCCATGGTAGATCCATGGCCCCCCCTGCAGCACATAGTTCTTTTCCCCCTCTGATCTCAACTCAATCAGGAACCGATTATCCCTCAGCCTCTTAACATTAGGAACGTAGTTCAAACGCCAGGCACGCTTCAAATAAACCCATGAAGCTGTAAACACGTACCGTAAAAAGTTGGCCAATAATCACAAACTGGTGAGCTGCAACGGTATCCGCCGCGTCGAAGTCAAGGACGATCGGCGGAGAATCGTCATCCTCCTCTTCTGAGAGCAGCCCCTGATCTTCAATCAATCTCCTCCTCATCCATGGCGGCGCCCACCTCCAGGAGGTCTTTGTTCGTGTGAGAACCCTCTGCTGTCTCCATCACCGCGGTCAGAGTCGAGAGAACACCTCCACGAACGAGTTCAGGGGGGAAAGATCACCAAGGATCCCCCTGATCACCCCCCGTCGTTGTCGAAGGACGAAACTCTAAACCCTAGATGAACCACTGCGAGGGAGAACTATCCGAAACTCTCCTATGCACCGAAGGCAAAACCCTCCCGTAACAAGGTAACCAGGCGGGGAGAGGATGGACTCTCCTTGACGTCGGGAAGATGGACTTCCCCGACAACTCCCGTCAAACCTTAGTCGCCGCCAGGAGACAGCGAGCTAGGGAGAGACGTAGCGTTTTTTAACTCAAGGAATGTCAATATCAATTATTGTAAGAGGAATGCTAATGTTAGACAAATCTTCTGAGTTTAGTTACTCTATGGTTGGACAATAATTACCAAAAACAAATGAAACGCTACAGTATTTTTTTATAATTACACAATACAACGCAGTACTTTATACCCGTAAAGATTTTGAATCTAAACGAGGCCTTAGAAACATTCCTCTAGCACCTAACTAGGGTGAAATATGTGTTAGAGGATGTCAGAGATGACTAACGAAGTACTTCTTCTGAAGACGAAGGGTGGTTGTGTGGACTCTTATGAACCTATGCCTCTCCAAGCAGATAGAACATTCATGCCAAATTATACGAACCATACATACCCAATAAGCGTGAGAAAAAGTAAATCCCATATGACATCAAGAGGTATATGAGAAATAAACAAAATTTAATTAAACATAATTATAACCTTTTTATACAAACCATACATACCTAATTTTAACCATACAAATAAACCTAATTAAACATAACCAGACAATTAACCCTAATTAAACATAAGCATACAAATAAATCTAATTAAACATAGAACCTCACAAACTAGCCATGAGCAATAATTGAACTAGATATGACTCAGGCTAGGGACCGTGGAAGCGAGATATATAGTCGGGACATTTAGTCACGGTTGGTGGTGCCTTCTGAGACTAAACTGTCATACTTGAAAGTCCTTGTTTGGTTTTAGTAATTGAGTGATAACTTAGATGGACTAATATATGTTTGATGTGAGATACACAAGTGATTTAGGTCATGGTACACAAGTGTGAGCAACTGATAGAGTCATAGTAGAGAGATGACTTCTGCATATTTATGATGATAAACTTGATGATGAAAGAACTTATTGCATATGAGACATGACATAGAATTATATGACTAAGGTGGAGGAGATCAAGATAAGATTTGTCTTGATAGACCGGTTGCAAGAGTGAAGGGCAAGCGGGTGATACTTGGTGCTGATGGACCGACGCAACGATGAAGAGCAAGTGAGGTCAAGATCGATGAACCAATACTATCACGTGATGATATGAAGTGGATCATATCATTTGGGTGAGAGGTTGGTGCGTGTGTTGCATAAACACTGGAGGAGACGAAATAGAATATGAAAGGCAAAGATATAACTTATAGTGCATTTCATTTCACCGATGATAGGTGTGTAGAGAAGTTTATGGCTAGATTTAGGTTAGATGACCATACTATCAAGAGGGGCAAACTTGTTTGCATATTGGCCATCTAGTTCCACTTGAGTGAACTAAGTTAGCCTACATGTTAGGATCAAGTAGCGTTGTGAAAAAGTGTCAAATTCTATGGAAATGTTTGTGAAATGAACACACATGCACATGGTGGTGTACACTCGGTGGTGTTAGCACATTTGCAAAGGTGGCAAAGAGAGGAGCTCGGGCTGTTGTCTAGTGCATGGCGGACTGTCCAACCCTTGGCCGCGAACTATCTGATGGTGACAAAATACTTCTATTGTGTGGCAACCAGACACGCTGGGAGCATTATTTCGGCGTTCGATCAGTGCACTATGATGACTCACGGCGAAGTGCATGGCGACGAAACATGTTCGGTTGTGTTTTGGGCGCTCGGGAGCTCTCTGGACTTTGACCAGACGCTAGGAGTGGCGCATTCGGTCGTTGACTGTAGAAGTGTCCGGTGAGGCCATGGTCTGTTCGCTGTTGGTCGGAGGAGTGTTCGCCGACAAGTCCCAGCCACGAGCAGTGGCGCTGGAGTTTTTTTTGTGGAAGCGCCACCATAGTTGGTCGATGGACAGTACGTTGGTATGAGTTTGAACTCCAAAGACTAGTTGCCGATGAACGACAGATAATTCTTGCCCCTTGGACACACTGTCCGAGAGTGCCATTGGAAGGGAAAACAACTAGTTAGTTTGTGGCCGGCCCTTGGGTTAGGTTGAGCACCTTGGGGACTTAGTATCCACCCATAGAGATTGCTTGGGAGCCCTCCAACTCACATACTTGATTTGTGATCATCCGATTGTGAGTGAGCAATTCTAGTGCGATTACATTGCGAGTTTGCATCGAGTGGCACTAAGTAATGTTTTGCAAGGCAATGGTGCTTGTTACTCTTTGAGGTTACCACCTCCTAGACGGATTGGTGGTTGTGGTTCCATCAAAGGCCGCAAGGAGATTGTGTCGTGCTACGAAGAGAGCTTGTGAGGTGTATTGTGCTTGCCCTACAGGAAATCACAAAGAGCAACTCTAGTTGAGCGTGTCGTTAAGTGCCCTCATCTTGTGTTGGTTAGGAGGATCTCGTAATTGGGTTAGGCGAGAGAGGCCTATAAAAAGTCGTAAACCTCTAAGTGAGTGAGTAGACACTACAAGGACTAGTTTGGTGGCACTAAGTGAACGTTCGGATAAAAATCCAAGTGAACGTCGGGATAAAAATCATTGTGTCAACCTTGTCATTATTTTTGAGTCGTTTGCATTCTCCATTCACTAGTAATTATTCATACTTGTGTTAGTGATTAGTTGTTGCTCTTGTAACTACTTTAACTTGTGTACTTTCTAGTTACCTTCTAGCTTGTGTAGCATATAAGTATCTCTTGCATGACTAATTAGTTTGTGTAGACTTATTAGTCACTTTGCTAAGTTTGTGTATCTAAGTAATTTGAGATCTCTAGTTTGGCTTATGTAGCCTTGATAGTGAGGTTAGGCTTTGTGTGCTTTGCATCACTAGCTTGTGTAGGAGTTTCTCGGTTTGATTAGAGTACTAGTTGCTTAGTTTTGTGTGATTTTAGAACCTAGACTTATTTACGTGAGCTCTCTAGACCGACACCTTAGTAAGCATAATTAGTATAATTTACTAGGGTTTTGAGTTATAGATAAAGGGGTGTAGTATTGGCTATACCAATAGTTTTAATTTTTCATTTGTTTCAGTTTAAATGGTGCGATGAGATTTAGAAAGGACTATTCAACCCTCCAGTCTACCATTTCGACCCTATAATTTTCCAGTCCCAGGTTGGTGGTTCCAACCGCCACTAAAGTGCGATCTTTAGTCTCGGTTGGAGCCATCCATTGGGACTAAATTCCCCTCCTGCAAGTCTACGTAGCTAGCTGTCAAGTAGGTGATTTAAATCTGGGTTGGGCCCAATTTCGGATGGGACTTGAGCAAAAAACAAAGACTCTATTTTTTGTAGTGAATGTTCTCAACACAACCATGGCAGAAAAGGTTTAGGAGGGGCCTAAGGGGCTCCATGGACTTTGTCGTGGTAGGGGGGCTTGAACCCCTCTTGCCCCACCACTAGATCCCCTACCGCCCACCGCTAGATCCGCCCTGAGCAACAACACCTAGTTCATTGTCATCGTGTCTCTTTTGTTCATGTTGGTAATTTTGGCCCCACCGCTAGATCCGTCCATGAGCAGCAACACATGGATGTTTGTCATCGTGTCTCTTTTGTTCATGTTGGTAGTTTGGACATTGCTGCTGCTAGCTAGTTCTGCTATTCTCAATATGAAAGGAGAGACTTAGGAGTCATCGACCAGACATCAAGCTACAGGTGTTGTCACGACGGGGGGCGAACTAACTCGAGACGATGCTACCTCTAACTTCTACGATTCGGTCCATGCCGGCCCTAACATTTTTGCTCATAGTTTTGGAGCTGGCTAATGATGCAAGTGCGTATCTCAGCCAAATCAAGAAGTGGCGGCGACAGCAGCAGGATTCAGAGCTAGAATCTTCAAAATCAGCTAAGAAGAAAAATCAGAAGCCAAGGATAAATGTGAGATAGAGGCAGATTAGTATCTCTTAAACTACTAACTTATAGAAAACTGTTTTATTACGGTTGTAAGTTTGTACTTTTGTATGATGTGGCATTAGAAAATATAATATCATTACAAATTCATCTTTTGCCTTTGGATCACTTCGAGTCTAAATGATATGTGAAATGACTATATGTTGCATGTTTTATTTGCCATTCAACTGCAAAAACTTAGTACCATACTTGTAGCTGATTAAATCCTAATTTTCTTCAGCTCAGTAACTCTAAATACAAATAAGTTGTTGAAACCATATTCAGTTCTTGTAGTATATCTTATAGCCGCCGAATGTTTTAGTGCCTAGGGGCATATGTACCCCCTCTCAATTAACGTTCTTAAATTCTTGCTCTCTCATGAGAAAATTAAATTTGTTTGTCTACTTTAATTTCAGCTGAGATACACTAGAGATGCTCCATGCCAAGATGCTCCCTGCTGCCCACCGTAGTCCTCCTCGCCGGTTTCTTCTCCTATATTTCCACCTCCACCTACTCACCTGCTTCCTGCTCCTGCTATATTTCCACCTCCATCTCCCCCACATACTTTAAAGGATATTTAAACAGCAACACATGGATGATCATCATCGTCTCTCTTCTATCTATATTGGTAGTTCTAGTTGTGGCTGCTGCCAATTGGTTTTGTTACTCCAAATACAAAAAGAAGAGAGTGAGGAGCACCAAGCAGCAATCGAGATACAAGCGTGTCGTCGGGAAGGATGGACCCGGCGGAGACGATAAATTATATGATCCCTCCCGCCAGTCATTCGCCCACA